>CM040976.1:12655541-12679442 GCA_022985145.1 Pangasius djambal
AGGAGCAGACACATACATTGTGATTGCACCTAAGTTACCATGGCAATGCTTGGACACTGAGATGGCACAGTCAGGGCTATTACATTACTGTTCAAGTTTCAGAACTTGAAGACTATTCATTCATTTCATCTCCAGTAACCACTTTATCCTGCTCAGGGTCACAGTAAGTCCATCAGCATGGAGATTATGAAATTACTATGAAAACACACATTTCAACTAAAAATCAACACTGGTTTATTCACTCTCTTCAGCAACCACACTTTATCCTGGTCAGGGTCACAGTGGTTCCAGAGCCTATCCCAGGAATACAAGTTGCAAGGCAGGAATACTCTCTGAATGTCCCGGGAATGTCAGATCATTGGAAAGTGCCATGCACATCTACAGGCAATTTAGCGTGGCCAATGCACCTACTGACATGTTTTTTGCAGGCAGGAGGCAACCAGAGAACCCAGAGGAAATCCAGAAACACTACACTCTGCAACACCATGCCACCAACACTGATTTAACTGTTCAAGTAATCCTGTCTTATAGTGCATATAGCACATTTAATGAATTTTATGCCAAAAAAGTGTTGATTATTATTATAATATAGATAGAGTAGATGTAGCTGGTGATGGACGTTATGTTTATGAATGTATAAATCTATACAATGAGCTACATTCACTTCGAGTTGTACATTTAAAGACGCTGGTGAAATATGTGCCTAGTTTTCATTTTATACACTGAACTTGCACTATTCTTGTGTGGGTGATGTCATGTGTTCAAGGTGATGAAGCTCAAAGAGAGGAAATAATAAGCATCATCTAAGCATCATTCCTGAACTTCATTCCACCTCAGGGACCAATAATGGATCTCTCTCTTTCCAGTTCTCACTCTTTCAGTAACACTTTAGTCTTCTTATTTTCCCCTCAAATCATTACTGTATGTGCTGGTGCTGCTATAAACCTGGAGCTATCATTAATTTCTCAGTTTCTTCCTTTTATCCAGTGATCCACGTATGCTCTCTCCACCACGCTTGTTTGCTGAGCATTTTGACATGATGTGTCTTGTAGGAAATGTACTGGATAATTAGCTTACAATCCATATTTTAACCCAGAACCAGTGGTACGTTTGACAAAAGATTTCTGAAGCACCATGAGACAAACTCTGGTGCAGAAAACTCCATATTGAGCCTGCAGCCTTTCACAGCTTTGCATCTGTCAATATGACTGCTGGAATCAACCCACGTCTCAAAAATCTCCAATGGTCCTTTTGTCCTAAATGGCAGAATTCTACTAGTTATCGAATCTACTCGAGTAGGCTTTTTGAGCAAAACTTGATGAGCAAGACAGTTTTGGTATTTGAACTTTGTTTAGTTTAGCACTGGAGCTACAAGGCTTCAGCCACCAGTTCATGAAAACTGTAATCTGTAATACTCAAACAGTATCATCTCATTAATTAATCTGAAACAGACTTGCTTATGCAGTTTTCCCGACTATGGCACACTATTATGTACCACAAAACAGAGAAGAGCATGCTGCATATGTGACTCAGCAGTATTTACATTAAGTACATTCCATAACCAAGCTACCATCCATAATGTGAAGGTGGAATTAAGTGTGAATGAGTGAGCAAATATGTATGCATTGGTGTATTCCTGGCTTCCAAGCCACTGTAACATTGATCAGGACAAAGTGGAAACTGAAGATGAATGAATAAGCAGCTATAAGTTTACTTGTAGCACTGAGGTAGGAAACATAAATCAATCTTAAACAATTACATTTATTTGGGGCAAGCGAATATCATATGCATTTCCATTTTTTTTGCCAAACTATTTCTTTATACCCACAGATACTTTTGTCATTCATTTTGTCAGAGACTTTCCATCTTTGGGTATTTACAGGTTTCAGATGAAGATTGATAGATATTATCCAGGTGCTGTGCAGTCACAGAAAGCATTCCTTTCTCTCAGACCTACTGTCAAACTAAAAAAAAATGTTTTTGCCCCTAGAGGAGATGTATTCACTCAGTTTATATCCTGCATCTCATTAAGGCCTTGGTTTGTGGGTGTGACACATAGATTCATTTATTCATGGTGCCACAAATCTTTAAGGAAAATGCACAGAAATACAGTATATCAGACTGCTGCCTTGCTACATCAGTTCATCAACTGACAGCCCTTCCCCCCAACCTCACACACACATGCACACAGACGAACACAGGTTTTCCTGGAAACACCCAAAGTGTAAGTGACAATCACATATTGAGAAACCAACTGCTTTCATCTGCATGCATTATAGATTCTTTGTAATTTACGCTTCTCTGAAGCATGAACGGGTAGCCCAGTGGTGCAGTGGTCAGTGTTTCAGCCTCGCAGGTCCAGGGTCGCAGCTTCAATTCTAAGCTTGGGTTACTGTCTGTCTGGAGGTTCTGTTCATTGTCTCCTTGTGTTCTCTGGTTTCCTCCCACCTACCAAAAACATAATTGATAAATTGCCCCTAGGTATGAATGTGTTTGCCTGATGTCCCATCCAGGCTGCATTTGCACCTCATGCTCTATACCTGGGATAGGTTCCAGATCCACCATGAAAAGGATAATGTGGTTAAAAAACTTTTGAAAAAAGTTATTTTTTATTAATTTTTTCCTAATAAAAATAATTAAAAATAAAATCAAAGCAAGTGAGTGAATCATGGAAAAAACTGTACACATTGTTGAGAACCGGTTTTCAATAACCAATACCTATTTTTCTACTTCCATAAATACAAATGTGACAATATCTCACAGATGAACTTATTATACTGTAGTTCTTAATGTTCTCACACAACACCTGAGCCCTTATAATGCTTCTGGATACATGTTTAGAGCATCAGTTTCTTTTCCTCACTAGCTTACAGAACGTTTCTACTAAAATAGATCAGCTTCCGATCTACTCTCCATTGCATTTCCAAAGTTCGTGAATCATTATTCCAATTCTCTCTGTTATTTCCTGAAAGTGATATAGAGAGTAGGAGGCTTTAAACATCCTTGATGGTTCCAGACAGCATTAGAGCCGATGGGGCACTTCATTCACCAATCAGTCTCTCTTACAGAGAAGACACTGGGTGGTTGTGATAGCGAGCCTCCTTCAGTAATTGCATTGGACACACCTCAGTAAGAACAACTACCAACTCTTTAGCTCTTACAAATATCTGTGATGAAAGAAACAGAAGATTAGATCATATGCACGTTGTACTGGATGTGTTTCTTGTGATTTGTGTCATGTTTTTTTTTTTTTTACCTTCTTGTTCTCCTGTGTGCAGTGTTGTGCTACAAAACCAACTGCCCTTTAAAAGAGGAACATCACATGGTTATTGATTTGAATTATTTCAATAAGGAAAATTAAATGGGTTAAGTCAAGTCCACTTTGTATTGTAGACATGACTAATCTCTGGAGTTGTACATGGTGCTGAGGAGGGTAATGAGCCGCTCATTCCATAGCCTCTGACTGACCTGATCTTTACTCAGCCTGGTTAAAGATCAATATTCAAATTACGGTCTGAGACAGACAGATGCTTGGGGTTGTGGGTTACTTTTCAAACAATTAATCCTAAAATCACAGTCTGCTTTTATAAGTACCTTTATTGTTATTGTACAATGAAATTTGATATGCAACCCCCAGGAAAAAGTCTTAAATACACAAAATTAGGAATAAAAATCTAGTTATGAACAGTCATTAAAATATTTACCGGTTGCATAATGGTAGAGCAGCTTATAGAGGTGGTCATGGACAGCTGAAAGTACAGTGGTGCAGTACAATAGCAAATAATAATAATAGCACCACAGTGACATTCAATGGTAGTGAGTTCCAACATGCTAATTAACAGAGTCATGAATTTACAAGAGCAGCTATCATGAGCAATAAGAGACAAATGTAGTCTACTACTGTTAGCTTATCTTTACTGGTGTGTGTGTGTATTGCAAAATGTGCAAAAGTGTATGGAATGTGCAGGATGCAAACTTCCTGTTCAGAGGGGGGGTTAGAGAAATGTTGATTCAGCAGCGTGATAAATGGTCCTGTAATGCCTGCTGGATGGCAGGAGTGCAAACAGATGATGGCAGGTGTGAGTGGGGTCTTAGCAGATGTTAGTAGCTCTCCTCAGACGCAAGCACGAGTAGTAAATCTCTTCCAAGGATGGAAGCTGGAGCCCAGTGATTTTCTCATAGCTGTTGCTGACCTGCTACAGAGAATTGAAATCAAATGCTTGCTGCTTTATATTCAGCATATATTTTAAGCTAATATCATTCTAATACGATAATTAAGAATACTTGCAAACAATCTTTAGACACATAATTCAGTGGACAGCCTAGCTGATTTGATTAAATCAGTTAATGATTTTGGACTTAAGTACTTCTCTTTTGTGCAAAAGACTGGATCAAAACAAACATCAAGTTTCACTCCCTTTATTCCTTTGTAGTACAAGCTACACTGAATTGCCAGATTATTAAGCATACCTCGCCTCTACCTAGGGCTGTTGACAAGTCAGGTTTTGGACTTAAGTCTGGTCTTGAGATTTTTTCAGTATTGACATGGACTTGTCTTGGAATTATTGGCATTTGTACTTGGACTTGTCTTAGTCTTGGTCTTTTGTAGAAATAATGTTCATGTTGTCGTCTCTTTTTGCATGCACAAAGTTTAACAAGAAGTAATTCCTTCTTCTAAAACAACACAGCCTAATCATTGCAATGCCAACACACGAATGCATGAATGAAGGCTAGTTGAAGTAAAAGCTTGATGGTTTTTACTCTGTCTCGCTTTTATTTGGACTTGATCTTGACTTGGCATCGACCCCTTTAAGACTCGAGTCTTGACTCAATCTTAGGTAGTAGCCGGTCTTGACTACTCGAGTCCTACCTCTACCTACAGTATATTAAATGCCCATTTTCTTCTCCCGGCTTCTTCAGCTTCTTCTTCTTTTAGTCACATTTTAGGAATACAGTTACTGACTGTAGCCCGTCTGTGGCTCTTTCAAAATTTCTCAGCCCTCCTGTGCTCTGCCTATCAATGGAAAGGGCCCACAAAGCACCACTACTGACATTATTTAAGTGAAGTGGTCCCAGCGACATTTACATGGCAGTATGTGTGATGCTAGTATATCATGTTTTTAAACACCTTAGTGTCACTGCTGGTTTACTAACAGCTTGTGCACCAGAAATATCAACAGGCAACAGTGGTGCTATGGCTAGAAGCTCACCACTGATGAATGGCCTAGAGGAAAAAGATGATCTATCTTGTCTAACTGCTCACCAATAACCTGGACCAACATGGAAGAGATGTTGAATAACGTGGCCATTAGGTGTACACACAGCCTAAAAACCACAATAATGCTGCTGTGCTGAAAAGAGTCCACCACCCAAATAACATCTGGTCAGTGGTGGTTCTATGGAGGTCCTTTTCCGTTAATGGGGTAGAGAGCTGACAAATGTGTAGTTTTGTAGGTTTACCTGATAAAATGTCCAATAAGTTTTGGTATAAAAGATAGGTCTACTGTATAACCACGTGAAAGTTTTCAGTACTAAATGATGATCTTAGATAGGCTCAAAAGACTGAGCATAGGGTTGAATTATCTGAAGAGATGATTTGGGTAAAAACTGCCCCCAAGTGGATGGAGTTAAGAACTGCAGGTGGCTGTAATGCCGTTCAATGGAGTGTTCAACTAATTAAAAGATTCATTAAGTAGCTCAGAACTGAGCCGGTATTCAACTTAAGCTTCAAAAACAGTTTCAAGTAAGAAGTGAGAGCGGTTATTAAGTGCAGGACTCAAAAAAAAACAAAAAAAAAAAACATATATATATATATTTTACATTTTATTGATATTAAACAAGATATTAAAATCCAAAAACTAAATAAATTAAGCAAGCTAATAAATATAACACTATTTACCAGTAAAACTATACAACATTTTAAACTATCTTTACAGTATTACAGCATTACAGTCTACTCAAGAAGTGAGTTTCATTATTATCTGGAAAAAAAAGTCGTAAAAAAAAAAATCATATCAAACCACATATATAGGAAATACATTTTTTCTTCTATATACAGCATTTTTCTTTATGCATGATGTCATGGCCACTTATTGCTTTAAGGCAATGATAAGGTCTTGACAACTGGTTCTTTCAGGTACAAAGTACTTGAAAACATTGTTAGACAAAATACATCTTTTGAGCCAACTCCTGATATTCTGATGTGATACAGTGCTTTACATGTGCAACAGGACACACCCACACATACAAACCCATGTACACACACTTTCTGGAATGCTTTTGCTAATTAGCCTGAAAGCCCTCAACATGGACCCTGCACCCTGACACACATTCCATGTGTTGTTCAAACTGGCCATGCAAAATGTGAATCCAGAATGCAACAGTCAGATTTTTCATGCCTAAAATTATATGCATGAAATTGGTGAATATTACAAGAACTGGGAACTGTGCAAAACATCAGTATTTCAATTTTTCTTCATCAGAATGCTTCTTACTTTATAACTAACTCACTCTAACCACACTGTGTTAGGTGTGATTAATGTTAGACGAGATGAAATTGTTATTTGAATAAAGACTAAAAATCCATCTTTAAAAAAAAAAAAAAAAAAATTTACTTAAAACCATAAAATAGGAATTATAAAGCTGTCAGCATACTGGTTTCTTTTAAAATATCTTCATGGTGATGAACTGGCATATATGAGTTGTGTACAGTATACATGTGCTGTACAACATTAATGATATACTGTCAAAACTGTCATACATGATTAGGATAATTTGGAAATGTTTTTTGATGTCAGTGCAACTCAGCCTTTGTTCAGAAGATAGCAATTCAAAGCACTTGTAAAAGTGTAAATACATTTGTAATTCTAAAACACATAGGACAAAAACCTTTATTACCCATAATCACTTATACTGTTGAGGGGTGTGGTGGATCTGGAGCTTATCCTGAAAGCACTGTGAAACACTGGAGAACCTACACAGTAAACAGAGCTCAGGATCATACCCTTACCATGGAACTGTGAGGAACAAACATAGCTTGCTCAAAATCACAGATAAAGGCAACATATAAAATCACTTGTAAAATAAATATAATCTCTATTTCAGAATACAGAAATGGCAGATGGGGAAGAAGTCTGTAATGAGGGCCACAGCACACCACAATCCAAAGCTTGTCCCTATTCTATCCTCCCATCCTCCCGTCCTAAAGCTCTGTGACTTGCATAAAAGAAAGTTACATGGAATTCAGTATGTCGACTAAAAGTAATCAAGGCTATGTTTGAGCTTCGATAAAAGTATGCTGGTGGACAACAGGAATGATCATTATAAAAATAATTTTGTCTGATTGTACAGACAAGGTAACAGATACAAAGTTTAAAAAGTAAAATATTTTCTCATGTAAATATAAAACAATGCTGGAGATCTCTAAATACAGCTTTCCCACCTTTTCCCACCTATGTACACACATATGAAAAAGGAAGAACAGAGGCATTGAACAGGCAGAGAGAGAAATGTGTTTCCAGCATGTTCCTCTCTCAGTAGTTGTGTCAAGGAGTGTGAGGGAATGAAGGAGGTGGGGCTCAGAGCTCAGAATCCGCCCCCAGGCTGTTCAGCTCTTCAGGTGATGCTTTCTCTATGCCTGCAGCAGCTGTCCGGGAGAAACCGGCAGCAATCTCCTCAAATGTCCGGCCTTTTGTCTCCGGAACTTTGAAGTACGTGAAAACGAAGAAAAACAGCAATAGGACAGTAAAGATGATAAAGACGTATGGACCACAGAGGTTCTGTATGAGAGAAAGAGAGAGAGAAAGAGCGATGATAAAGTTGCTACAAACCACAAATTGTGAAATGGTGGAGCAGCTCAAATAAACATAATAATATCAAAATAAAATATCAATCATATCAAAATCAAAATATCAATAATAATCAAAATGCTGGTGTCTTACCGCCACATACTGAAAGCACATTCCCACTATGAAGTTGGCCGTCCAGTTGCAGAAACCAGCCACGGCAATAGCAGAAGGCCGAGGACCTTGACCGAACAGCTCAGCTACGATGAACCAAGGGATAGGGCCTGGTCCGATTTCAAAGAATGCCACAAAGGCAAAAATAGCAACGATGCTCAAGTATGACATCCACGGGACCTGTACCTGTGAGATCGACACATGAGAGCAGCATAAATAAACAACTGCCTGTAACTGCCTGCCTGTTCAGCATTGAATATCAATGAAGCGAGAAAAAAGCATCAAAGAGCAAAGACCACATATGTGTTGCAGTCATGATTGACTGGGAAAACCCCAGGGTTAGGGTTAGGAGGAGCCAACCCCAGGAGCCAGTTTTAAAATGTAGCTATAAAAACAGTCAGTCTGCCTAAAGATAACTCAAGTTAAGTGTGAGTTCCTCACACTGTGCATGTCACACTTGGATCAAGTTGATGGCTAGCTCAGACAGAATGGAATTCTTAAATACAGCTCTCTCCCTTTTCACCTTTGCAGGTAACCCAGATTTTAAAATGCTAGAACTTTACTTCTGGTTGAGTTACATGCAACATAGAAACGTATTTCTGTTCAGGAAAGCCTGTAGTTTTCAGGACTTCCTTTCAGAAGAAAATGTGTGTGTTTTATCATACCTGCAGTGCTTGGGCAATTGTCATCAGGACGGCAGACACAGCCATGCCCAGCAGTCCTATTAGCTGCAGTGACCTGCGGCCAGCTCTCTCCACTAAAAACAGCTGCAGGGGAGAAATGACAAGATGAAGATATTATTAATTTACAATACATAGCACCAAACTGAACACCTTCTGTTAGTAGTTATTTAAATGATATAGTCTGTTTGCCATAGCACATGGACATTGTGAGACGTGTTCACTCGTGACTCACCGACACCACAGTGAACGCCGTGTTGACGACTCCCGCTCCGATAGTGGCATACACAGGCTGCGCCACACCAGCTGTCTCAAAGATGCTTGTGGAAAAGTAGAAAACCTGCACAAATAAACACCATCATTAGCTGACACATACAAACATAATCATCGGCAGCATGTAGAAACCCTGACCGGACGAAGTTCAACATTTAATGCTCTTAGTATTATTTGCGTGAGACAGGTGTAGTGTGTTTTCTGGTACAATTAGAGATATCCTGTTAACCCTGGTGCATTAATGGCTCTACTCTCTGTATACTTGTTTTGTATACAGATCAGTTTCCATCCACCATCTTGCTGGTGCGAGTAGCACTTTACACACATTATGCAATATTTTGGCTTCGGTAGGTTGCACATCTGCCAGGCAGTGTTTATAATCTAATATACTGTATATGAAGGGTTATTGAGTAATGGAAATTTCATTAGCTCAGATTTAACACTTTAATGTTAGTGTCCAAAATGCAAAATACAGAGGTCCGCAAAAGAAGTAAGGCTATATTGTTTGTCTACTGGCGTCCCATCCAGGGTGTGTTGTGGCCAATGTTCCTGGGATAAAGCAGTTACTGAAGATGAATGAATGACTGAACCTTTATTTATTTGACCCCAGGAGACTTTATATTGGCCATATTTCACACAGTGAAACAGAAACACTGTTTTGTGTATATATGTGTGTGTGTGTGTGTGTGTGTATGCTTACAGCGTTGATGCCAGACAGTTGCTGTGACAGCTGCAGTACGACAGCGATGATTAAAGGCTGCCGGTAGATTGGGGAGGATAACAGCTCTATGATGTTCACCTTCTTCTCCCTCATCATTTGCCTGCTCTCCTCCTTCATCTCCTGCATGTCTGAACTCACATCTGTTGTTCCACGCAGCTTTTTCAACACTACATACACAAACAAAATTATTATTATTATTAAGTAATCATTGATACATTACAAATTAATATGGAAATGATTTTTGCATCAGAGTCTTTCAAAGCTAAAACAACAGCTGGTCTGGGTGGGCGATTTACTGATGGCATTACAAACTTATGTTTACAGTCTGTTCCTGTAAAGGCATCTACATGCCCTTGCTGTTTTTGCTTTCCGCTCTTGAGTGAGTAACCATTTAACGTAGAGAATCAAACTCTGCTTTATTTTGCATTTTAAGGTATATGTATGTGTAATTATACACAAATATTCCTAATAACTATGTATATATGAATAGTACCTATATTGCAACTAGTTTTTTTTACCATGAAAACGATTACAGTTTGTCAGTAATAGGGACAAAAGTGGTCTGATTGCTAAAAATAAAAAAAATTCTTCGATTATTCAGAGTCAGTCTCGATGTTTTGGAGTAGAAGCCTTACCTTTAGCTTAAGTATGGCTAAGCATGGTGTGTGTGTGTGTGTGTGTGTAGGTGTGTGCTGACCTGATTTAGCTTTGTTCTCTTCATTGCAGTTGATGAGGAGATAGCGAGGACTCTCTGGGCAGAGGGGTAACAGGAAGCACTGCAGCAGTGCTGGGATGAAGGTAAAGGCCAGCAGGAAGGGCCACAGAGCGGCATTGCCCAAGATCACATCCAGACCAAACACCTGCACCAAACACAGTACAGTTCCTGTTCCTCTTATTTGTGTCAATAATTTAAATTAAGTCATACAGTTTCTTTCTGCATACTGAATACCACAGGAATTAAATAATAAATCTAACATGGTTTACTGGTAAATTCAGACTGATAATATTTTGATGGTCATGTAATTTTTCCATGGTTATGATCATGGATAGATACAAAAGAGCGTGTGTTTAGACTTTTGGACTTTATTATTGTGTGGCTAAGGGGTGGCGTATGCGTACCTGCGCTATAAGGATGCCGATAACAATGCCCAGCTGATGCAGTGTTCCCAAGGCTCCTCGGAGGGCAGTAGGTGCCACTTCACCCACATACATGGGTACAAACCCAGTGCAAAGGCCAGAGAAAAGCCCCACCACAAAACGGCCGATGATCAACATTTCCCATGAGGCTGCCATTTTAGAGAAGCCCATCAGTGCTGCTGAGACAAACGCTAGCACATTAACCATGAGCATCGAGTTCCTCCTGCAGAAATGCAGAGTACAGATGGAAAGAATGAGAAAATGGAAATAATGGCATTAACGCAAGATATATAATGCTAAAAGGAGTGCTGGTTGAATTTACCTTCCAAAGCGATTGACAAAGAGGCCAACGGAGAAGGAGCCAAAGATCCCCCCCACGGAGAAGATGGCCACTGAGAAAGACCACAGTGATGTGAGGGATGTTTCAGGAATGGGCTCACCATATCGGTCAAACCACGTCTCATTGTAGAAGCTCTGGATGATCTACAACACAAGTACAAAACATTCACATAAACCTCAAGAAACATCTCAGTGATTTATCAAGTCAAGAAAGTATTTGAAAGTATTCACTGGACAGTTTCATGTTCCAACAAGATCATGTATGCTACTCTAGAAATACATTTCATGCAATCTTTGTCCTGCAGAGGGCGTTGAGCAATGTGCTTCGTGTTTTGGTGCAGGAGGCGTTTGTTGCCATGTGACTGGATGAGGAAAATGTCAGACAAGTTCTCAGGTTACGTTTCTGCCTTTTCAGTGGAACACTTGTGTTGACGGACACTATGGCCATGACGGAGGACAAGAAGCTTTCTTCAGAAAAAACACACTCTTATTCTGGCTCTTTGTTTTTCATCTAGCTTTGCTTTCTTTGAAAGGATAAAGAATTTACTGAAAGGGGAGAGGAGCAATGCATGTTTGCATGTCTTGAATAGGAAGGCGAAGGGAGGTGTTAGAGGAACTGTCCTATGTTGCGCTGCTGAGAAGCTTGGCAGGGCAACTATTCAAGGAGATCGGGTTTCTGCATTTTAGTTCATCACGTTCTCACTCTTGACTCTGTGACCATAAGATGATCCTATCTCCGTCATCGGCGAAATAGGCTGTATGTCTATCATCACGTGCCGCTGTTATGATTATACAGTATGGCATTCTACAAACCATACCGCATGATCTGTAGGTAATAGAGATGGGCATTTTAAGCAAAATAACTATTCGATTCTTTTTTTAGAGAGAGAGATCACACTTTGGATTTTACGCCTTGCAGTTGTAATCTAATCAAACCCAAATTCTATCCTGTTTGCTGTCTGAGATGTAGCAAAAAGCATCTCAGTTTGTTCAGGTATAGAGGAATAATTCTTTTTCATTTCACCGTATTGAATCATTTACACAACTCCTCACCAGTGGTGTCGTGTGATTACTACTAAATAATACGTGACTCTCTCAAAATAATACGACTCTCTCAAAAATGTAATATTGAATATAATATGGACTCATTCTAGCAGCTGGAGGTGTGTTGGTAATTAGTGTTTGCACAACTGTAAATGTATGTTTGCCATATTGCATGAGTGTGTCTGTCGAAACATGGAGCCTTTAGACAAAGAGCCATTGAATATATATCAATCTTATCAGAAACACTTTGTGTACACAGGAGCAGCACAGGCTAGGCCTTATCACTCCCTTTTATGACTAGCTAACTCTTACTACTGTTCTCACCTCTGTAGCAGGAGAAGCCATAAGCACACCTGACTGCAGTGTGAGTATGGTTTAAGAAATGAAAACTTGGTCAGACTCTAATTCCCACTTTCCCCAATGTGTTCATGAGAATTTTCGTTTTTAGCCATCCCATTTGTTAAAAGACTACGTTACTGAGGATTATATCTCTGTCCGCTTCCTCTATAGTATCTTACATGAATCAGTGCTTTCTTTTAGATGCTTCAGGGCCAAATTATTGGTAACTAAGTGTGCATGTGTGAGGTACTTTACACTAGTTCCAGTATATTACTGCCAGCATGGCCTCATGCACACATCAATGAGCTTCTTGTGTCCTTGGTTAGACTGCTCACCTCTTCTCTCTGCTTTTACCAACATGCTGAACACACTCTAATAGCAGAGTTAGCAGCTGGATGTCGACACTGTGTTGTAGATTTTAACCCTGTTTCTCAAAAGGAGTAACAGTTTAATGCAGGCTCTTTCTACATAAACATTACCAAATAGGTTTTTTTTTTTTTCAGTAAATGGATGGTTTGCTCCCCAACATCTGGAACTCATCATTCATAACTCTAGGAAAAAAAAAAAAGACCTATCTGGTTCTAAGGACCTACTCTGGGCCCCTAGCAGTGTTGTGAACACCACTTTCCTCCATCTTTTAGGCTGACTGTTCTCTCCACAGCACTTCAATTATCATACTAATATAAGACTGAAGTTAAAAACTAACCAAAATAATGGATGAAATAAAGCAGTGTGAAATACTTTAATCTTCTATTCAAACTAACTAAACATTTAGTTGGTTTGCTAATCTTCTGCTGAGTGCCATTATATTCACAGAGATGTTTCATAATCACAAAGCGTTATTGGCTTTGGTAGACATGATTCAAGTCCTTTGACATGTTCTGTCACTGACTTCCTTTACTAAAAGAAAGTATGTCATAACTCTAGCAAAAAAACTGGACTTGCATTATGAAATCCAAAATAAGCAAGCAAGGCAAAAAGCTGAATTTAATAGGACACTTACTGACAAAATACAAAACATTTTCATTGGTTAGACCATTGTCAGTGCATGGAAGGAAAAAAAAAAAAAAAAAAAAAACACAGCCCACAATTAGACAATAGTGCAGGTAAACACCGGTGCAAGTCAACTAGGAGGACAGGAGGGTTCTCGTAAAATCAAAGACTAGGATCTCCTTACTGAACGATATCCAGCAAAGGACATATCCTAGTGTCTCAAGAATGACCTTAGTCATCTTGAATTGCGTTTGCAAAATCAATAAAACTCTGGGTGTGCGTTGGATTTACAGAAGGTTGGCAAGCACAGAAGTTTCTGTGACATCTGAAACATACAGTCCTGATAGCCAACACTCCTGTAAACTCTGAGACTCGGCCATTAAAAACCTGAACATCTTACATAAATTTCCTGGTAGAGAGTGTGAAGCTAAATGTTAAAACGAGCCAACGAGCAGCATAAGTTATGGTAATCAAGAGGGTTGGGGTGTGGGTTTTTTTCCTGTAAGTCTAGGCCTCTGTGTTAGAGGCTTATATATGGTGGTCCAGGGTTTTTGTGTCAAGTGTGAATCTGTGTGTGCGCGTGTGAGTGTGTGCGTGTGACTGTGTGCGTGTGCGCGTGTGAGTGTGTGCGTGCAAAGCTCACCTTCTGAGGGGCGTTGATAACACCTGTGTTATAACCGAACTGAAGAGAGCCAATCACAGCTGTTCCCACAGCCAGCAACAGCTGGAAGGTCACTTTCTGCAGGAGGAAATAAAAAAGAAACAGATTAATCACTGGCAAAAGCAAATCAACACAACTTACTCACAGAAAACAACTTAAATCATACGCTGAAGGGGACAGTCAGACTTTTATGAGTAGGCTTTCGGGGTATGCAACGGAATGCTTCGAAGCTGAGACACGTCTCATTTCTCATCTCTCTCTCCATCAATCTCACAAAAGGGCCTCTATTTCTCCTTAGGTAAGAGCTAAACCTACGCCTGTCTGGGAGGAATGTATACTGCATAATAGAGACAATTTTAAGTGCTGTTGCACCAAAGTCACACTTCTGTACTTTTCAAGCAACTGTAAATGCCACCAAACAAGAAATCATACAAAAAGCTTTTAAGTCTTTTTCACAATACTTTGCAAAGCTCCCACATTGTAAATACTGGAAAATACTGGTGTATTCTGATCGTTTTCTAAATACACATGCTAATAATATGCTCACTCTGCAACTAAAACAAATACCATATCAGGTCAGTACAGGCTGGTCTGGAATAGCTAGCACATGAATAAGCACGCTATGATGGAAGTAATGTCCACATTAATTTAAGCAGCCTCTTACTGCAAATCTCTCCCTCTCTCTCTATCAGAGGTTGCTACTTAATTGCCATTTAATTCATCTGATATGCATTTTGTAGCACGTCATTCTTTTTTTTTTTAACACATTTTTTAACAATTTGTGTACGAAAGTCTTGACACTGATTTGATAATACTGTATGTATGGTAATCAATTCCGGTGCTTGTTGTGTTGTCATTAATTAACTGCTGCTGACTTTTAAGTCTTTGCTCGGCTGATTGAATTAATTGGTCTCCATGCCCTGATCGGTGCTCTGTTTACTGTAAACAGTCCCCATGAATAATATTGTACTGTAATCCTGTAAATGGGTCGGGGCAGACATTTATTCCCACTTCAAGAAGCTAACTAACCAGAATAAATGAGTCACCAGAGCTATCTCTGGGGAGAAGTCCAGAAGTCATTAAGTGTTAGTCGCAAAGAGGCCAGATTTTTGGAAAATACTATAATTGAATCAAATGGCTTAGCCACTGTTAAAAGAAAATGAAAGTAATAATTATAGCACTTCAGTTCATCTGGAAGATTTTCAAACACTGAACAAAAACTGAAAAGGCTTTACATTTTTTTAAATAAAAAAATCTAAAAGTTATCAGACACAAATTTACATGTACAAAATAATCCAGAATTAAAACTGGATTTTGGCAATATTTAAAGAATGCATTTACATACGCTTAAGTAATTGGATGGTGGGAAAACTTTGGCTCTACATGGGTCAGTCAAGAATCAGATTTCTTTGTAGACACATTACATACAGTATATATATATATATCTTTGCGGTTGCTTTGCAACCTGCCAGTAAACCAGCCAAAAAGAAGGACATGACATTGGTGGCAAATAACCATGAACGCAATACTGTCCTTCACTGTTTTAATCCAAACAGAAAGACAAGCTTTTTTAGAGCTAGACTTGGACACAGGAGGCATCTTCTTCCACCCAAATTTCACTGGCTAAAAGTATTCCAAATGTTGGGCTAAGATTTGCGAGTCTTTGCCGGAGTTCCTGACATCTGATAATGGCTTTAAATCTACTTTAAGATGTTGTACTACACTGTGACATACATGTAAATGCACACAATGGCACCATATGCCTGTGTTTTTCTGAATAAGAGGCCCAGTATATAGTTTTCCATTGTTTACATACTGACTGAGCTTGTTACAATACATTCATGGCAGCCACTAACCTTCATTCCACCTTGATAAGATCAGGTGTAGACACCATATCATTTACAACACACACATTCATCTGTGCTTTATTAAGGGCTACAAACACTACGGGTAGACAGTAAATAAACCAAACCTAATGGAAAAAAAAAACCCTGATACTGTTAAATCCCTAAATGGTTCTTAGTTTACTGACGCCAGTATCGTCTCTTAATGTAGCAACTTCACCTACACTCACCGAGGAAAAATTAGTAAGGAAGGAAAGTTTTCGAGGAGGTACTTTAAAAGGAATGTGCCTTCAGCAGTGCAGCTGATGTGTTGTGGGTGTTATCAGGGAGACTGTAAACAAAGCAGCGAACAGGACATGTTCCTCACCATTTATGCTTTGGAAAAATTCAACACGGGGTTGAAGTAGTCATGTGTCTCACTTTACACAAGGCACCCACCCACTAAGACAAACTTCAGAACACAGATCTCAGCCTGAGTGGCTAAGAAAATGACGCAGGAACACGCCTTTGCTGGCTTTCTCCCAATAAGACTGCATGTCTGAAAAGCTGCTGGAGGTCAGGGAGTCCATGACGACGCTGTTTAACCATCTCAAGTACAGGATGTTACTTTGTGCGCACACACACACACACACACACTCTCACTCAAACACACAGAAATACCAAAGAAAAGTTCTGAGAAAGAAGTCTTAAAAGAGACTTGTCTCTTTTAAACCTGACAGCAAAAAGGTCGTTCTAATCACTGTTGGTTATTCTGATAATCGATTGTTTGACTGTTTCTTTCGATTCAAAACCGAGGAGTCGGTGCCATATGGCACCATAAAACCTACTTGTAAAGACAATTGTTAACATTTGTTTTTTTTCCTAGATAAATGCTACATAAGTGCTATATAAATATACTTCCATTTTATCGTACAATTCTGACTTTTTAACAAAAAATGAATAAGTTCCCAACTTTAATATTGCAATGCTATAAAAATGTTTGTATAAGAGTAATATTATAATAACTTGGGTTGGGGATACTTGTTATTGTCACAGGTGGTTAGAGTATCAAAAATAGTTACTCAATTAAAAGCACCATTACTAAGAAATAAATACTCAACTAAAATAACCAAATATCTAATTTAGTAAGAGTAAGAAAGTATCTAGTTAAAAGGACTACTGAAGTAGCTGTTGCTCGTTACACTGGAAGCGTCACATAAAACAGAATGAATGTAAATAAATGGAGATGCATCTGATTTAAGCTCATGTATTAAGACACATTTTACAAAGAGGCGTAACTCTTCTGAGTGAAAGCTTCTCCTGCTTGCTGTGACATGTCGCTGGCCTGGAGAGTTATCATACAGCAGGGTGTCAGGTTCAAACTTTGCTGCGTATTATCACCACTTTCTCGTACATCATTTGCCGAATATTTCATTGCGTGAAATTTTCATCGAGGATTCTGTTTTTTTATACTCGAGTATTTGTGGCAGCCCTAGTTCTAATAAAATGATCATATCATATCATTTCAAACGTCATACACTACAACGCCAAACAATGTTCATAACCAAACCGAAGGCTGAATGTACCGTGTGGTTTTTGACGCATGAATTCATAAACAAATGGAAGCTGGGCCACATAAACTATATCCTTCCTGCTCTCCCAACAATGCTGGAAACAGAAGACATTTCACTGGGTGTGTCTCTTTAAGTGAGATTCAGCTCTAAATATGGAGTTCAGCACTTCAGCACAGTGTTTAGGCATGAAATATTTCACGGTCATGCTGACATCTTAATCCTACGTTACTAGAGGAAGCACTTCACTAGGGGAAAAAAAAACAATACAGACATACAAACACGCAATAACCTAAGGCATTTACGCATGACGGCTTAGTAGGGAGTTCATTTGATTTGAAGGTAATGCACTTCACTCAGTGTTATATATTTCTTCGTATTTACCTAGTTAACTAGCTAATAATTTTGCCATAAATTACATTAGTTCGTTTTTCAATTCATTACATTCGGTTGTGCAACAACCCCCGCAAATATGTGGGCAAGTCAACTGCTGGCAAATAAAATCATGTAGTATGTGAGAAAGGAATCTAATTTCCTTTCTCCTGATATAATCTCTAGATATAATCTGCTAGCGTGTGCATCGTCTCAGGCCTAAATGGGTCTTGTCAACAGCGAAAGCAACTTGAGAGCACAGAGAGGTACACACGGGAAGTAAACAGAGGACAGGCAGCAGTGGAGCTCCTCAGTGAAGTGAATGCTGCTTGAGAGGGACAGGAGCATAAATGTCTATACAACATGAATCGCTGGATGCATATGATGACTGTTGATGTTGGCCCACTTCTTTAGGACTTTTATATATATAACAATTAAAACAGAAATTAATTTTATATCGCACATAATGGTATCCTGCTTCACGCTACCTATTTTCATCTAAAAACCAAGGTTATTTTTCCCTTTCCAAGCTTCCTCACATGCACAGTTGTAGAAAAACAAGCGATTATCAGTTTATCAGATTAACACTATACATGCAATGAATAACTTGATTATCGTCTTTTTTTTATTTTTTTTATCAGATTTGGTAAACCCTAATAATCCGTTTCAAGAACCGTGGTACACTGTATGACCAACCGAATAATTTGATAACAGGCAAAACCAGATAATACGATTATTAGTGCGCATGTAAACACACCCAATGGTAAATCAGACTATGTAAGTATTGTTCCTCATTCTCTATACTTCCCTGTGTAATGGTGCGCCTGTAAACGCTCTTGCCAATCAGCTAAGCCACTGGTGATTTATTGTGAATTAGAATGGCGTTTTATACTGGACTGTTTACATTCCAGAAAACTGACCAGGAAGCTCACATTTCTTCTGTTATAATCATCGGTATGATAAGGGCTTTCCACAGAAACAAAGCTGTCTTGTGACAAGGATGTCATTTAGGGGTTATAAATATAAGCAATACTCCACAATAAAGTGAAAAATTTCCTCATTCTTCTGCTCAGAAAGAGCTTTGCTGAGGACAGAAGATCTAATGTGGCTGATACTACAGGGCATGTTTGAGACAGTAAAATAAAACCAATACGCAAATACACCTTTGTTGAGGTCTTTTAGCTGAGTGTTACCACACTGTGTTTTTACACTTGTTTTAGATGAAGATTGTACACATCCTTCTCTGAAAAAGTGTGTTTCTATCCTGATAACAAGCCAACACTCAAGCACTCATGCTTTCTTTCCTCATAACAAAACTGATGTGGCATATCAACCGCTTTGCCACATTAGTAGCAATAAACGTCTTCAGGTTTAACAGGCCGTGCTCATTGGTGAGTAAACATCGGTTGCATTATGACGAGGCTGTTTGCGTCTTTCCTTTTGTACCTTAGCTCTAGTTTTAGTTTCTTTACACTGGGACATGTGATGTCGGCGGCTGAGAAGTTTTGGCACTAGCTTACCGAAAGGGCGTAATAAAGATTCATGGTGGAGGAACATAAACCACTTCTTTAAAATTGGGTGGGAATTCAAAGAAACTCTAAAAAGGTATACAAAAGAAATACAGCAGTGTATAACTGGACTTTTTAGACGGCCTTTGCATTTCAACATACAGTGATGACTAAACGTAGTAATCAAGGTGTCTGTTGGTATATATTATTAAAATATTTTATACACATAATAATGATGTAATAACAATAATACATACATAATACATAAACTGTTTTCTGAATGACTGTGTGAAGTGAATGGGGTCAGGAAAAAAAGCTCTCAGCTCTAAATATGACTCAGTCGAGCTGTAACTGAATGCAAAGCATTACGGAAAGTGTGGGATTGCATCATTCGCGTATAGTCAGTCTCTAGCTACAGTCTTTGATACTAGTTGGGTCATAATAAAAGCATTATCAATAAATAATAAATAATAAAATAAATAAATATGTATTGCCCAAAAAGTAGAAAGAACAGGCCTAGTGTTCAGTATCATGTTTGCGCTTTTCTTTCTCTCTCTGTCTCCGTGACTGAGTGACACCACAGTCAGCACGTCCGCCATCTCTGACCTCACCTACTTCCCATCACAGGAAAAACTGGCATCCATTTTCCACCAACACAGTGCCAGTGCTGGTTAAAGAAACCCTTTAAAGGATCAGCCCTGGTAACTGTTGAGTGAAAAATAATTTAAACCAAAATTTATCCCAATTATTGTACTGTCTCTGTGTAGTCTTTTTCTATCCTTCCATACGGTCCACGATGCCCACCGCAGCCCTGAAACAGACCTCGTGTTTTATAATATGACTCTACAAGGAAATGTATTTCTAGAATGCCATCTTATTTTAATCCTATTATCTTTATTAGAGTTCATTAGGCAGAAATGCGTATCTGAAGCATAGGAATGATGATGTGAAAGGAAACCGACCGGACTATAGTTGAATGAATGCACATAAGAAATGACATCCTCTCATGAAATTATTTAAGACACAGCAGCTCCCGTGTAAGTTTCATGAAATTAGAAATAACTTTTTAGGGTACTTTTTTTAGCTTGTCAAAGAGCACCTGTCACAATGGTTTAGCAAATATACAAATGGTCCACTTCGGCACTCTGTTGAAATGCCTGCAGTGAGGATTAAGAGTGTTAAAACAAGCAGCAACGTGTTTTGTCCAAGTTCAATGTAGATTTGTAAAGAGATTTGGGTTTAGCAAATAGAGAGAGGGGAAAACAGTGAGTGCTGCCTCAAAAAATGTCACACAATTCTCCACAGTCAAGAGAAACTCATCCCTTCATCCCTCATCCCTAAATCCCTTCCCCCCTTCTTCACATGAGCTCCTGTGGGAACAGAACGCAGCTCAATATGAAAAGCCCAGGCACGAGGATCTTACTAGCACGTGTGCACATTTTGGATATTTTAGACTCATGTGTGGAGAAGTGACTCTCAGCCAAATACTCATGAGAAGAGAGCGACTCTGTGACCGTGGCTCGGTGGCTGAGCTTTGCTCTCCTGTCTCAAGCAGACAGCTGTTTTTCTGTTCTCCCGAAGGAGACCTCAGCCATTTCCCAGCACGTCCACAAAACAAGCCCCTTGTTGAAACCTAAATTAAATATATTTAAAATTACAACTCAAGGAAAGGACATTCTCACTGTTAAAATGTCCTCAACTAAGCATCCATAATGTGGCTTAAAATAAATCTGAAAGCATATAAAAACATTTTTAATTTCCCAAACATGTTTCTTGGGAAATCATACTTTAGTAGAAGTAGTATTAAAACAAAACACTTAAGGTTTTTAGGCCAGAAAGGAAGTTACCAGTTTCCAAAAAAGGAAGTTACTGGTTACTCTGCTTAATGTGGTTAGAACTTATGTTAGGAGCGCCACAACAAACCAGCTGCTAGTCACGTACGAGCTTCTCTATTTATGGTAATCAATATGGTAATCACTCTAGGCTATTCATTCTTCGGAGAGTCACCAGGGTCTTATTTACGCACACGGATCATTCGTTGGAAATACAAAAGGTTCAAGCAGCTGATTGACCCGAAGAAATAAATGTGAAAACGTGAACTTCTGTTGTATAATTTCAGCCTACTTAGACTGTGTGCTGGTAGAACAATGCCTGTTCCTGTCCTAATATGGTTCTCCGGTTGGTTATAACACTCTTCCACCAGCACAACATTATTTCTTTGAGAGGACTCAAAAGCACACATGACAAACTCACAGTGTCAAAAGACTCTTCAGGCTTATGATTAATGATTGATTCCTGGATGATACACCAGGACACAACACTGAGGGTAAAAATCTCTCAATGCTGAACTGTAGCAATAGTCATTTTAACAGTTTTAATAATAAATTTCAGTATGATGACAACCTCCAAAAGCCGGGTTAAGGATGGCCGGTATGTGACGTCACCAGCCGGCGAGCCTATGACGCTTGAATAGAGAGTGTGTGAGTACGTGCTGAAGCGCACACACACACACACCTCCATCCTTCACCACACAGCTAACCTTGCCTGTGGTAACCATAGCAACGGTGTAGCGTGCCGTTCTGGATTAGTCCGAGTCCAATTCCTCCAACGACTTGCCAGAGTTTTGCCCAAACGGCCCTATTATTACCACGTGCTAATGGTTCAGAATGTTTGAACAGTCTACAGGATATTCACACACACACACACACACACACACATATATCCGGACATCAGACACACATCACGAACACGTCACTGAAACTATAACACGCTGGTTACATAAAAGAGCTATCCTAGCTGCTGGCTTAGGCTTGATTCATCTTCTGGCTCTTTGTGTCAAAGTCTTTACTCAAACACTTCATGACTTAACATGTATTACACATAAAATATATTATTTCTTTAACTTTACCTGCCGAACCAATTCGCAAACTAAGTCCAGAGTCATTACCAGTGAATAAACTATGTTAGCTGTAGCAGTTAGCCTTACCTTGTCGCTGTCCATCGTGGCGTCAAAACTTAGTGAGGCTGGTGAAGGCGGGACTTCTCCTCGCTGGTCCTCGGGTTACTTTTTTGTCGTGTTTAGTTAAAATAATAATCTAAAATAAAATGACGTAAAACGTGCTCCTATTTTCACCACTTGCGAGTTAAAAGACCTGACTATAGCTAAAATACCTCTAGGAAAGTTCTTGCACGTGCTGAATTCCCGACATACTTTTCCTGTCTCTGAAAAGTTTTTTATTTATTTATTTATCTTTTATCCTCTTCACGTATCTTCTTCTTTTCCGCCGGTCACGGAGTGAACACGAGATCCTGTCACCGCTGAAGAATATCTGCTCATGTCGCAGTTTTCGCCGGCTACATGTAGCTATGGGTCGCTGACGCAACACGAAGCTCCGCCCCTTGTCGGAGGTGTGGGCGGAAGTGCGGAGGAAAACGATCAGCCCATTGGCTACTTACACAGTGACGCAGAAGACCACGATCTAGCCTAGATGTTACCAACGAAAGAGGGCGCTATAGATGTCGAATCTTTGAAATCTAGAACTTCTTTGCAGCCAGAGGACACATTTAGTGTGAGTGTGTGAGTGTGTATATATATAAAACATCCTTTTGTGTGTAACATCACAGGTTTATTTATTAAATATAATACAAATATCCAGATAAGGAACAGATTAGGTAAATAAGGGGTCCAAACACTATGTGATGGACTGTGGCAGTCCAAGCTGGGGAAGTTAAGGCTTCGTCCTTTTCATTTAATCTCTGTGGAGAGATGGGATTTGTTTGAGGGATGTTTTCAGTTTGTAAGGAAAATCTTTTCCTGAAAGAGTATTTAAAAATTTTCTAAATCAAATGATTTAATATTCTTCAGCACCTTTGAATAATACAGCCCACTATAGAAGTAAAAATTAAACCAGATGGACTATAAAGTCTGCACATATAATAAAAATGATAATGCTGACATTGTTGCTAAGATATTGTTCCACTTGTTGACTGTAATGCTCCTAGTAATCAACGAAAATAAAAGATAAATTGCTGCTAGGTTTGAATGAGCATATGAATGTGTGTGTGTATGGTGCCTGCGATGGATTCCCATCTAGGGTGTATTCCCACTTCACGCCAGTGTTCCTGAGATCCACTGACACCCTGACACTGAAAGTGAGTGAGAGAGAGTAATTTTATATCCAATGATATTGCAGGGATATTACAATAGAGCACTATCACCGATGTGTATTGTGTAAACCTTTGTTAGCCTAGAAAACGTGCTGAATTTATGGCCTCAGGAAGTGACAAACATATACACTGCCCTCCAAAAGTTTGGAAACGCCTGAACAAAATAGGGTTTTTGGGCAATATCAGCATAAATCCTCTTTAGTTAGTGACCATTTTGCATTGATAATAAGGGACAACACAAACTATGAAAACATATTTTATTAAATAAAAAGTTTATGAACATAAACATGAACATAACATAGAAAAATACTCAAA
>CM040976.1:12679542-12695304 GCA_022985145.1 Pangasius djambal
GTTTGAATAAACTGACTGCTCGGATGCCTAGTGTTGTCCCTTATTATCAATGCAAAATGGTCACTAACTAAAGAGGATTTATGCTGATATTGCCCAAAAACCCTATTTTGTTCAGGCGTTTCCAAACTTTTGGAGGGCAGTGTATACCAAATATGGTGTTAGTACACAAAAGCATTGAAGAGATATAGCCTAACCTCCTGTAGCACCACCCAGTGAGTTGTAATGGCAATTTTGAGGCAGAGGTTTTGAAAGCTTATTTAAACTGATTTCACTGTAGGCCAAATAAGAATGAAACATTTAGCCCACACTGTGCCTCCTAGTTGTATATGTTCATAAAATAAGTTGTTTTTGTTATTGAAAGGAAGCCCAGAAATTCTCAAGAGGCACTTGTCTACTCCTGTTTCTCTAAAACCCACAAAACTTTCCAGTTTGTGTCAGAAGATAAGGTAAAAAAGAAGAGAACTAAGTAGCACCTCACACCCCCTTTGAGAAAAGCAGTCACTTACTGCAAGCAAAGCGAAACAAAATAAACAGCTCAGAGTAGCAGGAAAAGGCAGTCCAGTATTACAGTCATCAAAAAGATGTCAAGACTGGGAAAGTTCTACACAAGACGTAAATCTTTATTTCTTGTCCTATTATGAAAACCTATAAAATAAACAAATACAGACATTTTGGAACAATAAGTGATGGATGTTCTGAAGGTGGGTGGCTTTTTATCAAATCAAAAAATGTACTTGCCATTGCCAAAATGTTGACTTTTGTCCTCTAGGACAAAACCTTATCTTACCTTATCTTCTACCTTATCTTCCGACGCAATGATTTCTCAATTCTTCAAATTGAATCGTGTGCGCTAATGCAGGATCTGACCAAATATCCTTATTCATAATATATATAAACTACATTTCACTCTGATTAAACATTATATCTCAGAACAGTTGAGACAACATAAATGTGTATATATTATAAATTTAATAAGATTATTAGAACAGCAAACTAACAGATGACACAGATCAGTTTGTGATTAATCGATAGTAATACCAAAAACATCTTTAACATACCAGTGCATTCCAAGCTATTATTTATTTACATGAAGTATAGCACACAGGTTTAGTATGATTGCACTCTTCTAATTATTCTTTTGCCCTTAACCATATTACAACAATCTCGGATGTATTACACAATTTAAAACATAATGCTTGAAAAGAATATGTTACTTTTCATAAAATATTATCAGTTTATCAAATGTTTCTTTTTGTGTGCATGTTAATTAAGGAATAAAACACAATGGGGTGTGCTGTTAAATAGAAAAATCACATCACACATTTTATTTGTTTATAGTTGCATTTAATATTGTGGAACGTCAGTGAAACAAGTGGTTCTTACTCTCGCTTACTTTATAGCAGCTATAAGCAGTCTTTCCCTCACCAGATGCTTTTTTTTCTGTGTTGTGAAGTTACAAAAAAAATTGCTGCTTGTCATGTTACTGAGAAATGGCAAAGCCTTCTGTTCTGAAGATTTTCTGTGTTGGGAAACCATCTCCATTACAATATTAAATCTCAAAATTTCTTTGGATGTTTAGTCATAGACCATTAATACTGTGAGTGCATTAACAGTCTAAGCCACTGTATGTTTGTCAGCATAATTTTGGTTATAAGTATCACTATTTTACTAACAAGCATATCATGAGATATTTAAATATCTCTTCTTGTTCCTAAGTTAGACCTTGGTGTGCATATCAGCCTAAAATTTGTTCACCAAGAGAAGAGTAACCATTCCTGATAGCTCTTAGATCTATGAAGAAAGGTCCCAGAAGAAATAAGCTTCATTGACAAAACCAGACTAACTTTTCTTCGACACCAGACGTTGTGACAATAGTGTGACTCTTACGCCATCAGTGTACTATGGACAAACAATAACACCTTGTATCCACTGGTGGTCTTCCTCCTACTACTCTAGCATACACAACATTCTTGTAAAGAATAGAAAAATTCCAAGCAATCTCTTTTTATCTGTAAGGAATTGCATTAAAAGTCTTAATATTTGTTCATGTATCTTCCATCTTTAGTAGAATACAGAATGAAAGAATACATAATATAACATTTATCCGTTCTACGTTTATCAGTATCAGTTCTAAAATCTGATTGGCTAAACCATGTTTGAAGTCACTGTAAAATCCTTAATATGCACACACCTGTGACTGCATCACAATAATTTCTGCATTAATGTGCCAGGTTTTAAACCAATGAAAATGTTCCACCATTCTGTCTATAGAATACCCTAATCTTATTTCATTACGTTGCTTAGCAACCAAAGCTTAAATTATATTTAACATACAAAAAATAACACAAGAAATAATTATACAAGAAATAAACCTTTAAATATATATATATATAAAACCTCTGTGACGCATGCCTTCTCATGGCTTATTGTTTTATTCTATTTCAGATAAAGCATATGTTTGAATTACATGAGTAGGCATCAAGAATGATTTGCTTAATGAAAAAAAAATCAATCAATAGTATTCTAAATGTTTTGGTAATTGTCATATTATGTGATTTACTTGTTATTTGTACAATCTTATAGAAGCAATGTAGGCCACTAATATCAAATCTTAACAAAGGCTTCTGGGGGCACTTTTCACATGTGAAATCTACATATGGTGGTTAACCAAGACACACAGAATGGGTTATTTTCATCTCCGGGGTGCCAAGTTACTTTAGGGTAGGAAAGCATGACAATATTTTCAAACAGGTATTTGCATACATAATGGAGTCAGAGGCCAGGGCTACAGGAGGGCCTAGCCAAGATTTTACTTTGGAGTCCCACCACCACCACCACCACCACAATGTCCTCATTTTTTCCCCATTCTGATGTTTGATGTGAACATTAACTGAAGATCTTGACCTGTATCTGTATGATTTTTTGCATTGTGCTGCTGCCACTTAACTGGAATATTTGCATAATTGCATAAATAAGTAGGTATACAGGTGTTCCTATTAAAGTGGACGGTGAGTGTAGTTGTAGAAGGCAAAAGTACTAATTGCGTTCAAATGATGTTTGGTATGAGCATAGTGTGAATAAGAACCCTGTTATAAGCACATGATAACCCACAGCTGCCTGCATATCCTCAGTAACTGCTTTATCCAGATCAGGGTTGAGGTGGAACCAGAGCCTATCCCAGGAATACTGGGGAAGTGGTGGGGATAGATAGAATGCAAATGAGTGTGCAACTGGTTGTGTGCATACTCATTTGCATTCTTGATGTTACTCTCATTACAGCCAGCTACGTTTGCTATTAACATCACAAACAGGAGTCTGACTACACTGAAATATTGACCTACAAATGAGCTAAATTAAAATGGAGGAAAATACAAGCAAATACTTTGTCATACATATATGAATATTGCCTTATGCAATAATCAGTGCATTTGTGCATTCTCATTTTCAACATGTGTAAACCAACATTTCATTATGCAGATGATGTGCTTGTTGTTTGTTTGTTTGTTTGATTACAATGGAGCCTGAGTTGTAAACCTATTAAAATAATTTTTAAAAAATGTTGCATTTTATGTTTGTGGCATGTTTTTGTGGTATGCTTGTGTGGCAAGGCAGCAAAACACATCTTACGAAACACCTTAGGATTAACAGGTACACTTGTAAAAGTTTACTTTAGATTTTACAGTAATTTACTGGCAACCTGAGTTGGCAAAAAAGTACTGTAAAATTTACAGTAAACAACAGTAAAATATTTACAATAAAGAACTGTAATGTCTTACAGAGTATAAAAAAGATGCATAACCCAGTACATTTGCCAAATGGTCTTGCTCAAGGTAGTCTGGTGGTACTGGGATTTGAACACACGACCATCTTATCTGTGACGCCAAACCTTAACCACTGATCCGCCACAACCAGCGCAATTCAATGCAACCTTTAAGTAGAGTTAATTTAGTGGTAGAAGTAGGTGAATCAATGCCAGCTAGTTGTACTGTTGTTGCAGTGGTATTGTTGCGGTGGTATTGTTGCAGTGTAGTTGTGGTAGCTTAGTGGTTAAGGCTTTGAGTCACAGTCCTTAGATTTCACTTGTGGTATATGGGAAAGACAGGAAGTGATAAGACAGGAAGTGCTGCTTACAAAGGGTGAGTCGTAGCAGTCAGGATGCTCCTGACTATTGGTCTAATTTCAGCCTTGAAATAACTTACAGTATAGTTTCCTGATCCATTTTTACTGGAACCTACTTATTTGCTTAGTTAATTCACTACTTTAAGCAACAGTCCAAAGTTTTCTTTTTGTTTGTTTGTTTATATTTCCATAAAAATGTCTTTCCAAAGCAGATGACGACTGAAATTGACCTGTGGAGAGAACAAAACCCAGTTAACTGTCTGCAGTCTTTACCTGTACTGGGAATTACATTCTCTGTGATAGAGTAAAAAGGAGCTTTTTGATAAAGCTTTGATAAAGCTGTGAGCATGTAATTAAGATTTTGTACTATCTTCACACAACACTATCGCAGTTCATAAAAGTTGGTTTGAGTCAGATATCTTTCCTAATACAAAGAAGCTTTCTTTTTTTTCTGGGACATGAGCAAAGTCACAGTTGTACTTTATGTGCTTTTAAGGTGAGTCCTGCACTTCCTGCACTATTTACAATTTGAGCTAGGCTGCCATGTTCATATGTAGCACACTGTAGTGAACACAGTATGAGCTATCTACGTATCTAATTCAGCTCAAGCAGTTACTATGGTGTTAATTCCCCAAAAGGCATGTCAATTATATCCAGTGATTTGAGCATGTACACTGAATTGATAGACATTTTTGGCTATAATGTATCATCCCTTAAACATTTCTCCCACACAGTAGAGACACAATAGGTTAGATAAGACAATAATAAATGAGGACAACCCAAATTGTACCTGAAAAGGCTTGGGCCATTTCTCTGTGGTTCAAGCACATTAATTCTAAGTGGTCGAGGACATACACTGAACTCTCATCCACCATTGTAGCTGTCCCCACTGCTGACAATCCACCTGACTTGCTAGCATCCTAGAATAACTGTCTCCCAAGACCATGCTGCCTTTTCTAACCCCAGAATAATACTACGCTATTTTGCCAAGTAATGCTTAGTTATAACCATGACATGTCACAACCACAACAGTGTAGGCCACAGCCACAACGTCGGATTGGTAGGACATAAATGAGACATTTGAGATGAAATTCCAGGACAGTGCCAGCTCTGAAACACCACCCAATGTCCTCTGTGCCAGTTCGGCCCAGCCCTGCAAGGCCCAGCGGCAAGTGCTGAATCATTGTCATCTATTTTGAGCCAATGAAAAGCATGTCACACGCCTACTTAGCCATGCCAACACATTACTGCAAACTCACCATTATATCTCTCATTTCTGCATTTACCTTAACAGATACAACCACAATACAAACATAAACTTAACTTGTCCTTGACTGGATTCTATTGTACATGATATTTGCAGGTCATACACCAAAATTGTTTATAAAATTACATCAGCACTTATGTAATGACACCGTACAACATGTAGCATTTGCTACCCAAACACTGGTGCAGGTCTTTTGATTACAAAAACACTAGATTACTTGTGATTAACTTATTAATAGCATCTTGTTGAAAAATAACATTTTCAAGACAAATATCATGCCTGCTTAATCGTTCACCAGGGCCAACCAAACCAAAACTACAGCTAATGTTAAAGCATGTTAGCAAATGCTGGATGGAACTCTTAGAAGAGAGTGAAAGGGGAAATACCTCAAGACAGAGTGTATGTCACATTTGCCCCAGTTAAGCTTATTTCTTCTAAGGCATTAAAGGGCGGGATCACAGAATGTCTCATAGGCCATTTTAAGTTTTATGACTGAAATGATTCATTCACTGACTAGAATGAACTGAATTTATTCTTCACCATATAAGAAATATGATTTCACGATTTTGTAATCTCTACTCTAAATGAACACTTATCTCTCCTGGGTGCTATTGCTCATTTGTAGTATTCCCATGAGGAGTTACTGGGCTTGTGTAAACATGCCTTGTACTTTCCTCAGTCTGTACATCCATCAGGTTGTCTGACCTTCGAGTTTTGTAACACTATGAATCTTCAAATTATTTTTCATCAAGCATCTGTTCAGGATTGCCACTGCTGTTAATTTGTTTCACTGTTTTGATTTGAAACAAACAACAAGATTACAGCAAATTTTATATGAAAATGTGATTTGGCTGGAATAAACAGTATGGTGCAGCTTAGCTCCAGAAGCTACTTTTACTGTTGGGGCCACTGTAGGTCAAGTTTAAATCCCTAATCCTGCTGCATTTATTTATGCTTATTGTTTCTGGTTGAATGAGTGATTTAGAATCAAGCTGTTAGTAGGAATGTGGTAAGTGCTGTGTTATATAAAGAGATTAACCTGATTGAATTCAAAGCCCCTACAGAGCCTGCATTTTAACAGAGCAGTAATTGTGTAGCTATTTGACAGTTTTGATGATTTAGAGTTGCAGGTGCACCTAAGATATTCAAGGGGTCTCAGGGACACTTGACCATGGATGGCAGGAATGGAAAGGAGTACAAAGAGACATTCAATGGTCTGCAGGAAAAAAAAAAGTTTGTGTTATATTTTCGCTGGTCAGATGTGTGATATCTTTGCCATACTGCAGGTTTAGAAAAAATAACTAACTGCACAAATATTTGGGAATAATAAATATAAAAAGATGAAATATGATATGACAAGCACATCTGCACAGTAAATAGTTAAGCTCTGTGGCCATCCAGATAAACAGACATTAATTAATATGCAATTAACTGTATTACTTGATGCTTAAAATACTTTTTGAAGTATTGGTCCAGTTAATCCACTTGTGCATACTGTGTGTGTATATGTACCAAGGGTCAGGAGACTTTGCAACAGGGATTTTGGCACATGCAAAGAAACAGAAAGAAACTTTGCATAATAATATTCACAGGAACAGTCACAGAGTGCATCCAGACTGCAGTGTTTTAGTGACATGAAAAAGCTTGGTGTTCTTGTTTTACCAATACACTTAATGAGTTAAGGCTTGTTTTATACTTGATGCTTAGAAAAAAAAGTAAAAAAAAAAAAAAAAGGCTAAATGAATAAATGTAAATTACACACCCGTTGTCCACTTTATTAGGAACACTTGTACACCTGCACATTCATGCATATATACAATCAGCCAATCACATTGCAGCAGTCTACAGTAACTCGAATAACCACGGTGAGCAGAAAAGCATCTCAACACACAGATGGAGCAGATGGTCTACAACACTTGTGGCAGCCAAGAACAGGAATCTGAGGCTACAGTGGGCACAGGCTCACCAAAACTGGACAATTGAAGATTGGAAAAATCTTCAACTCTTTAATGTTACCTCATCAAACAATGTTTATTGTTACCCCATCCAGGGGCAATGGACCATCTGAGATTCTGACTTCTCTGGCCACAAGCTTCAGAATCTCATAGGTTGCAATCAGTTGGCACTCAATACATCTATATGCCTGGAAAACAAACCTTTGAACATAGTTAAACAATGAGCTGAAGAGTAAATCTGATTGGCCAGCTGCAATGTTAGTCAAACTCTTCTTGCTAAAAAAAAAAAAAGAAAGTGGTTTCTGGACATGTTTATTAACAAAGGTACCAGGTGAAAGCTAGAGGTCTAGCCTGTGAGACTAATTACTGGTTTCCAGCTTCAGAGGCACACAGCAACTTCACTGAGAGTTGTGCTGCTTTGAGGAAGTTCACACACCTGTGAACACAGCTGTGTTTATGACGCATGATATGACCCTTTAAAGAAACACTGATTACTGGAATATGACTATTTTCATTACATGTTTTTAAATAACAGCAAAGTACGGTTTCATTCAAGTCATAAGAGGTTCATGTCTCATGAATGGCTGTGTATCCCCAAGGATGCTTACATTTTCAACTTAAATGTGGGACACAATGCATCTTTATGTTCATATGACAGAGCTGAGTCTGTGCTAAAGTATGCATAGTCTGCATTGCTCTGTTGGGGCAGAGCTATTGTTATCAGAAGAAGGCCTCATGTTATTAGGAGTGTGCTGAATGTTGTTATTCACATTGGGCTAATAACTGTGTAATAAGAAAAATTTTGAAAATTAAATTATTTTTATTATTAAGACCATTTTATTATGATCAGTGCAAAAATGAAGGAGCACTAACTCTGCTTCATTCTTAGTAGTTTGCATAAACAATATCCTTGCATCAGAAATACCCTCTGTTGGATTAACCTTAAGACAGTGAGACACAGGAAGGGCTCGGAACTGTGAATCAGCCACTCCTGATGGTTTTAAGACATTACACATTCTAGATACCACACCTGCTTGGGTTGACCTCTGTACTTGAAGTCACATGTACCGCACACATCCATTCATCCATTCTTTAATTCATTAATTCATTATTTCTTTTATTCATGTATGCCCGTACTATTTTGACACTGCCATGCTTCCGGGGTCTCTTCTGTATGTATGACACAATATGTAAACAACCAATGACACGTTATATCAGGTAGCTGGAGGCGAGATTATTTATTATATGTCACTGTCCTTCACCAGTCTGCGTTCTGATCTAACAAGATGCCACAAGATTTCCCCAGCAACTGCAGCATTCAGACATAAGGAATTCACACAGCAAGATACTAAATAATGATTCACCATTCAAAAGTTGGCAGACATTCTGTTCATGCCTATCTGCATAACGCAAAAAACATTATTTTTCTAAATCTAAACATGTAATATGCTGTGCGATATTCAAGAAATTGCAGTCCTTATTAGAGAAAACTTTTTGTTTGTTTTGTTTCGTTTTTTTTTTATTTTTTATAAATACTTAATCCAGCTCTTCCTATTTCTGCCTTGTTGGACTGGTGTGGAGACCCACTGCAAGACATAAAGAAATTGTTTGCACTTGCATCTGAAGCCTTAGAAACAGTGCAGTGTTTGTGAACTGTGGAGGATATATTCCAAATTGTTAATGAGCACAGAAACTTTAGACTTCTAATTCAGCACAGCACTTTCCATCAAACAGTTGAGTACTGAAGCATCTCTGAAGGAAAGAATGTACATTTAAACCACCGTGCGGTTGAATGCTGGAATCTGATTGGTCAGGAGGTGTGCATCACTTCTGTATAACAGCTCGGCTCAGACAGTAGTTCCGGCTTGGTTAATATTAATGCGCTCGGTACTGTTTCTATAGTAATAGCTCAAACACGGGGACTACAAGCCAAATAATCTAAGACTAAAAAAAAAAAAAAAAAAACTGGTGTTTAAGTAAAGAGTATAATCGTCTATGTTTTTTGTTAGGAGACATTTATTTAACATTAATGGAAGGAGTCTCAGTCACGGTGCTTTGCAAATGTTTCCAACACAGGAAAATGTACAGGAGAGAGGAGATTACGCCTTCCGGTTTCTCGGTAAAATGATACACCCACACACACGCACACACACACGCACAGAGACAGAGAGAGAGAAAGAGAGACTGGTGAAGGAATGACGTGAGGAACTAACTTGTCTCTCGGATGTCCCCAACCTTAAATCTAACTATAAACAGTTAAAATGTGCGCTGTGTTGTTGATTCATAAGTTAAACATTGTATTGTGGTATAAGCCGAATAACACACTCCAGACCGTGCTGTTATACGAAAATAATGCACTTTAGGGGTGGTAGTATCACTCCTCGACCTTCACCCCTTAATTATTTTACATAAAGACACTTAATGATGTTGTTGTTGCTGTTGCTTCTGACAGCACGTGCTCTATAGCGAGCACGTACGCGACTGCTGGCATGCACTCGGATGGTGAGTAATGAGTTCGTATGAATCCATTTCCTAAACCCTGCTGCAAGAAAGGAACTTCACATGCTGATTAATTTCGGCTTTCCAGAAAGAAATCTTCTATGCTTCCCATCTGCCAGTGGCTTCAGTCTGCCATGGATTTCTTAATTATTACAGATATAATCTAAAGAAAACTAATAATAAATGTATCTTCCACATTGTACTTTATTACCTGCAGTGCTTCAGGGTGAAATTCATATTTCCTGTAATTAGATTGTTAGGCTTCAAGGGAAAATAAGTAATTCCGGCGACTGTCTCAGAGGGCTATGTAGTTTAATCTCCTTGTTTTTATTAAAGGGAAATTGGGAGTCTGAGAGAATTAAATAATTTTACTGTAATTGGTTAATGTTCCACCGTACTTTCCCATGCTCCTTGGTCCTGGGTCCATGCTCTTTTCTTTTTTTTTTTTTTTTTTTTAAGGAAATGTCACAAGCCATTTTTCTTGCCTTCTGAACATAAAGGGTTTGATATAAATGTCTTTACAGAACATTTATTTCAGTACCAACTCCATAGATGATACAGTCTTGAGGGTTTCCATGGTTCTCTGGAGCATAAAGAAGGAAGAACTTTTGGACACACCTATTGTGCACTGGCTATTCTTGGTGTTAGCAATTAAGAAATCTATTGCACTGTGACAGTAGGAATGGTCTTCCTGTTAAAACTGTGGCCAGGGTTACAGCTTGTGGTTCTACAGGACACACTGGAACACAAATGGTGCACTTTGGCATTTTCGAGCTACAGAAAAAGGAAGATAGATGTTCACAAGTCCACACACTATACATCTAAGTCTGCTCACACAGAGAAATTTCCTACAATTACTAAGATAGGAGGAACTATTAACTGTTAAACTGTTAATTACACTGCATTGAGTATAATCTTTTGAGCCAAATAGGACTAGTTTTTGTGCTGTATCTCCAAATTAATATAATTATGCAATGACATGAGCGTCCAGGTCTCAGAACAGCACCTAAAAGCACCAACAGCTAGCCATCCTGGCACCACTGGTTAGTTGCCTCCCCACCATTACTCCCCAGCATCTATTATGCGCAATTAGTCAGCTGTTACTCGAGTATAAAATCCCCCTGTCAGCCAGCATTAGGAATGGCTGATGTGTTTTTAAAGCAATAGATGTTCAGCAAGAGGCCAGTGAGGGCAACAGCAGTGAGCGCCTAGTGTAAGACCCTTCAACATATTTGTTACTGATTTCCCCTAAAATGTTCTTTTTAAGATATGATCACACTTTAGACAACACTATTCCTAATTGAATTATTTCTAGGGGAATTATTACAGTAGCAAATAACAGAAATTATTCATGACAGAATAAGACAGAAGAAAATACAATTATTAAGATAAAGACAAAAGATATATAAAGAATGAGTAGATTTATAGAGATAAACAAGTTTGAAAAATTCATATACTATATCTGTAACCAGGTACAAAAGTGAGTAATTGAAGTGCAAAGTACTGGGGCACCTAGAGAGAAAAAAACTCTGCAAAATACTGTATGTTAGAAATTCAATGCAGTGACAGTTCAAAGGAAAAAAGAATTGCTAATGAATGTAGTTTGAGAACTGTTAAAATATTCCTGCAGTCTTTTATTCTGTGTCCAGTTGCATCTATATCTGGTCAATCTAGATAACAAAAAACTGAAGAATAAAATGTAGTTGTCATCCAAATAATTGCATCCACCCCAATACTTTGAAAGGACAGTTTAAATTCCTCTTAATTCTGTTGAGTATGCTCAGAAGCATTTTTAAGTGGTGGAAATCCTCGATTACAAATCTGATGTAGTCTTTTCACTGGTACTATTAAGGCCGGCGGTCATCTCTGTGAATGTGCACTCCCTCACGTAGAGACTGAGTCATCATTTGAATTACTGGGAAACTGTACTTCAGGGGAAGTGACACCTATTGTGTGATTTTACTTTGCGTCACTTGTGAAGGCGGGGTTTTTATCTGAGACTGTTCTGGATGTGAAACAGAGATGATACATTACTGTCAAAATTGAAGCCCCACCCCCCTTCACATACACACACAAACACACACACGCACAATATTTTTATAGCTTGAGGAAATATTAAAACACATACAGTACCAGTGGTACTGCCTGAAACGTTGAGACCTCTTGCTGGTCTATCTAAAACAAAAAAAGCAAAAATATAAGGAAAGAAAGCCTAAGAGGCAGCTCATGTTTCCCTTTACACAAGGCTGAGCTTCTAAAGACAGTGTGCGTGCCACTGCTCACATCCCCTCTCTCTCTCTCTCTCTCTCTCTCTCCCCCCCCCCCTTTCTGTCGGTCTTCATCCATTATTTACTCTCTGTTTTGTCTTTATACTTCAATTTTGTGCCCTTTCTCTCAAACCCTGCCTTATCTCTCCATTAAATACATGCAGAGTGCCTCTTTCTCACTTTCTTTCAGCATCACATTGACACAGTCAATTTTTCTCATTCTGGCGCACACAAACACTTTTTTCTGCCAAGTACTCTGCCATTTTCAGTCTGTTACCACTCAAATATTTAAGAGGTATACGTGCCAGGGTGTGCGTGCAGCTATTAAAGAGGTAGCGCGCCTGCTGGCTAGAGGTTCTGCAGCAAACCTCTCTGTTTACCAACATGCAAAGAGCATTATGCCACAGGTTGTTTGCATCTGCCCACACTCTCACCTCGATTGAACTCTAGCATCTGCAACTGTCTTACAAACTGATTACCAGGAATGGGCCTTTTAACCTTTAATTTGTTTTTGAATATCCACATTTTAAAATGAATAGTATGCAAGTACACCATATGAGAAGTTTAAAGACCTTTTTACACCAGCAGCACAACAGAAAATATTATGGGCAGGTAAAAAGATTAGTTAGGAGTGTGCACAAGGACATACGTGTGATCTACTCCAAGCATATACCCCATGACAGTATATGACTGAAATGTCTTGGAAAAAGCATGTGTTACCCTCCTTGGGTGATATCTGCCGTGCAATAGGGAAGAATGAGGTGGTGGCTAAGAATTGGCGGTGACTAAACTAGAAGGGGGAAAAAAAGGGGAAAAAATTCCACCAAAAATAAAAACAAATACTAAAATGAGTTCAGATATTCAGATATCCAGATATCCGAATAACCATACTAAGCACTAATGATTACTTATAGAAGACAATCTTTTTAGAGTTGATGCTTGTTGTATGGATTTACCTAGCTATTTAAGTGTGTGTTACATGACCCCAATTCTGCTGCAGTGTCATCAGGCCTAAGGAAGGCTCTTCAGAAGCTCTTGGAGAAAGGATTAGAGAGAATTGCTTCAGCTTTGCAGAAAACATTCTGATATGTTGATAAAGAATAGACAAAGGCAGCTCATCCTTGTTCAAAGTGTGTGAAAGCTGGTTTGTTACAGAAGATTTTGGCAGAGTCATGCTTTCAGACTCCTGTGATTCTGAGAGAGTTGACTGGAAGTGAACCTGAGCACAAACGGCCTTTGTGCCTGTAAAATCTGATGGAGGTTTGAATTGTCTGCTGCTTGGTAACTTATGAATAGAGTGCATTCTCTAGACATTTCACTCTCACACACATGCAAACACATTCTGTTTACAATAATCAGATCAGTCTTGTAATGAAGAGGCAAGCAATTGTGTGAGGGCTGGCATCAGCAGAACAACTAGTGCTGCTTGAGCAGTTAGACAGCTTATATAAAAGCCTTTCAAACTTGAGAGCACAGAGGCAGAATTCACCTGACATTGCAACATCAGTGGGGAATCACTGTTGAATGAGTGTGGTTCTCTAAAGACAATTTGCCATGACAACTATCATGAACGATTTTAAAAAATGATAAATTTGTCAAATTTGCTAAATAATTTAATTAAAAAATGGTAAGATAATTTGTGTTGCTTTCTCAGTTAAGGAAACTTGGAAGGCATCGGATAGAAATGCTTGAAGGAAATATATAGCAAATAAAATGAAAGAGCATGCAAGGAAAAACAACTAACATGAACACACAATGAAAGAACAGAAAAGCAAAAATAAATTACAATTAGGGAGGAGAAGCTGAACATTGATTGTGTTCAAGTTCCTCCCACTACTTTAAAATCGATCACTGACTGTTAGGGCCTCCTTTCTAGCAAGATTCCTGGGGAAAAGAGAAAGTTACTTACTGAGAACATCTTGAAATGGCATTATATCTGATGCAGAAGAAGCCTTTATTTGTCACATATACAGTACATTACTGCACAGTGAAATTCTTTTGTTTGCATATCCCAGCTTGTTAGCAAGCCAGGATCAGCTATGATGCAGCACCCCTAGAGCAGAGGGAGAGTCACAAGGGCCCAACAGTGGCAGCTTGGAGGGGCTGGGGCATGAACCCCTGACCTTCTGATCAGTAATACAGGGCCTTAACTATTGAGCCACCACTGCACCTATGGTTAAAGACAACCCAGTGTTGGATTCAAATGCACAACCTCTGGGTTAGAAAGCAAGAATGTTATAAGTGTGCCACGAGGAGGATTTATCAAAGGTTGCAGGGTCACTGGCTGCAGCCTCCTGGATCTCTCAATCAGTGTCTCCAAGGATGAGCATAACAAGGCAGGTGGGTGGTATGATGGGTCCGGCAGAGGTTTATGAGAAAGTAGACTCAAACACACAAGACAGGGCATTCTGCATTGGTGTTCTTTGTGCTAGGAAAATTGGAGATAGTATTAAAGCAAGTAAAGAATAAAGCCCACCTGGTCTGGTGAGGTGTGACTGATTGGGTCCACCTGATATGCTCCAAGTTGTGACAGTGCTGAAGTTCCTGATGAATCTTTTATAAAAGTTGCCAAATCCCAGAAAAAGTTTGAGATCACAAATGGTCTTGGGGTCTGCTTGATAACTGAAGATGTCATCTATGTAGGTCACAATGAGTCAATAGAGCATGCCCCAGAGGAGAAAATTGATTAGGAGTGGAAGATGCATTCCACAAAAAAAAAAAAAAAAAAAAAAAACAGACAGGCTGCCCTGTTCACCAACTGCCAAAGAGGTATTCAAGTTAAGACACTTTTTACTTCTACTCTCCATTCCAACATCATTAAGACCCACAACACAGGTTAGGGCTATGATGTCACTGCAGGAAAGTGAACTAACTGAACTCCACCCAGACGCTTTTTACTCCAAGAGGATGACTTTTGTGGGATGGAATGATGGCACAAGCAGCCGAAATTGCCCAAAAAAAAAGCTCTGGAGGAATGGAGACACTGACCCAAAGGTCCGTCCATTCTTCCACCATTTGACCATTGGAACCTGGAGTACATTAGGAGGATCTCTCTCCTTGCCAAGCCAGATGGGCCATGTTTTTCACTTGTTATAACTTCACAATATCCTAATGAGCATGTTCTAAAAAGAATAAAGCGGATGTTTTATTTTGTATCACCCTTAGGAATAATTCCTATCAGATGTTTTTTGATGCACATGAGAGGCGTGTCACATGTGACAGTTATGCTTTACTTTTAACAAGCATTTCAGTCTACACCAACGCGGTCAGAGATGTGTTAAAGATATGTAAAAAGGTATACATTTTTCCTACACAGCACATGCACTGAAGGTCTTGGACTCAAGTCTGGTCTCAAGAAGTTTTCTGTATTGACTTAGGCTTGTCTCAGACTTATTAGCTTTTGTACTTGGACTTGTCTCAGTCTTGGCCATTGTTGTCTCTAAATATGGTCTAAATACCAGTTCCATTGGCAGCCATACATGCCCACTACCACCATGCTTCACTGATGAGGTGGTATGCTTAGGATCATGAGCAGTTCCTTTCCTTCTGCATACTCTTCTCTTCCCATCACTCTGGTACAAGTTGATCTTGGTCTCATCTGTCCATAGGATGTTGTTCCAGAACTGTGAAGGCTTTTTTAGATGTCGTTTGGCAA
>CM040976.1:12707526-12734889 GCA_022985145.1 Pangasius djambal
GCAGCAACTGAAGGTGGCTGCAGTGAAGGCCTGGCAAAGCATCTCCAGGGAGGAAACTCAGAATTTGAGTTTTGAGAACATGGGCTCCAGACTTCAGGCAGTCATTGACTGCAAAGGATTTTCATCCAAGTATTAAAATTATGGTTATATTTACAATTATGTCACTTTGTCCAAATACCTTTGAGCCCCTGAAAATGGATGTAATAAAGCTGAAATAAACTGAAAGTCTACACTTTGATCACAGCTTGATTGTTTCAAATCCATTGTGGTGTATAAAGGCAAAATCACAAAATCTCTGTCATTGTCCAAATACTTCCGGACCTAACTGTATATCACTTAAAGTGTGCTAGAAAAGTGCCAGCACGTTGAATTATAATTATAATTATAGCATTATATTTAACAACTACAAAAATGACAGCATAGAAAAGGTGATGAGAAATTAAACAATCAGTACAAAAATATGTTCAAATATTCTATGAGCTACTTATTAGTGTGAGTAGAAATTTTAAAATGAAATCTGAGAAAAGTGTATTGTGACATTTATCTCTATATTATCTCAGTATTACATAGTCATATTAAACACCACTTAAAAATTATATTCAAGCAGTTTAAAATGTGAAGCAATGCATATAAAATGACTGTGCTGTGGTATTAAAGCTCCAATTCCATATTTGACCATATTGTAGCTTAATAATTATCAGTCCAGGAGGCTGTTTTCACAATAGACATTTGACATTTCTACTATTAAATCAAATACATTAAAAAAAAACAAGAAAAAGAAAAAAAAGATGAGAATATATAAACTCAGGCTGATATAATTTAGTAAACATGAAATTTATCCATAGAAACATCTCACTTTAACCATAGAAACATCTTCACATCCTTTGAATATTTTTTGTATTCTCCATAGCAGAAGTGTTTATTTTGCATGTCCTCAATGCATTTGCATGGCTCATCAAAGCTCGCTCATTTCAAGCCAGGCGCCATAAAAGTGCCATGCAAGGGTTAAATCTCTTTGTGTTGCTATGGTGACTTCCACAGACTAGCAGTGCTGCTGGACTGACAGGCGCAGAGGACAGGAGGAAGAAGGAGGGGTTTCAGAGGAATGGGTGGACCATAGTGCAGCATTATGCCCAGTGATTGGCTGGAATTGGGTCCCATGTGACTTTAGGAATGCTAATGCCTGGATTCCCCTCACCAACCCCCTCCTGCTGCTGTCTCTGGTTTGTGGCGAGTGTACAGCAAGAGAACAGCCCAGAAATGGTGTAGGAGAGCAGGAGAGGAGGAAGAAATCAAACCCAGGGAGGGACAGACAAGGCCTAAGGCTTAAGCTAAAGGTAAGTCAGTCTTGGTTTATGTATAGAACTTTTCATTTCCATAAACCTGGCTCTAGGGTACTCATGGAGTATGTGTGTGCACATATGTATGCATGTGTTTGTTTTCTCGACGAGTGCCAGCATGCTTCCAGGCTCTTTTGAAAGGAGCGAGCTCACCAAATCTGACAGTTTGATGGATGGCATTGGAGCTGTGATGCAAGTGACCCACTTCTGGGAAGTCACTATTTTGGAGTAGATATGCCTCTGTTAGTTCCTAAAGCTCACATCAGACCATGGTATATGTTCCTGCTTCTTCATGCATGGAGAGGAGATCAGGATGTGCTGAGGTTTCTAGATCAGTCTTTGCACCTCTGTATATAGAGATACTGAGAGCGAATGGGACAGTGGCAACATTTCCAGATTATGAGGCTGATGCTGAGTTATTTGAAAGTTGGAATCCTTTAAGCCCTATGTGTGAGACAGCCACATGGTTAGCATCAGGGGTCATGGCCGGGTCCCATCATGCCTATAGCACTGTAAAAGTGTAGTACTCCAGGTTGAATCCATTGCATCCAAAAGACCATGATGCACTAGTCCTACTGAATGTTGATATATTTTCTCTGGCGATACTGAAGTGGGTTTGAAGCCAAATTACAACTCAGCTTGAAAAGAATTAGAAATATGCCTTAACCCTGCCAATCCACCAAAAAACAACTGCATTTTATTAAAGCAGGTATTTTGTATCTGGACCAACAGGTTCTGTTGAAGTTATATGTAGGGACCTAAAAGAAACTAGGTTCTTTTTCCGTCATATTCATTTCTTATGCAAAAATATGTCAGTTGATCTGCTGATTGTTTGGGTAGTGCAGCACAACTGTATAAAATGTAATTTGAATCACTGGTTTATGCTGGATGTAGCCAGGCTTCCATTCTTTTCCACTGCAGTTCTCCACTGAAAGTGCTTTTATCTAATAATCTCACTGAGCTGTGGCGTCATGGTCGAGAAGCTCAGTGAGAGAGACTGAAGGTTAATTGCAGAGGGACTCAGGCTTTGTGCACTAACCGTAGACTACATGAAGGAATTAGGAGTTCAAATGTCTATCTTTTAACCTGGGGTCAAAGACTAAATCAATGCAAGAGAGAGAGAGAGAGAGGAGAGAGAGAGGCAGACAGACAGAGAGAGAGATCAAAATTGTAAAAATAAGATCTCTTTGAATGCATGGCAACAGGGCATCAGAAGAGAAGTGCAAATGTCACACATTCCCAACGGTAGACCAATCAGTTGTGTCTACACCTTGTGTCCTCAGGCTGCTGTTGAACTGACAGGATCTTCCTGGTCCAATGTTTACATTCTCTTATTGGGCTACAGCAGTGCTCTCCTCTCCATGGATCCCAGTGCTCTGACATTAACAACGGAGGCTTCACACTCAAAGAACATTGGCTGACATTTTCCAAGGTATTGCAGCCAGCACAAGTGCTTGTGTCAGCCAGCATTTGTGAAATGTGTGCTGCTGTCCTGGGAAACCTGGGAAGGCTAGTGGCAGAACAGCTCTACTGACCATGAGATGTACTAAAAAGATATCCAAATGTCTAAGATTTTTATGGGGACAGCAGAAATGTCAGGAATATGTTTTTGTTTTTGTTTTGTCTAAAGTTACTTGAAATTCATAATGTACGAAACACAGTATAGAGAATGAGAATTCGTCACTGGTTGGAAGAGAAGAATAATCAGTTTACTGCATATCTAAATATTAGAACAATATACACATACAGAACTGCTCTATAGAAGTGTTTCCATGTGACACACAATATAAGTTTTTAAAAATGTCATACACATGGATGGATACTGTTCCATCATTATAAAGCAGTTCTGGCTATGAAGCATCCACCCTAGTGGTCCTTCCACCAGGTTTTGAGGTCCATAGGATCTTGTTATTGCCCGTTATAATCTAGTCAGCATTAATAAAAATGAGGAGGCCTCTGGTAACCCATCTCAGGGTATACTTTATTCATGACTTTGTCATCAAGACTCCATCAAGCTCCCCTGCATTGATCTCTGGCTCCCATGAGATCCACAAATTCGCTTGAGAATACATTTCTCTGACTGTATAAGCTTCAATTCCTACTGAGTAAGGAAGCAGAGGGATAGCAATTAACTAAGCCTCAAGGGGCCCTGGGGCAAAGTGAGGCATGGGGACTCTTCCCATAGATCCAAATACACATACTATTGCCCAATTAAAAGTCAAGAAAAAGTGATTGTGCAATCAGTTGTCTATAATATAATAATATGCATTATAGAACATTTAAAAATTTTATATACACTATAAAACATTTACTGGTCCAATATGCCAGTTTATACCATAGCATTTTTGAATTCTTGAATCTGATTGGACAGAAAGTGTTGATTAGTCTATAACAGCACAGCTCTGACAATAGTGCTGGCTGTAATTCAAATGATAGGTTTATATTTCTGTGCTTGTTCTAAGACATGACCTTTTCTATAGTTGTTGGCACAGAAAAAGCCTATACTCATTGATATGGTGATGTTTTCTGTTAGGAGACATTTATTTAACATTTATAGAAGAAGTCTTGGGTGTCAGTGCTTATTAGCAGTCAGTAAGGTTTCCTCCATGGGAGAGTCCTCAGGACAGAGGACTCTGCATGTTCTGGTTTCTCAGTAACATGACAAGCTGCATTTTTTCTATATAGAGAGGCTGATGGGGGAAAGATTGTTTATAGCTGCTGTAAAGTGATACTGTAAAACTGATAAAGGGAACTAACCTTAAACCCACAACATTAAGTATAACTATGAATGTTTAAAAAGGTGGTGTGTCGTTCATTAATAAATGTAAAAAATTGTAATAGTTGGCACATCACCATGGTGATGATAAGAGGAATAAAACGCTGGGACATGCTGTTAGGATGTTGGACTCTGCATCACACCACACTGCCATGGATAATTTTCCTGTAACAGTATGCCCCGTTGTGTTTTTTCCTTATGTACAATGTAATAAAAGAGTCAGCAAGCAATGAATCATTTTGATTTCACTATGGCTTACATCACACTTGTCCATGTCAAGGCCTATCCATGACCTGCTCTTCATAAACAAGCTTTTCATATGTGATGAGAGCCATGGCCTGAGATGAACATTAAAGTAGGCACACAGAGTGACGTGAGTAAAGAGCTCAGCACCAGTGATCATCATTAGCGTGAATTAGCACCACTTAAGACCACATCATCATCAGTCTGCTACATCACCAGTAACAAACATGGCACGTGTCATGGTGCAATCCCTAATGAGGGGATTTAAGGCTTTAATTGTATCTTCGGTACAATTTCACTAACTTACTACATACACTGTGATGGCAAGTCTAAGGATAGCAAAAACAGAACTGGCTATTTCTCCATGTCTCTGCGTTTTGTCTACCATGCTGTCCTCCCTTCCCCCACACACTCGCGCTGACTGGCTGAGTGGGTAACTAATGTGGATCAAACCCAGAGCAGACAGACAGCACTCCCCCATCCCATCTCATCCTGCAGCCTCATCTCTGTCTCTATGCCTTCTCTCATCATCTCTTCATCCCTTTACCTACCTCCCCATCCCTCTCTCACTCTCCTTAGATTGCTTTTTTGTCTTTATTTTTTTCTCATTCCTTTCCACTCCTTCTCCAGTCCTCTCTCTCTCTCTCTGTTCACATCTTAGGTTTATTGCTTTCCCCCCCCCCATTCCTTTCAGCTTCCATACCTGGCGTATTATTTTTCTCTATCCTGTAAAGCTCACATCTGTTTGCCTCTGGTTTATCATATTATTCATTAGTTACTCTCCCTCCATCAGTTCAGCTTCCATTCCTGGTTTATAATTTCTCTCTCTCCTGTAATGCTCACATCAATTTGCCTTTGGTTTATCATATTATTCATTAGGTATTCTCCCTCTATCATTTCTCCATTTTTTTCTTCCCTTCCCTTTCTCTGTTCCTCTATGTTCATTTCCCTTCTTTATTCTCTCCATATAGCCATTCTCTCTCTCTCTCTCTCTCTCTCTCTCGCTTTCTCTGTCTCCCTCCATCATCCTTTCCACACTCCTCTGTTCTAATTTATCTCCCTCCGCCAGCAGCTAATCTATATGCTAATAAGCAGACTGCAATCAATGACGTATATGTCTGCATGACTGCAATCAATATGATATTTTACTCACATATGAAGGAAATTTCACAGTGACACTAGCGGATGTAATTCAGAAAGAATAAGTGGTTCAGTTTACCAGCCCTGATAAAAAGATCCACTTTCCTCAGTTGAAGTCACGAGTATCGTGTATAATTATTTTCAATTTGAGACACCTCCTCAAAATGACCATTATTGACCCCTGAGTGTTGTGGTGCAGCACTGATTGATATCCCCCCTAAAAATAACTTGACCTGTTAGTTCGAGAGAGTTCACTGCACTCTTGCCAGTCCTTCTTTCAAGGAATAACATGTCTATAATTGCATCGCAGGTGCAATAAACCTATTGCAGTGCCGTGTAGCAAGAGGAGATGTCATTAAGCAAAAAATTTATTTACGTGCATCCTTGTGGATTTCCTTATCCTTCTAAAAATAGTTTAATCTTCCATTCTTAATTTAGCCACAGCCCCTTCCCCTTTCACATATTACAGCCCATCAAATTAATGACTTAAACACTGGGGACATTCAGACTGAAACCTGAACACCAGACATCAAATAGTGTCCCGGGATCACATTGTGAGCTCTGTCCTGGAATTGGCCTTGTCCCTACATTTCAGCAGCACCGTCCTCTGCTGCTTCAATTCTGTTAAGGGGGTGGGTGATGCTTATGGAAAAGGATAAAAATCATTATCCTTATCTTCATTAGAGGAGATCCAATCGTCCAATCAGCACACAGCTCTGCATCCGGAATTCCGAAAGGCACCCCCCGTTGGCTGTCGCTAGGAAACCACATAATCAGGGTGGAAAGAGGCAGAGGGCTTGCATGCATGCTTGTGTGTGAGAGGGAGAGTGTGAGTTGGCTGGGACGGCGGATGCTCGTTTTGAGGAGGCAGGACTGGGATACTCACACATGCACGCACACACACATACGCGCGTCAGACAAAGAAGCGACAGGCTCCCGGGGGATGGGGCTCACCACAGGAGCGTGTGCTGGCCCACAGAGGAGGTAGGAACTGAGCTTTGTCTGCAAGATGAGCTTCTTTTCTCTTCATCTGGATGTCTCTTTATGGTTATTTTGCTGTCATTTTATTTCATCATTCATCTCTCTTCACACATCCTTCAGACTTTCCACATGCCTCACTTTTTCATCTGTTTGCATTTCACAGTCATCCAACTCAATTTGAGTAGTAGTTACTCAAGCAGACTACACTTCTGAGTTAATCTTTATCTTAAGATTGACTTAACTAGAGAAGACTGCATCATGTTTGTATCTCTCCGCATCCTGAAATCAGCCCAGCACATCAGCTGTTAGGAGGATGAAGGCGCAGACTGTTGAGATTGGCTTGATGTGGCATCACCGTGCTGGGCTGGAGTTACATATGATGAGCTGTGAGCATCTGGCTAGGCTGTCTGGTTTTACACCTGGAGGAAGTGGAGCTTAACTCAGTGTGACAGCTCGCTTCTCACCAGCAGATCTGCAGAAACACAGAACATAAACCCAACAGATGCTCAATATTCTGTGTAAAGATATTTATCGATTTGGGTGCTCTGGTTTTCATTTTGGATGACAGAAGATGTTTTGGCATCTCTTATAGTACTTTAGTGTGTGTGATTTTATTTATTTATCTGTTTTTGCCTGCAGGTTAGAGCTGTTTCTCTGAAGGCACTGAGATTTTTAAAAGAAATTTATAGTGACTTCAAACAAATTATTCTGGCGGTGATAATGACAATGATTATGTGTGATGATAATAGTGATGAGAAATGAATGCTTTTCAACTGTAAAAGGCTTCAGCAGAAATCTGATTACTAAACTGGCTATCATTGGTGTTTCAGTGTCTTAATGAAATTTAGAAACCTTTCTTATAAACAGATTTCCACTCTCTATATCACAATAACACTATTCAGATCATCCTGCGAGTCTTATTTCCCTGCTGTATTTTCAGCCATGTGCAATTATATTGTTCACCCTGTTCTTATATTTAGAATATCTAATTACCATGACTATAATTCATTAACTCCTCATAGTGCAGGAAATTGTCTGCAGGGATATGGGCACATAGAAACTATTTCTCATGTGACATTCCAATTAAACAGTAGAGAGGGGTTGGTAATTTGTTTGAGCTGAAAAAAAGAATGATTGACAGATTGAGAGTGTGGAGGAAAGGGGTTTGTATGAAGTGTTGGTGCTGGGGAGAGAAATATGGTAAGTAGTTTGTAGGCTTAGCCCTCGTGTGTGTGTGCGCGTGTGTGTGAGTTGAGCAAATGAGGCGAAGATAACAGAAGTCGTTCAGTGTTCTCCAAACAACCCCATATCTCCTCCTTCCTCTCTTTCCTTATTCTCACCTCTGGGCTTCAGTAAGCGGAGGTGGGGGCATGCACAATTCTATTAATAGAAGATTGAAGTTAACTCTGTGTGTGTGTGTGTGTGTGTGTGTGTGTGTGTGTGTGTGTGTGTGTGTGTGTGTGTGTGTGTGTGTGTGTGTGTGGAGAGACTTTGGGGAAGATAGATGGTGCTTCAGTCCAAGTGGCCACTTCCCATCCATTATCCCTGATTAGCTATGATTATATAGCTATTGTTGGTGTGGTGAGAGTGACTTTGAAATATCTCCCCATCAAGACAGCCATCTCTGATCGTGTGATAGCTTTGTTCAAAACACACACAGCTAAATGCCTAAGAGGATAATGACCAAGCACCAAGAAAATGGCAATTTTCACAAAAATGACTTCTAAGACCAAATATCCTGTTGTCAGTATTGAACAGCTGTAAGGCTCACACCGTGACCCTGGATAGCGAGGCGAATGTCCAGAATTAAAAGCAGAGTTTTCTTTCATGGCTACTCAGGTTTGTTACTGTAACATGAGACTTCTGACGGGAAATGTTTACTGAAACACAGTTCTCATATTAACTCTTTCTGGAAAGAATTACAATTAAAAGCTTACATTTTTTGATTGTCGTCATACAAATATCTGCTCAGGCTGACATCTCAGACATGACTATAGCACAGGCCTCAAATATAAACCTGCTATTCATCCTTTTTTTTTTTTTTTTCCTGTTTTACTTTTAGTCTGCCCACTAGTCTATTTGGACTTTTTTTTTTAAATCAAAAACTAATAAATAATCTACTCAGTTTTTAGATTTTTGTGATATTCATGTCGGAATATTCCTCAAATGCTGCTGCCTGCTTCAATCTACCTCAATTTCTATCATTTTCTGTTATGCCATACATTTTATTGAAACTGTAACATTTACAGTGCTGTTCAGTCAGAGATCACCCTTTTGTTTTCAATGAAATAGCCATTCAGTACTTATCGTTAAATATGTGGTGGCAAACAATAATAATGGGAAATGTACAGTAAATTAATTCTATTTTCAGTTAAACATTACTTGTTTATCACTTTCGTGTGATTTTCTGTTAAATAAATAAATAAATAAATAAATAAATAAATACATTTTCTCCTCATTATTGTTCATTATTGTTATTGGTCATAAATCACAGAAAGGTCTTCACAAGTAAAAACAGTATGAAATCTGTAACTATTCGTAATATTGAACTTTAATATTGGCATCTATAAATAAATACTGCATGGCTGTTTGACTGTTTGAAAAAGGAATTGATGTACTGTACATTTTCCTATCATTATTGTTTGACAGCAAATAATTAAACATAATTACTGAATGGCCATTTGATTGAAAACAAAAGTGTGGTCTGTGACTTTTGCACAGAACTGTAACTGTTCATAATATAACTACATTTTTACTTTCTTAGTTTCTTTACTTTACTCTTTACTTTCTTTAGCTTCCTAGTTAGGGTTAATATTTTTATTTATTTTGTGGCATAGTGGATATCATTGCTGCCTCATAGCTCCAGTGTCCCCGGTTCAATCCGGAGCTCAGGTTACTGTCTGTGTGGAGTTTTGCATGTTCACCCTGTGTCCATGTGGGTTTGCGTCGCATTCTCAAGTTTCCACTCACCTCTCAAAAATATGCCAGTAGGTGAATTGGCTACACCCCTAGCTCTGAATGAGTGTGAAGTTGTGTGCGTGATGGACTGGAGTCCCATCCAGGGTGTGTTCCTGCCTTATGCTCAGTATTCCCAGGATAGATTCTAGAGCCACTGTGCCTCTAGCCAGGATAAAGCAGTTACTGAAGATTCATTCGTCTGAAATTCATAGCAGTTAATTTTTTATGCCTAGTATGTAATAGGCAAGAATGTGGTAGGCGTCTGATATGCAATAGAGATGAATGAGGTAATTTGTTTTAATAGGGAAATTTGTGGTAAGTAACTAGTATTTAGTAGGTAAATATGTTGTAATTATTAGTATTGTTTGATATGTATCACAAACGCACATTGTACACACACACACGCGCACTACAGTGTAAACCCATATGAGGATGGGTTCTCTGTTGAGTCTGGTTCCTCTCAAGGTTTCTTCCTATCACCATCTCAGGGAGTTTTTCCTTGCCACCGTCGCCCTGCTTGCTCATCAGAGACGTCACACACACACACTTCTCTTTACTTTTGTTTGTGTAAAGCTGCTTTGAGACAAAGACCTTTCTAAAAAGTGCTATACAAATAAAAATGAATTGAATTGAATTGAATTGAATTGAATGTATGAGATAGCACTTTCGATATTCAAGTATATAATAACTTATGTGAAACTATCTATAGTAGTACTTGCCATAAGGAAATAATTACCCAGAAATTAATAGGCAATAGGCAATTATGTAATACATACAAGAAATAGTTGGTGCATTCATTGCAAGTTGAAAATGTAAGTACATAGTTAACGCAAAAGAATACCAGGTAAGTACTAACTTCAGAATAACTACCAAACTGATCCAGTAATTACATTCATACCTCATAAAAAATAATAAGTAAGTAATTTCTTTGTACTTCCATTGTACTCTTCTTTCCAGAAAATTCAACATTTTCCAGTTATTTATTCCTTCTGATTTGTAGATTTATTACTAGGTCCTCTATAACAATGTTGTAATAGGACAAATTAAAATAAAGTGCATTTCGTGCATGACACTTAATTAATAGCCATTCTCATCTTTTTGGTATTCAGATCATAACCAGAGATAGACAAATTTAATAGTTACATGAACTAGTCACTACTGAAATGGGACTGAAAAATAAAGTGTATTTTGTACATGTTAATTAAACAGTAACTATTATGTTGTCTTTTCTGGCTAATTATTGCCTTATGGCACCAAGTACTATTGTAGAAACCTGATCATTTTTACACAACTTAATATATCCAGTAAAGTTCTATTTGGTGCGTACCATACTTGTAATTACTGCATACTTCCCTATTACATACTAGTTACCTGCTACAAATATTTACCACATATTACTTATTATTACTAGCTACTTCATACGTACTCATACATACTTACCTGTTAATTAATAGTTACTTACCATTTTGTAAAATAAAGTGCTACAGAATTATTACTTACTTTTTGCTTTTTAAATAATTATATGGCTTGACAAAGCCAACATTCTGTTCTGCTGTTTAAGCTTATTATTATTTTATTATTATTATTATTATTATTATTATTATTATTATTATGAGACCCAAAATTTCTTAAAGCTCCTCCTCCTAGAGCTTTCAAGCTACATGCACCAAACTCGCTACAAACTCACACTTTCAGCCTGTTCTGACTTAGTGTGCTATGACTTTTCTAACTGATTGGAATTACGGTTTTCCTGTTACAGAAGCTCAAACTGGCCAAAATTCCCATTGCCATTCCCAAAACTTTTCAAGCTACATTCACCAAACTCAGCACAGTCCTTTAGGCTGCTCTGACTTATCAAGCTGTATTTTTTATGAACAGATCAGATGTATGGTTTTCCCCCAGCAGAAGATCAAATATCCCAAAAACTCCCATTCACTTACATTGATGGAATGTTCAGAGCCTGGCCCAGTATGTTCAAGATTTCAAACTCCAGCTGTCAAAACTCACACACCTGTGTGCACATGGCCTGAAGCCCCTTCTCTCCCTCTCACTCTGTCAGCGTACCTGTAACAGAGACTCTCAGTTCATCTATCTCTCTGTCAATGCCACACAATCTCCATCCATCTTCCTATCAATCTACCTGTATCACTCTGTCACTACTTCTGTCTTTCTGCTAATAACACAATCTCTCCATCTCTCTACTTGTGTCACTCTCTCACTCCATCTGATTTTCTACTTGTATCACTCTATCTGTCATCTATCTTTCTACCAGTAAATAACTGTCTGTGTTTCTGTCTGTCTGTCACCCTTTCTTTCTTTCTTTCTTTCTTTCTTTCATTCTGTCTTTCAACTTCAAACTATCTTCAAGCTTATGAAACAGTTTCAAACTTTCAGACTGGCTTTGTCAAGCCAACATCAAAGTCTGTCATGACGTACTTTGCCTATCTAGTTAAAATATGTTGCATTAGTTTTACTTAACCAAAGTGTTCAAGAAAAATCTTTGTAACCAAAGATTAAAGGCATTTTTGGTTAAACACCACTCTACTTTTTCCAGTGTGGGATCCTGCCTCTACAGAAACAGTTACAACTACAGAGAAAGATTGGGAAAACATGTTTTAGTAATTTCTCTGTACCACTGCTATTTGTTAAATCAGTGTGATTTGAAATGTGAGCGGTTTCTGGAAAGGATCATACTTTGTTCAATATAACAAAAATGTCCCATCAGTGGTGATTAATTAACAGTACTTCTTGCAAGTAGACATACAGAGTAAACATACAGAGCTCTTTTGCAAACACAAAACTGTGGTCAGTGAGTTCAACAATGAAAATCAAATACCATTACAACTACTATCAGTTATCTTTTTTGCTTTCGAAGACTTCACTTGACAAATTGCCAAGTGACTTGCATTTGGATTTCATTGCTTAATTGACTTGGTAACTTGAGACTAATAGCCAATGTTGTAAACGTTAATGTAAGAGTAGATAATAGTTGCTTGTTATCTTTACATGTATTTACTCATTGTGACTCTTTTTCTCTCTCTGTCTCTTTATTTAGCTTGCATAGACTGTGCCAGCGGGGCAGTCGTGGGTCAAAGCTGAGGCGACAGGGTGGCACCATGGAGGGCGAGCAGGGTCCTCCTGCTTCCAGTGCCGGCATGGCAAGCACCTCCAGCTCCTCCACTAACACTACAACTTCTACAACCAGCACCAGCAGCACACCTAGCACCACCAACACCACCAACACCTCCACTGTCCCCAGCAGCAGCAGTGCCAGCACAAGCAGCGGCAGACAAACTGTTTCCCAGATATCAGTATACAGTGGGATACCCGACCGACAAACTGTACAGGTGAGACCACACACACACACACACACACACACACACACACACAGCTACAGTTCATTTGTTGCTTCACAACTGAACATGCAGCCATTCATGTGACTGATACAGACTCCATAATATTATGCTTCTCATTTGACTAATAAATTGTAAAATGTCCAAACACACACTGAGAAATGTAACACAGAAACTCTGGCACCCATTCAAACCCTTACACACCTAATCACATTTGCAGCCTCAGCTTCACAAGTTCTTGTTCACACCTTTTTGAGTGTTGAAGTCATGTCAACGTGCTCCACTCATCAACTTGACTACGCTGCCTTCTACTGGACGACTCTGAGAACTGAATGTTCTATACAAAATGCCAAGATGTATGTTGTGTGAAAAGCTCAGCAGGACTACTCCATTATGATCACATTAAGCCTTTCACAGGCATTTGCTGAAGACTTCATCTGCTTACCATGCCCTCCTTTTCAGGCTGGATCAACCTTGACCTTTGACCTCACAGACAACCCATCCCCCTTCGTTTGAGAAAGAAATAGAATTTGCTGCCGTAATCTGCCTTGAATTTGTTGCCCCATGATCATTATTTGATATAAACTGTAATGAAATATTATCAATGGCACAAATTCAAGAAAGGCAATGCCTATACGTTTAGTACAGTAATATTTGATTTAATTAGTCAGTGCTTCATGTCAGCAGTAACACATTCTACAAGATGTTGTTCTATAAAACATTTTGTCCTGCCCTCGGTCTTCATACATTCTATACTCAGCTGCATGCAGTGTGTACATTAGCCATTCACAGTAGCATGTATGGTGTCCAGGTTACGTTCCACCATGCTCCTACTGAGTGCAGGGGTCAGAGCCTCCTCTTGCTGTTGCTTAGCAACTGCACAGGACAGCCAGGTGGGTGGAGCCAAGAGGAGCCAGTCAGCGGCCTGAGGAGAAAGTGAAATGAGCTGCAGGAGTCAGTCTGTGTTCCTGAGTGGTTGAATGACACTATCGTCTCAGGGAGTTTTTCCTTGCCACCGTCGCCTCTGGCTTGCTCATTAGGGATAAATTTCTACATTTGAAATTTATATCTTGAATGTATTTATTTCTATAAAGCTGCTTTGTGACAATGTCTGTTGTTAAACGCGCTATACAAACAAAACGGAATTGAAGTGTGAGACAGCATGCCTCAGACACTGCTGCTGTTACCACTGTAACTACACTGGGATTTTTAATGGTTGAAGGTTCTATATTGCAATTCATTTGGCTGCTTGGCAAGTCCCGTTAGAGGTTATTTTCTATGCTGATTTTTGGAAAACAATATCTAAAGAAGGATATAGGAATTTTGGAGCATTTGAATTACTATACACGTTATTCATTTCCAAATTTTACACCTTTTTATTATTACAGACATTATTACAGTGTACAATTACTCTGTTACTGTACTTGAGTCAGGTATTGAAGTATCCATAATTTATTTGTGTTTTTCTTTACTTACTACATTTTATAAGAAAAATCTCTACTTTCCACCCACTGCATTTTCAAACATGACATCACTACACCTCTATAATCATATCTGTGACTTCATAAGGTGACCTTTTAGCACCAGACAGCTTCAAGCAGTTGATTCTTCACAGATCTATACTTTAACAGATGTAAAAGCAAGAATGAGGCCTAATATCCAGCACTGTATTCTGTCTGCTGCTATGTACACTTTGGATTTGTCAAGTCGGTATTGTGACAGCTAGCTATAAGTATTCAACTAGCTTGTTTAATCAGAGTTATTATCATGCTAGCTAACATTTGAGAGGTTCAGAATAAAGTTGTTGTTAGTTAGCTTTAGCGAATGTTTTCACACATTCTTTGGATTCTTGGTTTTAAAAAAATTACACTAAAAAAGGACACTAATTATTTTGTGATCTTTGTGATTTTGTAATCTCTTTTCAGTTTGAAATTGACTGCATTGAATTTGAAGCTTTTACCAGAACATTTATTTTGATTAGTAAAGAATTTGGGTACTTTTTCCACTTCTGATTTCGGACTATATTAAAAGGTACTGGAAATTTGCTTAAAAAAAATATTATATATCAGCTTAAAAAATAATGTCCTTTTTATTACTATCTATTAATTCAGCCAAAATTAAAAGTCTTGTCCCAGAATGTCTCTTCTGGGAGAGGACATGACTTGACTGTAGTAGTTTAAAGAGCACATACACAAGAACCATGGTGCAGATCAGGGATATGCTAGATTATTCTCAGTCCTGGTTCTGGAGTACCACCATCTTGCATCTTTGGTGTTTTCAATGCTTACAAATCACCCGATTGGACTCATCAGCTAATTAGCTTGATTAGACCGAAATGAATTAGAGGTAGATCAAGTTGGAGGATGAAAACACCAACATGTCCAGGATAGTAGTACTTCCCGGACCAGGACTGGGTAACACTGAACTAGAAATACAGAAAGACAACAAAATATATAGGGTGACCATCTTGTTTGTGATGGTTGGTTGTTTTCTGTAAAGCTTTGAATTTTCAGTTGTTCCTTTCTTGGCCAAAAGAGGGGGACAAACACAAAAAGAAGCCAGATTCAAAGGCTTGTGTAAAAAAAAAAAAGAGAGATTTTAGTGTATGCAGAGCTCTTTCTAGGTTTAGATGTTAAATTACAGAAAATGACACTCATTACAGGTCTGAACAGCAGTTTATCTTGTGTATTCTATGCAGTGAGCACTAACTAGTGGCAGTAGCATCTCTCTCATCCTCCCTCTTACTTTCTGTGTGTGTGTGTGTGTTTGTGCTTTAGGTGATTCAGCAGGCCTTGCACAGGCAGCCGAGCACAGCGGCACAGTACCTGCAACAGATGTATGCGGCTCAGCAGCAGCATCTTATGCTTCAGACAGCAGCACTACAGCAGCAGCACCTCAGCACAGCTCAGCTCCAGAGTCTGGCAGCCGTGCAGCAGGTGGGCTGGCATGCTGAAAAATGCTATTCACTAAGATTAAATAGTATGGCAGTCATCCCTCATCATCTTATGCCCTTTTCTCTCTCCTCGCAATCTCCCTATTTCTCTCTCTTAGGCCAGTATAGCTGCTGGTAGGCAGAGCTCTACCCAAAACGGCACCTCATCCACCCAGAGTGGCTCCTCACAAACTACAGTGAGTCTGCACAGACCAGCACACATCGGTTGCCTGTGTAAAGCTGAGCACAGTAGCAAAAGTGTCCTCCAAATTATCACAGATATTGTGTATGTATGAGTCTGCAGTACTGGGTGTGTGACATAACACTGGCACTGTTTTTTCTTTCAGATTAATTTAACAACATCTCCTGCCACAGCTCAGTTAATAAGCCGTGCCCAGAGTGTAAACTCCTCCCCTTCTGCAATCTCTCAGCAGGCAGTGCTGCTAGGCAACGCCTCAAGCCCCACCCTCACAGCCACCCAGGCACAGATGTACCTGCGTGCCCAGATGGTGAATTAGCACATACTGTACCTGCAGTACAAATGCTAACAAATAATCACATCTTCATAATATCTTACTTACTCTGTTAATGTTTAACCTTAGAAACATTCTAGACCAGGTACTTATGCCGAGATTCAGCACAGATATTACCATCAAAATTTCTAAATAAACAATATTTATTTAAAAACATTTATTGTAACATAACATTTATTTAAAAAAAAAAAAGAAAAATATTGCTATTAAAAACTAAACCATGAACTAGATCTGACATGCTTTAATGCTAATCACATAATGAGCTGCTTTTAAATTAGTGCTCTGATTGTACATTAATCTGGGGGATATCATTATATTCAGGTCAAATGTCATGATGATATCATTTATCATTATATTCAGGTTTGCTAACAGAGTGACAGGCAAACAATAGGGCCACTGAAGAAAATTATGATTTTATATTGTATATTATATTATTATTATTATTATTATTATTATTATTATTATTATTCTAAATTATATTTTTGTCCACAAGAATAAATTAGTTTTAAAAAACAGGGGGAAATGAACTGTTTGGTATGAAAATATATTTTAAAAGCCAATCATAATAAAAATGCTATAAAATAATAATTATGTATTTTAATTAGAATAATAATTAAAATAATTTATTATGAAGTCAATACTATTCTTAGATTGCCCAGTACTAGTAATGCTTTACATTACTACAGTACATTACTTAATTAAGGAAGGTGTTTTGTGTGTGTGTGTGTGTGTGTGTGTGTGTGTGTGTGTGTGTGTGTGTGTGTGTGTGTGCATGTGTTCCTAGGCTCAGCAAAGTAACCTGGTGCATGTAGCTAGGAGTCTCGGCCGAGCCGTTCCTCTGTCCCCCCAGCTTATCCTCGCTCCTACAGCTACTGTGACAGCTCTCCAATCTGACGCCAGTGGAACAAGCAGCACTCAGTCTGCGTCTGCACAGGTACACACACACAGACACACACACTTCTGTCACACTTTTTTTCAAAAACAAATTACTCATTGTGTTGTACTTTCAGTTCCATATAAATTCACACAGTCATGTACTGTAAGTAAGGAATAAATCAGGACAGGGCATGCTGTTATAGGAAAATAGTGAACACCAGGGTGGTATGATGCAGACCAAAAGCAAGCTGAATTGCTGTTGCCACCCTGCAGATTATTTTCCTATAACAGCATGTCCCGAAGTGTTTTGTTATACCACCATTATTATACCAATTATTGCAATCGCTTATTCATTAAAAAAAATGACATATTGTATGATTTTATCCATTTATTATTAGGTTTAATGTTGCTGAATGTCCACGAGACAGGATAGTTCCTGTCATCACTTATACAACACTATAACAGCTGTAAACAGTCATTCCCTCACCAGCCAGACCTTTTCTCTCTCCTGCAGTTGATAAGACATAAAATGCAGCTTGTCGTGTTACCAAGAAACTGCAAAGCCCTCTGTCCTTAAAGATTTTCCCCATGTCTGAAAACTTAGTTACAGATCCTTACTGAAAATATCATTTTTAAATCTGTTTGTATGGAGCGTCCACCTTGTAGGTTTCTGTGTAAGCTGTTACTGTAGATTCAATCATGTATTAGAAGAAGTGCAAAAATATAAACCGGGTTGCCAGTAAAATACTGTAATAATTACAGTAAACAACTGCCATCACTGAATTAACTCACACCAAAAGAGTACATTAAATCAGTGCAAGCTAGTTGAGCTAGTTGTGGTGGCTCAGTGGTTAAGGCTTACAGATCAGAAGGTCATGTATTCAAAGGTTGTATTCAAAGATTAGGTCCTTAAACTTCAGCTCATTGGGTTCCTGAATTAATCTTTTATTTTTTATTACAAACATCAGCCAAATGAGCAAATGAGCTGGATTTTTTGTTGTGATATTTTTAGGCGTTATTTTATACTATGTAATATATTACAATAGATATTACAGTACTTGTTTACTGTAAATCTTACAGTACTGTACTGGTAACCCTGTTGCCTGTAAATTATTTTAAAATATTTTTTTTATAATTATGTAGCAAATGGGTTATCGGTGTCCAGCTCTAGTCCTGCAGATAAAATAAGTCATTCATCAAATGTGCTTCCCAGGTCCAGAATCTTGCCCTTCGCAGTCATCAGGGGGCGACATCCTCCTCTCAGTCCGCTGGTCTGCAGGCCCTGAGCCTTAAACAGACCCCTGTCTCCATCCAGCCCACTCCACTCATCAAGACCCCTAGCCTGAGTGCCTCCAACTCAGGGACCATTACAGGGAAGGGTGGGCTCCCTGTGGTCACCACAGATGGAGGGAAGAAACCAGACAGTGGAGAGACTGAGGCCAAGGCAGTGAACATGAGCCGCAGTGTGACATCTTCTCAGCCCCTTATCGCACCAAGTAAGAAGAATCTGAATGAGAAAAACCACTAAAAATATGAGCAAATATGATAAACAAGTGGTTCTTCTGATCTTTTTGCTGGGGTCAGCACATGTGGCCTTGAGCTTTGAAAATTTCTAAAACAAAACATGGAATCAGAAGGGCTAGTTCTGGCCAATTATAGATTGTAAACCTGGTTAACAGCTGTATAGCTCTCGTGAAGTGATGTCTATATTTGTTCTCAGTCCCGTTGCAGAACCCAGTCATTGAGTATAAATGTTTATATCCCCACTGTGTGCCCCTTTTGTCTTATATGCCACTCAAACCTCCGCATAAACCTGACAAACACTTCACAAACTTAGTCACGCTCACTTGTCAGCCCTTTCTGATTTTGAAATACTAGCCGATGCCTGTGCTAAAACTGTCAAAGATTCTGACTGTTTTGTTGTGCTGCTTTTGGTGTTGGTGACATGTTAAGGCTTGCAGCTTTCATTAAATGATAGGGAGGCCCATCTCTAGCCTTAGAAACACACCCACAAACGTTTTGTGATGTTGGTATTATTAGGTTTTGTCTGGGTTTAGAATGAATGAGAGATAGAACCTTATGATGTTAAGATTGTTATTCATTCACTGTTTCAATTAGTATTTTATAAATCAAGGTTGTGTGTTTTTTGTGTATGCACAACCCAATTAGGAGCTTTCCAAACACCATTTTTATGTGAATTTTTAAAACATGTAAGGATTTCACAAAATATCACAAAAATATCACAAAAACATTTTATGATCAACTGAGGTGGAAAAGTTGGTCTATCAAAAAATGCAAAAATGAGTGAAACAAACCAAGATTAATTGCATGTGGCCATCTTGTGTAAAACACTTTCACTTATCAGTTGGGATGAATGGCCAGTGTCCCTACAGGTCTGCTACATGTAGCTGCTCAAATTTTGCTCACAACATTCATAAGCACCCCATCTAAAACCTGGTTTGTACAGTGTTCTCCCAGAATTATTTGCATTTGTATTCCATGGCATTACATAGACAACGTTGGAAAGTGGATAAGAGATTTCATTTAATCATTCATTCATCTCCACTGCTTTATTCTGGTCAGGGTCATGGTGGTAGGGCTGTAGTCAAGACTGCCAGTGTCAAGTCCAAGACGAGCCCAAGACCCAGACTAGCCAAGGTCTAGTTGAAACCAAGTCTTAGTGGGGTCGAGTCCAAATAAAAACAAGACCAAGTCCAGACTGAAAACCATCAAATCCTTGCCAAGACTTTACTTCAACTAGTTGGCATTGTGCCAATGATTATACTTTGGTTTCTAAAAGAAGGAATTACGTCTTGTCAAACTATGTTCATGGGCAAAGAAAAGACAACACAAGCATTATTTTTACAAACTCTCAGTCAAGACCGAGACCATATTTAGTGAGACAAATACCCAAGACCGAGACAAGTCCCTGTACAAATGCCAAGTCCAAGACAAGTCCAAGTCAATACAGAAAACATCTAGAGACTAGCTTGAGTCCGAGATTTGACTCAATTCCAACAGCCCTGCGTGGTGAATCCGGAGGCTATCCCGGGAAGCCTGGGCGCAAGGCAGGAATACACCCTGGATGGGAGGCCAGTTTGTTGCAAGGAACCATGCACACACATTCACACCTAGGGGCAATTTAGAATAATCAATTCACTTACCGGCATGTTTTTAGGAGGTGCGAGGAAACCGGAGAACCTGGAGGTAACCCACATGGATACAGAGAGAATATGCAAAACTCAGCACAGACAGTAACCTGAGTCAAGATCGAACTGGGAACCCTGAAGCAATATTACTCACTGCTGCTGTTTGTCTGACTCTCTGTTTTTGAACACAGGCCAATGACAGGCATGTATTTTGAGTATTCTCTTACCCCAATCATCTTCAGGATTTTTGTATAACTGCATCATTGATTCATTTCCTTTTGACGACTTTTCACCTAAAGTCCATAAAATGTTTACTAGAAACTCAGCTAATGACATAATTGATTACATTTGCTTACTACAGTAAGGTAGGCTAGCCATAACATACTGGAGAATGGTTGCAGTCTCTGTAGAGGTGAGGTATCAGACACACCTTGAATGTTGGGTACAGATGTAGTTGCTATGGCAGAAATGTCTAGAGAGGAAACCTATATCAAGGGAATGTATGTTTATCTGTATGCTTGGTTGTACACTGAGACAGGAGACTTAATTTCCCATTATTTTCTGAGCTTATGCACTTGACGGCACTGAGTACTACTAAAAAAAATATTTTAAAGTAATTTAAAGAAATTACCGTTTTTCATTTAACTGTCAAGATTTTAATGCAGTAAAGGTGCAAAGACAAATAAGTCATTGGTCATTAGCATAAAATTGCTCATGATATAAAATGTGTGCATGTGTCGTGGCATTGGTAAAAAATTGTGGCCGGAAAGTCTGGGGTTTTCCAGGGCCGGGTTCAGCAATCTGGAGGGATTAACTCATCAGCCCTATTTCTGTATGAGAAGGAGAGAGAGGGAGAAAGAGTGTGAGGAGAAAAGCGAAACAGAGTGAGTAGGAGAGGGAGGGAGGGAGGGAGAGAAAAAAGTGGGATCTGGATTGAGTCATCTGAATCCTCTATCCCACGCCATCCAGAGGAGAGAGAAAATACATTCCTTCTCACATTTTCATTCTGTTTGTTATTAAGAGAGGCTCAGTGTAACCCATAGCTCTGCAACTTGTATCCAGCATTCAGTAGTAGATGTAGGGTGTCTCTGCTCCCGACACACACACAGGCTAACTATACAACCTGTCAACACTGCAATGTCTCCGAATGATTTCTTGCAGCACAGTGTGTGCGGAAGGAGCCTGAAGTTGAGCTGAATTGACCACATAGTTAAACACAATTTCCAGCAAGCTGTGCACCACATGACTATTAAAAGCACCAACAGTTCTGATTTGCATTGCATTTTTTCTTGGATACAGTACACTCCAGATCAGAAGCAGATCAACTGCTTTCAATTAAGCATAATAGCACTATATATGGACAGTCATACAGGAGAGTAAAAAAATGGATGGTTCAATTCATCTAGACTTTCAGGGGTGGATAAATCATAAATTCATTAGCTAGCCTACTGAGTAAGTGAAGCCACGAATGCGCTTGCCCATTCCCATCTTTTGGTTGCCCAGAAACCTTGACTCGGCTAATAAAGTATGGTGAGTTATGGTGATTAGGAAGTACATGGATACGGACACATATATGTCAAAATGTATATTCATACCAAAATGCTTGCTTTATGGTAGTCAGTAGTGAGTAAGGTTTTTCATTCTCTGGTTGTTGAATGAACCAGAGTTACATGAAGGATTGCATGAAAGTAAGGACTGTGTGAATTAATTGACCCAATTTGAGTTTATTTAATTTGCCAATTTCATTCAAGATTTCAAAGCTTTATTTTTCACATGCACAAGGTTCAGTGGAATGAGATACATTTGCATGTGTATGATCTCTCTAGCATATGCCCAGATTCAACCCCAAGCCCTGATCAAGCAGCAACCACAACAGTTTGTCATCCAATCCCAAGCTCCACCCACTCCTCGAATGCAGACCCAATTACTACAGACCGCCTCAATCCAGCCCCACCCACAGACTGCCTCACTTGGCCTACAGAGCTCCTCAGCTGGAGGACCTGTCCCTGTCCTGCCTAAACCACCAGCCCTCAGCCAGGGATCGGCTCCGAGCCAACAAGCTACCATCTTCCATTCCACAGTGAGCCAGCACTCAGGCCTGAGCCAGTCTAAAGCTCAGCCTGTCCAGCTTACAGCCATCAACCTGCAGATCCAGCCTGCACATAGCCAGGTATGCTACTAAACCACTCTCACCGACTGAGCATACAGGCCTAACGCTTTATCCAGAATGACACCCTAACCACTAATCTTCACATTAGTGCATTAAAATCACACTAAGAATGAACACAATTTGTGATTTAACCATACAGTTTTGCAATTTATGAAATAATTGTATAACATCAGTCACAAAAATAAATTGTTTGCCCACTAGAGATGTGTCCAAAACCACACATTATTTACAATATAAGTTGCACAGTGCATTGTGGGTATTGTGTACCCACTATGTTACATCCTTTGTTATTACAGAGCATTAATTTCATGAGTGCACTTGAGGTTCCCGACTGTGCTTTCAGACATGACCCTAAAAGCTGACTCCCAAATAAATATACTGAATGGCATGTGATTTTGTATACGACCTGAGCTTTAAACCAATGAGGTAAGAGGCTTCTCCTCTTCTGTGCCTCTAACCCACACTTCTAATCTCGTCTTGTCTCAGGCCTCCAGACTTGCTCAGGACAGTAAAGATAAGCCCACGTCTCTGGTAATAAGAGAGATTTGCCAGCCTCTCGGTGCCCAGGTACCCACAGCTGTCCCGTCACAGGACACCAATCCTCCAGAGCCACCTAAAGCTGACACTGGGACTGCCACAGACCAAACTCAAGGTATCATGGTCTGAAACATCTACACTATACATCACTGATTATTAACGCTGGCTATGGAGTATCATGTGTGGAGTATGGAGTATCAGATGTGATGGGAGAAGGGTGAACAGTAAAAATGTGCAGGGGTTTTCAAGGATGAGGATTTATGTAATCAAGAGAGTCTTAAATTCTCCTGATACCAGTGGTACTGTAATCCAGTAGTGTCTTACAGTGTCTTAGTGACTTAGGGACTGGGACACAGGGAGCTGCCAGAACAGCTTCAATGCACATTGTGATAGATTCTACAAGTCTGGAACTGTGCAGGAGGTAAGAACATCATTTTTCGAAAGGATGGTGTTTTATGATGGTGGTAGAGAGTGCTGCCTGACAAATTGGTCCAAACTCTTCTATAGGTGTTCAGTTGGGTTGAGATCTGGTGACTGCAAAGGCCACAGTATAAGATTTACATCATTTTCATCAAAGCATTCAGTTATACATACTGTATATAAACCTACATACTCCATAAATTGTTTTCTCCTTTGCTGCTGCCATGTCTTTTCTCCATAAAGCCCTTTTACACACACTTCAATAAACTCTGAACTACATTCAGTTGTGAAAATCAAACAGCCCTTTATTACCCTTAGGCAGGTTGTAAAAAACAGAACAGAACATGCAAAACTAAGGTCACGTTCTTATAAGCAGCATTTCACATATAAAATACTTAATATGGATTATAGATTAACTTTATAGCCAGCGATGAGACATTCAGTTCTGAATGTGTTATAAACATCACAGCATGTAAGCAAAGCAAGCCATGTGATTATTTCCTCAGAAAACGAAGTGGTGATTCAGAGACTGTTACAGCCACAGCTGCAGGAAAAAAATATATTATTCATTTCTATTCCTCCCACACGAAAAAACGGACTTCTTGAAGTGTGTGTGCGTGTGTGTGTGTATGAAACAACTCCTTTGGGGGAGTTGAAGGGGCGGTGAGCTAGAGCAGGAGGGTAAGTTTCCCATGAAAGAGGAGGCAGGGTGTAGTTCTGTTCAGTGAGGCAGAGGACAGCGTGGAGAGACTGCACGATTAGCAGCACTGGAAGATTTAGTGTGCAGTTTTTCCTCATAGACTTATGAGATGAGAGCACTTACACCCTTTCACACGGAACTGGACAGTGCTGCTGAAGCAAAGCAGGTTTTAGTCTACCTTGGTGAGCAATTTGCCTCATTACATATTGTTACATATCGGTTTAGTTGTTTGATGTTGGATGTTTATTTCTAGAACAGTGCAACAGTACTATCCTTTCATTGTTTGTGACTGTCTTAAATCAAATTCAGAATTGGTTTCAGGTAAGATCTCACTTAAAATGTAGTTGCTTACATATCACAGACTTTCCAAAATAGTTACAAATAAACCAGTACTTATTCAATAAACATACTTATTCAGTACAGTTCTTATTGTCAAATCGTAGTTAATCTTCATTAGAGGCATTGTGCTTTAGGCTCTTGCTGTCTGTAAGTCTGTAATAGTATTAAGTCATCCTGGTCATTCTGAAATGTTGGCTAAGTGATGCAGCTGTTTACTAAGTCTCTGAACTGAGTGGTAGTAAGTAAAGGTGACTGAATGTGTAGTATAATTCTGATTAAGTTTAATGATTTTCTATATAGTTTTGCCTCTGATGCCGTAACTGCTACGGAGAAAAAAACACTTTGGTGTCTCCGTGCAGGTGCAGTGGAGACCCCAAGCACAGCCACCATGACCCCCCGAGGAGAAAGTGAATCGGCTAACGGTGAAAACAAACCGCCTCAAGCCATCGTGAAGCCCCACGTGCTCACACATGTGATTGAAGGCTTTGTCATCCAAGAGGGAGCTGAACCATTTCCAGTGAGTACAAGCCACCGTTACACTGAGAGTTAAAAATCTGGCCAATCATAACAAGCAAAAATAGACAAACCTGGGACAAATTTCATGAAAATTTCCCTAGAAAACTTACAGCATAGCCTGTAAGACCGACTGGTGACAGCATCAATTAAAGCCAGATCAGAGCTATTCAGTCACAGGACAACAGAACTGCTTTTGTGGGACATCCCTCCAAGTCAAACAAATGTGTAAAGGCCCAGTTCTGGACCACGCTTAGCACTTTCATCTGGCCCACTCACCGCAGTGGAATGGCAACAATGAACTCATCTGAATCTGGCAGCCAGTACACAGCCAGTTTCAACCTTGATGAGACCATATGTCTGGCATGATATAGAGGGCCTAAGACCATGTCCATGTTAATGAGGGTGCATTTATTATGGCATACTGTATATATTTATTTCCACGCTGAAAGGTCATTTTCATCCATTAAAAACTCATCTCTCTGAAAACATGCTACAGGGCTGGATCATTTTGATGTGCTTTAAATCATCCTAGTCACTCTGAAGTGTAGGTTAAGTGATAGAGCTCTCTAGTAAGACACTGTCTAATCAGACAGAATCATAATGTTCTTGTAAGACCAGGCCAAGTGGTGCAATTCTGAAGATGCTTCACTGAGGGGATTCACCACTACTTATCCACCTCATAAACTATTAGTGTGGATGAGGAAACCAGCACATCCGAGTTCCTTTGAGTTGATTTGACAGCAGTTGTCAGTTGTTCAGTTGTCATACAACTGAACAAATAATATAAACCCAGCATTCCTGTGTGCAAGACTACTGCTGTACGATGGAGTTCTGCATGCTCCATGTCTAATACAGAGTCTCTTTTTACTAGTTAACTTAGCTATATTTGCTTGTGCACGTCACTTCAAGCCACGTAAACTGCATAAATGGCAGAAACGTTCTAGGCCACGGCTTTGCTTATCAGTATTAGATATCAGATCTCTGCATATCAGTATGAATGAAAAACTTTAAAAATTTAACATTTAACTTTTAAAAAATCGAATACTTGGTTAAATGAACAAAGGAGAAATGTATATAAACCATAATGAACATTTTGTGGCGCTGGTCACCTCAGCTGTTCTGTTGTATGTCTTTTGGAAACATTCATCAATAGCATGGGCATTTCTCACCATCACCCTGACTCTCTACATCCCTCAATCTAGTGACAAAGAGTAGTTTATCTCCCTAAGTACACCAACCTACCTAATTGATTATTTATTTGTTTATTTGTTTGTTTACTTATTTAAATTAGGGTTAATGACCTGTGACAGCACTTACGTAAGCAAGTGGATACAGTCATTGGAGCATTATAGGAAAGACATTTTTTATTTTAAAAAATATTATGTAAAAATCTCAAAAAATCTAAAAATCTTTGTAGTCAATAGGGTTGCCAAATCTGCATGACAAATGCCACCCAACAGCAATAAAAAAGCACTCAAACTCAAAAAGTAGCTCAATACCAAAACACACAGTATTCCCATCCTAACCCTAAGTGTTACTTTTAAAGTCCAGCGTTATGACTATAAGTTCAAAATGGATTAATAAAAGGTAAACTAAAGGTAGAAGCCATGTTCTGAATTGCTCTATGTGAAGTTACAGAATCAAGTACGTGGACGGGATGGGATAGATCACCTTATAATTATTTGTTATAATTACCAATTATTATATTTTTATACAAAATTAAATAATATAAAATATATTATTATAAATAATTGTTATCATAATGAATGATTGGATGTGGAGAGGTGTTAGTTAGAAACCGAAACCTGCCCAGTTAGAACCCCAGTTGAGCAGAAAACCATCCCAATTTGTCAACACTGCTGTCTCATATTTAATTTAATACTAGAATTCAGAAAAGATGCGAGTGCGAGTGTATCATGCTGCCCTCATGTGGTCTATTACTGTAAAATAAAAAAGCTTAGTATCTTTATATACAGTTGGTATCATAGACATATAAATATATAGATGCCTCATTGGCCACTTTGTCCCATTGCTGTGATACCGCAATGCGTCTGCCATATTGGACAGGGCAAGACTGCCCTATAAACAAATACAAGTAAACATCCAGTGAGCAGCAGTTCTGCAGGTGGAAATGCCTTTTTGATGAGAGAAGTCAGAGAAGAATGGCCAGATCGGTTCGAGCTGACAGGAAGGCTAACTGAAAATGGACAGCTGAAGTTTGGAAATACACTATATGGCCAAACATTTGTGGACACCTGACCATCACATCCATATGTGCTTTTTTAGATCAGATTAGATTCAACCTTGTTGTCATTGTACAGAGTACAAGTACAGAGCCAATGAAATGCAGTTAGCATCTAACCAGAAGTGCAATGTCTATATGTATGTATATGTATATAT
>CM040976.1:12734989-12790330 GCA_022985145.1 Pangasius djambal
AGAGCCAAAAATGTTAGAATTGTGTAGATGTCCCAATATTTATGGACCTGACTGTATATGTATAGAACTGTGCAAAAGTCTTAGGCAGCCTATTTTTTTTAGTACAAACTTTGTTATAGATTTTTATTTTATGACTTCTACATTATTGATTCAGTACAAAAACATTTTAGATTTCCAAACATTAGTTTTCCAGCACAAAATTAAATGTTACAGAAAAATGTTTGTATGTCAGTAAAGAAAGCAGCAGATTACATAAGAGACCACTTTACAGACAAAAAAAAACATAATGAAGGCTGCTGGGTTTTGCTGCAAAAATAAGAAGCAAGTGCGACAGTCAAAGTCTCCAGAAGAACTGTGGCTGCTTCTGCAAGATGCTCAGTAACACTTACAGCTCATTTCCTTATAAAACTGCACACATTGTACCTGAGGCTACTATTTTATTTCAAAGCGAAAGATCGTCACACCAAATATTGACTTTGTTTCATTTATTACTGTTTATTGCTCTTTGTAGTATTTTTTTTTTATGTAGAAACATTTAATTTCATTTTTTTTGAAGGCATCTTTGCTCTACAGCATTTCTTTGCATGTGCCTAAGACTTTTGCACTGTACTGTATATGCATGTGTAGGGTATGAGGTAGAGAAAGTATATCCCATTCCAGATTTAGCCGCCCTTTGCCATTCTATAATAACCTCCACTCTACCGCGAAGGAATTCCACTAAATTTTGGAGCATGACTGTGGGGATTTGTGCATTCAGCCACAAAAGCATTGTTGTCAAGCGAGGAGGTCTGGGGTGCTGTCGGTGGTCCAGTTCATCACAAAGGTGTTCACTTGGGTTGAGGTCAGGGTTCTGTGCAGGCCACACGAGTTCTTCCACTCTAACATTGGCACACCATGTCTTTATGGTGCACAAGGACATGCTGGAACATGGTTGGGCCCCTTAATTCCAGTGAAGGGAAATTGTAATGCTACAGCATACAAAAGACATACTATACAGTTGTGTGCTTCCAACTTTGTGGCAACAGTTTGGGGAAGACACACATATGGGTGAGATGATCAGGTGTGCACAAAGTTCTGGCCATATAGTGTACATTTCCTGGTCTTTTTCCAATCTTCTCCAGTTTTGGTGAGCTTGTTCCCATTGTAGCCTTGGATGCCTGTATTTGGCTGACCGGAGTGGAATAATTGCAAAAATGAACAGGTGTCTAGGTGTTCCTATTAAAGTGGCCAGCGGGTGTATATTGCCATAATGGTCAGAGCAATCATTCAAAATTACAACAGTTTTTTTTCTATTGGTATTGCTTAAATAATACATAAATATGACAAATAAAACTGCACAAACATTTTTGTTGTGTATTTATGGGTAATTGTACATGGTTGCAGGTGGAGAGGCCTCCAGTTCAGACAGACAGCCTTAAGAAAGCAGAGAAGCCACTGCCTTCAGACTCACAGAAAACCACACTGAACAACGCCCCCACCACCACTGACTCTGAGCCTGAGGAATCCTCACAACAAGGTGGGAAGTGAACCCTTAAATATGAAATCTAGTTTACAGATTAATCTAATATTGCTTCACATGTGGCAGAATAAAGACCAACATCTTAAGCATTTATTCATTTACATACGCTAGACACTTCAGAGGTTAGATTAGACAGTTATTCCATACACGTTAGATTGAGTGTCAGTTATCTTAGAGTTCTTCTTCATTTGGTAAAATTTCAAAGTGCTGGAGTTTAAGCCTGCTTTTTGTATGTGTGCTTTGTACTGTTCTCAGATCCAGCAGTGAGAGATGAGGAGGAGCCAGAAGAGCCCAAGCTGACGTGTGAGTTGTGTGGCTGGGTCGACTTTGCCTACAAGTTTAAAGGCTCCAAGCGATTCTGCTCTGTGGTGTGTGCGAAAAGGTACAGCAGTTGAATACGAATGTTTAATTTAACATCACACAGCTATGATACAAGATATTTCCATGCTCAATTAGTAACCATAGTTTGTATTGCTCTTAACCAGGTACAATGTTGGGTGCACAAAACGCATTGGGCTTTTCCACCCTGACCGTTCCAAAACCGCCAATCGGTGGAGACGAAGGTCGCACAATCGAGGTTGTAGAAGTACAGAGGCAAAGAAACAGGTTAACATCTTCACAACACGCAAACAAATCTAAATATAGTTCAGCATAATGAATTGAATATTGCATAATGCTTTATCTATTATTCAATTTATATAAACTATAGAATATATGTAATCTAAAAGAAGTTAAATGTTATTCATTGTTTAATAGTTATTTATTAGAAGGATGAGGCTGTGGGCTGAGGATCATTAGATGTGTAGTCTGAAACATCGAGACTTGACATACTCCAATGAAGCGTATGTTTTATTGTGTGCTGTGAGCATCCTGATCCTGTTCTGTCAAACAGAATTATTTTGGAATAACACAGGCGAATATCTAATTTGCAGATCCTCAGCTCACCAATTTGTCATTTATTACAGGGGGAGATAACTTACAGTTGCAATATTTAGGAATATAATTGTAATGTGCTATTTAGTCCATACAATGTGCACTATATGGCCAAAAGTTTGTGGACACCTGACCATCACATCATATGTGCTTGGTAAACATACCATTCCAGATTTAGTTTAGTTCCAGTGAAGGGTACTATGTATATATTGTAATACTACAGAATACACAGACATTCTATACAACTGTATAGAATATGTGTGCTTCCAACTTTATGGAAACAGTTTGGGGAAGACACACATATGGGTGTGATGGTCAAGTGTCTATATGGTGGTATAACATTTGGCTGTATGGTATAGTTTCACCATTGAAGACCAAAACCATCTTCAGCATCTTCATTTGCAGTCTACACCTCTGTCACACTTCTGTGTGTGTTTTTGCAGAGGCTCTCTGTGTGCCAGCAGTCTCAGGGTGAGTCCGTGTCCTCTCCACTCCCCTCTCAACCCAGTCAAGGAGAGTCCAGTCCCTGCTCAGATATCTCCAGTTATGAGGAGCCACCATCTCCTCTATCTGCTGCCAGCTCCAGCCCTGTGGGGCCACCCCGAGGGCCCTCCACCTCCGATCCGGAAGACGTTCCTACACTCAGCGAGCACTTCCTGCCATGTGACCCTACCAAGTGGAATGTGCAGGAGGTGTTTGAGTTCATCCGCTCACTGCCAGGTCAGTGATTTACAAATGGATGTTGGGAGATCAATGTGGCAGGGTCATTTGACATATTTATAAAATAAATACTTGCAATAATTTGTAACTTACTTTTTTTAATAACATTGAGAATTGTTCTGTGCACACGGCAGGTTGTCAGGAAATTGCGGATGAATTCCGTTCTCAAGAGATTGATGGACAGGCCATGCTGCTACTGAAGGAGGACCATTTAATGAGTGCTATGAACATCAAACTTGGTCCAGCGCTCAAGATCTTCGCTCGCATTAACATGCTTAAAGACTCCTAGCCTCAGAAGGCAGAGTGAGAGTGTGTGTGGGTGTGCGAAAGTTTTATGCGTTTCTCAATGGTCATCTAAAGGTGACCTCACAAATACAAATGCACTATAAAGTTTAAAAAACGGTACCTCCTGAAGGTCAATAAATGAAAGGAAACAAAAACAAAGTATCTATGAAGGATGGCACAAGTACTAATGTCCGCTCACAAAGTACACAGTACCTTTGAGAATGCTGAAGAGCAGTACATCTGCACATGATGTTTAAAGACACTTTTGATACAGGGATAAGAGATGGCACAAGGTCTAAACTTCCACATCCAACATACATCTATATGTGAACAGTGTAGCCTGGATTGTACTCACATTACAACACAATTTCAGCATTTTATACCTTGTCCTATTTACAACTGTATAATATTGTTGATTTCAGAAGTTTTTATCTTTTTGTACATGCCTGATCCTTTTATATAATTATGTGCAAGTAAATTATTCATTTTTGTGTGTATGTGTGAGAAAGTATGTCTAAATTAAGCCAGAGAAAATTGGTGCTAAGCAGTATGGGAATAACCCAATCACTAATTAGTCACTACATTGTGTTGTTTAGATTTTAAATCCAGATGAAAAACAGTATAACAGCTATTACAGTGGGAAAGGCATTGTGGGTATTCCTTTCCAGATAAGCATTGTTATTGGGTTATACCTCTATTAGGAACCCTTTTTCATCAGCCCAAAGGACAGCCCAAGGGCTCTTCCTCAGTGAGACCTTTTTGAGACTTTGGAATGATAAAATGTTCTTTAACATGTTGCAGGATTTCAGTGTGTGTTGCTAGACAGAATTGTAATAACGTTTTGTGTCTTTGTTGGGCATGCCTTGTGAAATGCCTGTATTTATCAAATGGATTTAAATTGGTAATATAATTTTCATTTTTAAATGAAAAAAGTTGTTTTGCATAAAAATTTTTTTGCACAGTGTTTCTGGACACCTTGTCATCCTACTTTCTAGAAAATATGTGTGGTTGCCAATTAGCTCTGTATTATATCAGCTTTTAAATCTGCAATGAGTGATTATGGCAAGAGCCAGCTACCTGCTAAAATCAAACAGGTAAGATTTCATGCTCTCTCTTCAGACCTAACTGAACAAAAAACATGGCAAAGATACAGAAAGTGTGCTACAGGTACAGGTTTACTTCCAAGGAAGCAGTTAACCATTTGTATCAAAATTGTTTTAAAAATATACAGCATGACAGACCATAAGAAATGCAGCAATGACTCTATCAGGTCATGCTGTTATTATGAAAAAAAATTGACTGTTTATAGCTGCTATAACATAAGTAAAAACAGGAACTAAATGTTTCACAGACATTCCATAACATTAAATGTAACTAGAAATGCATAAGAAATAAGGGGTTTCATTCTTTAATAATTAAAAAAAATGTTAGCTTTGACAAATTGCTGTGGTATAAGGGGCATTAAAAGTGCTAGTGTTGGAAAATTGCTGTGGTATAAGGGAAATAAAACACTTCAGTGTGTGCTGTTATAAGAAAATAATCAACTTTGGGTGGCATCATTACACCAGTCCTTTGCTAATTATTTTCCTATAACAGCATGACCAGTGTGTTTTGTTCAATTCATAGCAGTTTTATGTACATCACATATGAATAACTCTGGTGACCAGGCTGACCTCAGGCTACTTTCTGTCTATTTGAATTGAATTTTTGTTTATGTCTTGCTAAGTGCTTGCAACAAATCGAGTATAGTAAATGAGAACCTGAGCAGTAACTAAGCTCTTCTAAAATGTGGTTACACGTACCCATTTAAAAATCTAGGGCTTCACTGAGGAAGTGAGGAATCTAAAAGTCTTTTAATGTTAACACCATTAATGACCCATTGATGGCGCACAAGATGTTCATTGCTCAACGTGCCTGTATTTTCAGTTAGGTTTACTTGGGTAACTATATAGTGATAACCAAGGATTTAGTGAGATTAGGATGGAAACATCAACATCAGATTTCCACAGATTTCATGTTACCATATCTTCTTTTACCAAGACAATTATGGCATCTACTTTGTTTACATCAGAGGTAATTTTAAAACAATCCATTAGAGACAGATTTATTTCAGCTTTACCTCACTGTATCAGAATTCCAGTGGGTAAAAATTTTACATACACCAAGTTGACTGTCTCTTTAAAAATCTGGAAGATTCAAGAAATTGATGTAAGGGCTTTCAGAAGCTTCTGATTGGCCCATTGACATAATTTAGAATTAATTGGGAGTGCTCATGTGGCTGTAAAAGAGCCAGTACGTTTTTGCCCTTGAGACCAAGGTGAATTCTAAGCAACTCAGCCAAGACCTCAAAAAAAAAAAATCATGAACCTCCACAAGTCTGGTTCCTCTATAGGGGTAATTTACAAACCAATGAAGATACCATGAACATCAATACAAACAACTGTATGCAAATTATGTCACAAATTTAATCCCAGCATAAGAGTCCTACATCACCATGGCCTAAAAGGCTGTCAGTCAAGGAAGAAGCTCCTACTTTAAGACCAGCATAAAAAGCCAGACAGAAGTTTGCAGGTGATCGCTAAGATGAAGACATAGCCTTTTGATTAAACAAAATTAGGAGGAAAAAGGATGAGGGTTTTAATCCAAAGAACACTATCCTAACTGTGAAGCATGAGGGTGGCAGCATCAGGGAGTTTTTCCTTGCCACTGTTGCCACTGGCTTGCTCATTAGGGATAAATTCACAGTGATAAATTCAAATATTTACAATATATTTTTTGTGAATCTATTTATTTCTGTAAAGCTGCTTTGTGACAATGTCCATTGTTAAAAACACTATACAAATAAAATTGAATTGAATTGAAATTAATGTTTGTTTGCTGGAAAAGGGACTGGTGCACTTCAGGCAATAGATCAGCCAGAAAGGTTCTGTTCTTGCAGGGCAATGATGCTAAGCATACCTCCGAAGTTCTAACAGAATGGCTTAAAGACAACAACATGAAAGTACTGGAGTGGCACAAGTCCCTGACCTCAATCCTATAGAAAAAAATTGTGGACTGAACTGAAAAAGCATGTCTGACCAAGGAGAACCACAAACCTGCTGAGTTACGCCAGTTATGTAGTGGAGAATGAGCAAAAACTCTAGCAAAGTATTGTGGCAAGCTTGTGGGAGGCTACCTCAAGCGTTTGATTCAAGTTCAAGCAATTCAAAGGCAATGCCACCAAATCAAACTGTATGAACTTTTTACCCACGTAAGCTAAAATAAATCTGTCTCCATTATTTTTGAAATAACCTCTTATGCAAATACACTTCCTAATTGACTTAATACAGGAAATGTATGGTAACCTGATATGTGTGGAGTTATGAAACATTGAGTTTGAATGTCTTGAACTTAAGTGTATATAAAATTTTGGCCTCAATTCTGAGTTACAGTCTATGGGTAAAAGTTAAAAAAAGACGCTAATTAGCTCATTATAGGAGCTAATTTAGCTAATTAGCTAACTTCTTGTGACATGTATGCAATGATTTCTATTTAACTGAAATCTAAAAGGGTAAAAGGGTATTTGAGGTACATAATGTAGATTAACTGTTAAGAAATATAAACAATGCGCTTCACACATTGTTGTTTAATCACGTCTGTATGTCTTTGAATGTTAGAAATTGTGTGTAAACTCTGAGAGAACAGCTCTGTTCTCGTCCCTACACTATCCCGGTCACAGTGGGGCAGTCAGAGGGAGACTGAGGCTGCACAAAGAACAGAGTCCATCATCAGCCCTCTCCTGCAGTTCCTGCCTCCTGCTGCCTACATTGCGTTCCTATTGGTACACAACATTAAATCCAGTTTGCTTATTGGCTGCCTGGGATGTCAATCATTGTTAGTCGTTCCCGTTGTCTCTTCATCATGAAATGCGGTATGTAGGTTACTCGTCTTTAAATCCAAATCTGATGACCAGTGTTAGAAACTGAACGAAGCTGGAATGGCGCCGACGACGGTAAGAATTTCCATCCTATAGCCTAAACTACGAATGTTTTTTTTTTTATTATTATTTCCTACATTTTTTCTTTCACATGCGTGAAATGGGGGAAAGTATAGCGCAACAGTTTGCAAACTTCGTGCAAATCACGCTACAGCCTTTTAGCAAGACTGTCAAGAGGATGTGTAGAAAACGGTGACTGAATTGCTTCATCCGAGACGATATTATCGTGCATTTGGGAATGTTTAAACTATCAGTGTGAGCGATGCAGGTTTGTGTAGAAGTTGCACAGCCTGCTCTTTGTTGCTTTGCAGTGCAGGAGTCAGGTATCAGATGAGCACAGGATTGCTGTCAGGAGCAGCCTAACACACTGCTACAGTTCCCCCAGATCCACACACACCATCAGCACTGTATTAATATCACCTTCATATTGTTTTCAAAATAAGTCTTGCTTATGTCTTATTAATGTAAAATAACTTGGATGTTGTTGTTGTTGTTGTTGTTGTTGTTTTGCAAGCACTAAGGAATATAATGGTAGAGCAGAATAAAACTGTTGGCTGAAAGCTGAAAGGAACAACATTTAATATTAAATGTTAGGAGCAACCAGACAGATCATCTAGTTCACTTTGCACTGCAAGGCCGTGTACTTTCATTACTTATGTTTTGGGAAGAAAAGCTTCAAAAGCTGAATCCAAATGGCTCCCTCTGCATTGAAGTGCACTGCAGAAAATAGAGGCAGGAAATCATGGATGTTATATCCAATAGGAAAGCACTTGGAATTCAGTCAAGAGTTGTGTGCTGTGGAGCCTAAAGGAATGTCGGCACACTTTCTGAAGTGGTTGGAGATGTTTAACACCGTAGCCCTGCTGAATGCTCAGGGCCAGAGAGGAAATGCCATATTACTGAACCATATAAGGAGCACTGCAAGACTGGGCTAAATCTCAAATGAACATTTAGTGCACTTTGTTGAGTGTAGAAGCCATCATTTTGTCCCCTGTATGGAGAGCCATTTGGAACTCGGATCTTGGATAAAAGACCGGAAAGCTAAGAAGTGATTTGTGGAGATGGAGAACTTTTAAAACTGACTGTGAGCTGAATGGCTGGAGAACTCTTAAAGTGACAGGGCTAAGGTCTGGCCAGCATTAATTTAACCAAAATGACATATAGGATCAATATAGCAGCAATGACTCTATGATATCCTGCTGTTTGAATGTAATAGTACAGTATATAGTTCACTGTGATGGTGTAGTGGCCTGTATGGCTGTACAGGCAGGAGACAACTGATCATCATAAAAGTTAGAGAACACCTCGAATATGATTTTGCAAGAATCACATATGTTTTTAAAAAAGTGGTCTGCAGTACATATTGTATCAGCCTTTATGCCTGCTTATACTGCAGATGCATATCTGTCTCTGTGTGTGTGTGTGTGTGTGTGTGTGTGTGTGTGTGTATATATGTCTTGGGGGAGGAAGAGAGATTTTTTTCAATATATATATTTTTTCGTGTGGTCAGACACAAACCATGATAGCTCATAACGCCACTAAAGACCACAGAGCTACTTGGTACCAATTTAGTTCATAAAACAAAAACAGCATGTATGGAACAACTTGGCAGGTTAATGCAAACATGAAAGTGTTAACACAGCCATGTTGAGATTAGTGGTAACAGTTTGATGAGGGAGGAAACTGTAGCTCTTTGCAGTCTGAATTTTTGATCTAGTACAGTAGCCCAAATTGTGGTTTCAGAGTGTATTATGTAACTCAGTCCTCATCACTTCATGATGTGGAAACTTTGGCTGACCAGACTCATCTCAGTGTGAGCCTGCAGTTTTGCAGAAAGCAAAGTACTGGCTGTGCACAGTGGTAAGAGTGCTTAGCTTGAGCTCAGTGCACTTTATGGTTGGTGATGGGAATTTAATTTACCAAAAATTCATTTTTTGCCATTGTTTCTTGAGCTCAATGAAAGACTGTTGAATATGTGACTTCCATAAATTTCAGTCAGTTCTATTCCATTTGCATGGTGTTAAAGGGTGTGCAGTGTTCATACATAAAGGACTGGGGATTCCCAGCACTGTGGTTTGTATGAGCAAGCTACCAAGTAAGCATCAAATTTCCTCCAACTCCCTTTGTCTGACCCTGAGTGGGTTTTTTTTTTCTCCAGGCATTGACTGGGCTTTATCAGGCAATTCCTCCACTCTCCAAACAGTGCACCTACTCAGTCCTGTACCTGAGTTAATTATTCCCATATGTCTTCCCTATTTTTATCCCTACCTTAAGATACTCCAGTAAGGCCTGGCTTTCTGTTTTTGTGGCCTGGATGTTTGGAATGGTCTGAAATCAGGAGTGCACTTAAAATTTAATGATATTTTTTAAAGAGCATTCTGGTGCATTAAGAATCGTACCCAGTAGATGTTCTGATTATATAAACTTGGCTTATGTAACTGGCAATACAATGAGGAATACAATCAGAAAAAAAATTGCTCATGATGCTGCTGATATTTAGCCAAAACAGACTGCTGTTTTAACATTAAAACAGCAGAAATACCACCATGAAATTTGCAAACCACTCTCTACAAGTCTACAAGGTTTGCACACCTGGATTTGGGCAGTTTTTCTTGTTCTTCTTAGCAGATCTCAAGCTTAGTCGTATTAAATGGGGAGCATCTGTGAACTGCCATGTTCAGGTCTCTCCTAGGATGTTCTGTGGGTTTTAAGTCAGCTCTTGTTGGGCTACTCAAGAACATTCAGAGACTTATTCCAAAGCCTCTCCAGCATTGTCCTGGCTTTATGCTTTGGGTTGTTGTCATGCTGAAAGGTGAACCTTTGCCCCAGTCTGAGGTCATGTGTACTCTGGAGTAGGATTTCGTCAAGGACCTCTCTGTATTTGGCTCCATTCATCCTTTCCTCAATTCTGATCAGCCTCCCTGCCCCTGCCACTGAAAAGCACCCTCATAGCATGATGCTATCATGACCATAGTGATTATATTAGCAGTTAATGAGCAATACCTGGTTTTCACCAGATGTAGCACTTGGAGTTAAGCCCAAAGAGTTAGTTTTTTTTCATAATTTCAGAGTCCTTTTACTCAGGAGTGGCTTTTGTCTACTTCTGAACCCCTATTAGAGTGGTGACCTCCCTGACTAAGGCCTTTCTAGCCCAGTTACAGAGTTTGTTTGGACGGCCAGCTCTAGGAAGAGACCTAGTGGTTCTTCTTCCATCTTCTTCCAACTTCTTCCATTTCACAATAATGGAACCCACTGTGCTGGGAATATTCAAAGCTTTAGAAATGGTTTTATACCCTTGCCCAGATATGTGTCTCAAAATAATTTGATTGCAGAGCTCAATTTGGAGTGCCTTAGCCAAGGGTCTGAATACTTAGCTAAATTTTTATTTATTTTTTTTTTTTTAACAAATAATTTCAGTTTTTGATTTTTAAGAAATTTGTGTTATGGATTATTGTGTGTAGAGGAATACCCGAAAAAGGAAATTTAATTTATTTTAAATTAAATCTAAACCCCTAAAGTAAAGGAATTTTGAAACTTTCTGAACCCACTGTACATTCAACAGACTGCATAATAATGTAAGCTACTTGTCATAAAACACTGCTTATATTACGTGAATTACTAAGCAAGTAAACTTAACCTAGCCCGCAGCCCATCCTCTGAAACAATAGCTTCGTCTTTATCTCAAATTGGGAGAAGCTACGGGGGTTTAAAAACATGCTTCTACTAAGCATGCTGTTTTCACGAGCCAACACATTAGCAAACTAGTGCGTGTCTACGGCAAGCAGGAGCTGGAACATTCCTCCTAACCCTAACCCTAAGTCTTTAAGGTCTTATGTAAGGGAGCACTTGGGCTTCCCAGTAAGTTATGACGCTGATGTCAGTGAGTGGTGGGTTAAAACATTAAAGAAATCACAGCAGCAATTGGAAAGTTCATATCTGGTAGTAGAGAATGCAGGATTCATAAAAACAACCACAGGTACAGAGAGCTATGGGATTCTGACAACACAGCTAGCTAACAACAGAATTAGAGCCGCCACCACCCAGAATCACGCTAGTGAAAGAATAGAATAGAATAGAATGCTTTTATTGTCATTGCACAGCAGTACAACAAAATTTAAAGGGCAGTACCCGATGGTGCTAGACGTATATAAAGTATATAAATATAAATATACAATTACAAAAGTGAAAACATAAAAAGCATACATCCATATACATCATTATTGCACGTATTGCATGGTAACATTGTTCCACATTCAGCTGCATACTGGTAGGTGGGTGACGAGGTAGCAATTGGCAGGAGAGAGGGTGCATGGTGGGTGTGTGATGGGGTGTCAGGAGGACAGAGAGCTAGCCATATGTAATTTTGTTACATTCTAATATGCAGCTTTTGTTTCGTTATATGCATCTAAGAGTCTGAATTGATCATGTAAGCACTATCATTATGTTTTAGTTGTTTTAGTTATATAATGTTAAATGTTTTACTCCATCGAAAATGAAAACCCAAGGCACATATGCAAGCACTGCATATTTTAGCTGTATGGAAAATGTATTGTATCGAGACACCACTGTATCTTATCATATTTTTGTCTGTTCTGTAATAACAGCTAACAGTAACAGAGCTAAATTACTCATATAAACAGAATAAAAATGTATGTCATTGACGTTTTCTAAGAGGATACAATTATTTAACATTTTTAGAAGGAGTCTTCAGTGTCAGCACTTTGTAACAGTCAGGAAGTTTTCTGTCACACGAGAGAGGAGAAAGGGCTTTGTGGTTTCTCAGGATTTTTGGACATATTAACGTCAAAAGACAGAAAAAAGGTAGCTATTAAGGGAAGGACGGTTTATATCCTGTATAATGTAAGTGAGTCACTCTTGTTTTGTATGCAGGAGTCCAGGCTGAATGTTGACGCTCTGAGTAAGAAAGATGTGCTGCTGCTCTTCAGTGTACTGGAGGGAGAACTGGAGGCCCGAGACCTCGTCATCCAGGCACTCAGGGTGAGTATGTGAGAGTGAGTTCTGCTCTTTAGATCTGCTCCGTGTCTGATGCTGCTATTCTTTACCCTAATGCACACAGATATTGGCATATGACCAAGGCTACATGAGTCGCCTGAGAGACTGGATATTTCCATTGGGGAATTGGGGGTTCCATGGATATTTCCATTGTGGAATTTCCAGTGGGAAATTTCCAATGCTGAAACCCCAGTCAGGAATTGTTAAAACACCACTACCCTCACCCCACAAATAACTTGGAGAACAACTGAAGTATGCTTCAGTGAGTGCATTGTTAATTGCCCTTCTTCACCTCATTCCATTGGCTCCCTGTGGCTGCCTGCATCAAGTTCAAGTCTTCGCTTGCCTGTTGAGTAACCAGTGGAATTTCGGCCGCCTACATGGAATCATTCATCAGGGCTGGTCCCTGCAGATCTGCGAGTGAACAACACTTAGACTAATGTTACCACCACCATGTGCTACTAAGACCCTGTCCATGTGTATAGATATTTCTGAAAACACAGTTTCAGTCTTTTGATTTTTTTTTTTCTTCTTCCCTGTTAATTTCCAGCCACTAGTCAACTCTCCCCTATCATATCACAGCTACCATCTAGGGAAGATGAAGGTTAATAAGTTTTTCCTTCAAGAAACATGAAACCAGCCTCATGGTGGGTCACAGGGCAGCATTACACACTTCTACCCCACAGTGGATGCCAGTGAAAAAATTCTATCCACACAAACAGCGTTTCCGAAAATTTGTTTGTCTACACGAAAACATGATTGAAAACACTCACATGAGCCCGTCATCCCAGTTATGGTATATCATAAAGTATTATGTCAAATGCCTCAACAATATCTTTGCATAAGAGTATGCTTATTGAACAGTAGATAAGGCAAAATCTGGGAAAACACCAACAACATGAAGGTTCTAACATTGACAGATACAAGGATTCATATGTGTGGGCTAACAGTGAAGTGGAACTATTGCTTAAGATTACACTTGAATGCAAAGTGTTCACATTGGTCTTCTCCATTGTGGTTTGTACCTGAATTAGGATTTAATCCCAAGTGGGCACGCCTTTAAATATGAACCAACCACTAAATACGATCAGATCAAAAGCACAGATGAAGCAATTCCAAAATTAACTAAACATGGGCACTGCTGCGCACTGTAAGTAGAAGAGAGATGTTTTCAGTTCAGTTCAGGATCCGTTAGTATCATTATATTACCTGGTTTTAGAGTCCCATTAGGTTTAGATTCAGATTTAAATTGAGGGTTCAGTGAGCAGCGACTGAATGTTCATATATTTAGTCAAACCTGGATTCAGAATTAAACTTGGTTTTAGCTTCAGACTGTGTGAGAAGCCTCACACTGGTAGTTGTTGGACAGGTGTAGAGCTTTGTATGGCATGCAGGATGCCCCAGAGACATACTACAGTTGTACCACTCAGTAAAATCCAGATGCGTATGTAGCTCATGCCTCTACTGCCTAATTACACCAGTGCATATTTTCCTATGTGACTCTCTCAAGATTTCTGCATTTCCTGCACTGAGGCTTGTAGTACACTCTTTCACTGATGGCCCTGAAGCCGCACTTATGGAAACCAGCCTTCTGAGCACAGCTGAAACATTAAACCTGTACTGTTTTCCTTTACAACACATAGCAATCGCTTCTACTTCATATTAATTCAACTGTGACTTTAGTTTGTCTTCTTTGTACAAGACCAGTAGAGTGTAAATAAACCAATGACAACTATTTCCTTAGAACGTAACTATTTCCTTACATCATCAGATTACGTTAACCATAAGTAACTCATATTTTCTCCAACTTAGGTTTGTGTTCTTTGTTTGGTGGTATTTATTTAGTGGCGCATACATATAGTTACAGATGATTTGTCTTGAATTCCTCATTGGGGAGAACCCTGGATTTGTGAGTGTTTGCTTGGAGTACATGGTGACATGAACAATCCTTCCAAACAGAGGCGGAAGGAAGGATAAAATTAATGTGATGTTCTGAGTGAATTATTGGCATCCTTCCTGAAATTGACCAAAAATGAATGTTACATGAAGCGAAAATTTGAATTTAAGCACATAGAAGCTGTATTTTTTTTTTTTTTTTAAATCTTTTTTTAAATTCTGAGAAAATTGTGCAATCTCCTAGCAGAGGCAATACATTTTCAGCAAAAATATCCTGATACATAGTAGAATTCATGATGCCACTGATCTTCTCTAGATCCCCTGAACCACCAGCTGCAAAACAGCCCCGAAGCATTAATAATCCACCTCCATATTTTATCCCTTGCATTACCTTCTTTGTAATACTCCTTCACTGAACAAACTGATGAAGTGTTGATCTGACAGCAACACATTTCCAACTGCAGATCCAGTGACACTGTAAGTTAACTTTAAGTTCACTTGGAGATGCTCTAGTGCTTATTTTTAATGAAGGTGGTGTCTATTAGCTGATTTTAGAGCGTAACAGTATGTTCATACTCCCACTTTTTGACAAATTTTCAGTTGTTTCAGCCTTGACTTGTGCTTAATGGTAACTTTAACAGGTCGTGTATTTTTAGATCCATTACCTGACTTGTGCAGGTCAACAGCAGTCTTTCTCTTTGTGTTGAAAACACTTTGTTACATGTGAAGGTGTTTTATAAGTAAACAGCCTCACATTTATACCCAGATTTTATACTGCCATGATACTCCTGCAGAGTAAAATTTTTTACAGGATAACAATTTCTTTAAGTTTATTTTTAAATATTCTTTTGATATGCCAATAATTTCAGCAGGGGTACAATAGTTTTGTGTGCATGTTTGTCAGCACTGTGGAATTATGGCAGCTATTAATCAAATAAGAAAACAGATCCATGTTTTTTTAGACTTTTTCTCTCCTCCAGACAAGTTGGCTCAGGTTTTTGGGAATTTGGCTGCATTCTTCTGTGAGCTTTCTTTGGTTTTCAATAGTTATCTTTCAACATTGTGAAATGGGCCCATCCTGTCATCTCCGTCACACTCATCCATTGACGCTTAGTCAGTATGTGTCATTGACTTTTTGTGTGTAAAAACAACACAGACGCATTGTTATATTGTGCTTGGGCCTTAAAGCCTGTTTTGAATGTTTTGTGAAACTTTTGTGCTTTCCTTCACTGCTTTAATAGAGTCCAGTGCACTAATCACTAATTACACTAGGATTATTGTTCTGTCTCCTAGTTTCTGCAGTAAAGTCAAACCTCTTGAGGCCTGAGTCTATGTTTAATACAAATTATGGAAGTGATCCACTTTTTTGCACAACTTGTAGAAAAATAAGGAAGTGGGACCAACGAACTTCAGAGTCATGTTTTCCATGTCTTATGGCTGCTGTTAGCGAAAAGTGTCTGAAGGGAAGAAACCTAATCATGAGACATCAAAACATCACCAGAAGCTTCTGTTCAAAAAGAGGAATGTTGTTGTACAATGTTCACCATACCGGTAGTATAACACTAGCTTTATTAGCTTGCTTTGCTTTCTTTTGGGGTTTGAGGAGGAGATATTATTTAAAGCAAGTATCAGTGATATGCAAGCAGTGTGTCCCGTCTGTGTGTTATGGAATACCATTTTATTCAGAATTAAATAAACATGATATAAATAATAAAAATGAATAAGTGCAGCAATAGAAAAAAATGCGTCAATATATTGTGAAATAATTCACTAAATAAGTATTGTCTTTGTTATAAAATATTTGATAATACTCATTTTTATATCACATTTCAGTTCCTTTTTAATTCATAATAACAGGTTTTATTTTAAAATAATAATAATAATAATAATAATAATACATTTTATTTATAAAGCACTTTACATTTTAAAGAAAATCTCAAAGTGCTACAGAAAAGAGTCAGAAAAATAGCCTTTTTCATTTCAAAATGAGACTTTTACTTCATAATGACACTTTTATTTCATTCTTTTGTAGTTTGTCAGTCAACACCGGTGTTGGTGGGCAAGAGATGATCAACGGTTGTTCACACATTCAGGCCAAAGCAACATTCTCCAACATGTGTTGAGCATTTCACCTGGAATTTCCAGAGCCAGACGGCCTGAACCTGTGCTTGAGGAGACTTCAATTCAATTTTATTTGTATAGCTCTTTTAACAATGGACATTGTCACAAAGCAGCTTTACAGAAATAAATAGATTCACAAAAAATATATTGTAAATATCTGAATTTATGCCTAATGAGCAAGCCAGAGGCAACGGCGGCAAGGAAAAACTCCCTGAGACAATATGAGGAAGAAACCTTGAGAGGAACCAGACTCCAAAGGGAACCCATCCTCATCTGGGTGCAACGGATAGTGCGATTATAAATAAATCCCTTCTATTATTGTGTACTATATGGACAAATAGTGCAAATGTGCAACCAGTAAATTCTTCACAGTTTTCGCAAGAAGTCCGGTTGGTTAAAATCTATCCACTGTCCACTGATGGAGTCCTGAGTAAGGAAGGTACTCGTTGCAACTGCAGCCCCAAAGCCACCACAGCAATCGCAGTCCCAAGCCATTACAGTACAGCTCCCCATATGTGATCCCCAAACCATCTCCACAGCCTCCAGGTGGCACCATCTCCAGCGATCCAAACGGTTCTTCAGGCCGTCCATATGGGGCCACCCCCAGCAGCAGCGAGCGAACTCAACCGATGAGAACTCCAACCAGAAGTAGGGCATCAGGATGGGTCAGGCAGGTCTGGGGAGCAGAAGGGGAAAGGATCACTGGCATCTCAGAAGTAGCATGTGTAGCTCGACAGAGTGAGGGAGAGAGAGAGAGAGATGGAGAGAGGGAGAGATTGTTAGGTAAGCTTTTGTCCTCTAATGGTTAAGCACAATGTACTTTGCATGCAGAGTGCAAGCAGGGACTCCGGCAAGACTAGCTATGACAGCATAACTAAAAGGGAGAGCCAGAAGGTAACATGGACATGAGGGCACCCTGGGACATAAGGCAGCCAGCCACTCCACCGTCAACAAACCTGAGTGAACGCGTGAGAGTGTGGGGGGTGACATGGGCATCTTCCAAACGAAGACAGTGCTCAGTCAGTCTTAAACGAATGACAACTTCATCGTCAAGATCTAGACCTATATCTTGAAGAGCACATATCTGCTCAAGCATTTCTAACAAATCTTCAGTGCGGGTCAAAATAGCATCAGCTCTTAAATCCTGTCTTATCTATTTGATCAATTAAAGAAAGTATCGAATCTCGGCACTCTCTGAAGCCTTCCATGTGGTTCCATGTGCCTGAAAGCTAGCGTAACTTTGCCACACAGCTTCGCCAGAAACATACCGCCAGCTCCAGGCAAAATAATCGATGTTGTGTTAACAGATTACAACAGGATGAAATAAGTGTCATTGTGACTTATGAAATAAGTCTCATTATCAAACGAAAAAGGGCATTAAAAGTATTTATATTGCTGCATTTATTCATGACTTTCAAAAAAGTGGTTTTGAAATAAACTTGATAAAGATATTTCAGTTCAGTATTGCTCATTTATTGAATGATTTCACAAAATATTTACTTATTTACAACAAAAATGAGTATTTCAACTGAGGAAAAAGTTAGGACACCCTATGTCCTAACAGCTGGGGTTTCCCCCTTTGGCTGAAATAACCTCAATGAGACGTTTCTTGTAGCCATCTACCAGTTTCTGACTTCGACTGGAAGAAAGTTTCCCCACTCCTCCTGCAGAATTCTTTCAGCTGTGTGATGTTTGAGGGGTTTCTTGCATGCACAGTCCATTTCAAATCACACCACAAGATCTCAATAGGATTTAGATCTGGGCTTTGACTTGGCCATTCCAGATCTCTCCATTTTTTACTTTTCAGCCAGTCCTTGGTGGATTTACTGGTATGTTTTGGGTCATTGTCATGTTGCAAGGTCCAGTTCCGCTTCAACTTCAGTTTTTGACATATGGTCTCACATGTTCCTCAAGCATCTTCTGATACAATGTATAATTCATAGTGGATTCTGTGATGGTTAGCTGGCCAGGTCCTGCTGCAGAAAGCATCCCCAAACCATAACACTTCCACCTTCATGTTTCACAGTTGGTATGAGATTCTTTTGCTGAAATGCTGTATTTGGTTTATGCCAAACATGCCCTCTGTTATAGTGTCCAAATAATTCAATTTTAGACTCATCTGTCCAAAGCACATTATTGCAGAAGTCTTGGCCTTTGTCTACGTGTTCTTTGGCAAACTTCAGTCTTGCCCTCATGTTTCTTAGACAGCAAAGGTTTCCTCCTTGCACACCTCCCATGATGATTAAAGTTGTTCAGTCTCTTTCTGATTGCAGGTTCATGCACTTTGACATCAACTGTAGCAAGAGCTTGCTGTAGGTCCTGTGATGATATTTTAGGGTTTTTGGAGACTTCTTTAAGCATCTTGCGGTCTGCTCTTGGGGTGAATTTGCTTGGACGGCCTGACCTGGCCATGTTGGCAGGTGTTTTAAATGTTCTCCACTTGTAAATGATTTTCCGGACAGTGGAATGGCTGATTCTTTTGAGATCTTTTTATATCCCTTACCAAACTCATAAGCATCAACAATCTTCTTTCTGAAGGCCTCAGAGAGCTCTTTGGATCTCACCATGGTGATACCTCTCACTTCAACAATTAAGAGCAAACCAAACTAGATGTCTGAGGTTTAAATAGGGCAAGCCTCCTTCAAAATGCTCTGTAACCATGTTCTAATAATTTGCACCTGATGTGATACACCTGTAGGTAATTTTAGCCATTTTAAGTACAAATAAATGTGGGGGTGTCCTTACTTTTTCCTCACAAGAAATTGGATTTTTTTAAAATTACATTTTACAGATTTTAAAAAGACTTTTCTTTGGTTTTATTTGTTTAGTTATATTACTTGAATCTCCCAATATTGTTAAAATGAAGATCAAATGTCCATATGTTTAACTATGTTAAAATAAAAAAAACACACAGGCTTTCATGGGGTGTCCTAATTTTTTCATATGACTGTATATATTTATTGCTGTGTTTATTTATACTGAAGTCATATTTACTTATTTGTTTATTTTTGAATACATTGGTATTCCAGTGTGTGACCCCTACGTGACCATTTGCATGTGAATTTGTGTGCGACTCCTATGACTTTAACATGGCTGTTGTTTAATCTCTGTCACACACACACTCAGATGTACCACGAACAGACAGTATTTTTAACAGCTCTTGGTAGGATGATCTTCCTGAGTTCTTCTCTTGCACCTTCCTCAAGATAATGTGTGCACCTGATAAGATTAGAGCGTAGGATAATTCCTTGTATGCAGTTGGAAAAAGTCAGTTCACAAAATCAAAATGTCCAGGGGCTCTCTTCCTCAGTAATTGGTCACTAGCAGTATGTGAAGTGGTGGAAACTGACAGGAGCTTTAACAATACGTCTCTGACAGCCTCTCCTCTTATGCATTTATCTCTTCACTGCTGCAATGCTGGCCATCAGCCACAAGTAGCAGTTCTGTTATCTACATCTTCCATTGCAAGATAATAATGTTCCCTTTTAACTCAAGTAATTGTTTTATTAAAGAATACATAACCTTTGAAAAGTATTTTATTGTCTGAGTAGCGGAGATAAACACTGTGTTCTTAAATTTCTTGAGACATTGTGTAAATTACATAAAGAATCAAATGCCGTAGCATTGATCAAAGTTACTCTGTTAGTTGATCTTTCTTGTTTGGTTAGTAGGAGCACGTTTTGTTTTTTGAGTAATAACGGAGTTTCTTATGCACTTATTTATGCCTCCACTGCCAAGTGGGGTTCGGGTTGTCCGTCCGTGAGTCCATCGGAGATTCTCGTTTGCGCGATCTTCAAAAACAAGTGATTAAATGTTTGTAGGATTTCTGTGGAATTATCATAGTAACCAGCAGAGGAAATGATCAGATGTTGGAATTGATCCAAACAGGGTCAGGCTCACAAGAAGGTCAGATGTCTGAACTAGAGGACTAGACTTGGTGGTGGTGGTGGTGGTGACATCCCTGTGGACGACGCTGGCATCGAGTTCTACTTGTTATAGTTTAACTCAGGGGTGGGCAATTAATTTTCTTAAGGGGCCATGCGAGAAAGTGGGACTGTTGTAGAGGGCCGGAGTGATGGGCTGAACTCAATTTTGTTTAACCTTAATTATATGTCTTTATAAAAAAGCAGTATATTGTATCGTTTTGCTTAGCTGCTACTGGTAAAAGTAGATGAAAATGAAAATGCGGAAACACCAATACCAACATCATCTCACTATTTAATAAACATTCATCAAAACAATTTTGAAAATGTGCATGTTTTTGCAGTATTTCAAAGGCCAGCATTAACTGTATACAAAAAATTAACTGCTACTGCTGTCGCTTTGTTGTCTTTTTATCTCGCTCTGCATCAGTCAAGCTTTTTCGGCGTGTTTCCTCTAAAAGTGTCGCTTCAAATTGTAATCCTTAAACACAGCGATCTCTTCTCCACAAACTAAGCACACTGCTTTACCTTTGACTTTGGTAAATATATACTTAGAAGTCCATGTCTTGTTAAAAACTCGACATTCTGCATCAATCTTTCTTTTCTTAACGTGAGTGGACATTTTGGGGATAGCCGCTAATGCACCTTTGGTAAAGGTCAGGTCACCAATTAAACACGGGCACGTACGCACACACCATAGGCTCACACGCATGAGCATAATGACGTATAATTAGCAATCGCCTTCAAAATAAAAGCAATATAATTATATTGTGTGTATAATATACATTTTGATTCCTGACTTCCCACTGACCTCATAGGGGGCCGGTCAGCGACAGCCAAAGGGCCGGATGTGGCCCGCGGGCCGTACAATGCCCAGGTCTGGTTTAACTGGTAGTTTAGTTTAAATTGCAATGGGACAAGACAGAGATGAATCATACCAATGACTCGTCTTATACTATGTTATTTGAACAGACAGCAACAAAAGATCACCTGTTACTACTTACAAACATGTACCAAGCTGAGTTAAATTTTTATTTTGTACAGACAGTAGAGCTTTTCTTAGTACTGGGATCCCATGGACCCAACAGAAAAGTCACGTGAACAGGCAGTTTTTACTTTTCATTCAACTTTATTCATTCCTTTATCCCGTTTATGGTCGCTGTGACTTAAATGACTGATTTGTTTATATTGTAGGAAATTGAAGCAAGTAAGTTCATTAGAAAATATCACAGGCAGGTACAAACTAAAATAATAACTGTGGGAGCAAGCAGGATTGGTCAAACTTTCTGCAGCAGTGGGCAGGATTTGGATAAATAAATTTACTGAAATTTGTATTGAGAGTAAAAATCAAATCTGCAAAGGACTGGTGTCCCATCCAGGGTGTATGGTGTGGGCTCCAGATCCACTGTAACGTTTACCAGGATAAAGCAGCTACTGAAAGCGAGTGAGTGAGTAAAAGTCAAATCAACCTCAAATGCTCTAGGAACTGTTCAGCTTTAAATTTCTAACCAAAAACCAACAAACTAAGAAAGAAAGAGAAAGAAAGACCGATGTAAACTTTCTCTAAATTTGTATGATAATATTAATGCTAAAAGGAAAATGGGAAATGGAAGCCAGCAGCAGAGTGGTCTATGCTATATATTAAAATGTTTTCACTTATTGCAGAGTTAGGAAGTGAGACGCCCGAGTGGTTTCATTAGTACCAGCCTCAGTCAACACAGATTCTACTGCTCCATCTTACATGCCTAGTGCAAGATCCTGGTGTGGAGTTTGTTTGTCTTTCGTGTGAAGTTGGGCGAGAGGGGCGTAGGGGGGGCCTTGGGTGTTCACTAAAGAATGTAGAAGGAGAGCTTTTACAGAACAGAGGCAGTTATAGTCAAGCCAGTTGTATGTCGTCTCTGCAAACATAAACAAACACGACAGTCTTCTTTACATTCATTTTGAGCTCTCAATTTACGATCGTTTCCAGAAAATACCTTTTCTTTGTTTTCCTGTTTCTTTTCCCTCTTAGGATTTAACTGAAGAGATGTTCTCAAGGCTCAGGGACTTTATGTACTGAAAGGTCTTTGTTCGTCCACAGTGAGTAGCATTAGGTCGGGAAAATGGTAATTCCATGCCACATTCTTTCTCAGGACCGTGTCTTAAAGCAGTCTTATCTCTTTGTGTCGGCAGAGTTGTCCCTGTCAGTCCATGCCAAAAGCCTAAAGCACACTCATCTCATCAGGACTCAATCTCATCGGGTGCAGTGGTGCCTTCAGCTCTGTGGAATTATCAGACTCTGAGAGCTTTGTTAAATCACTGCCAGGTGGCTAACTTTTAGCACTGGATGCTGTTTATCTAAAGGGAAAGGCAGAATTTCCTATCTGTCACTATGATTTACATATGTAGAAATGAAGAACTATCTGTTAGATCCACTGACCTGTGCTGGAATGTAAACAATTAATTTTACTGGATGTTCTTTCCTATAAACGAAAAGCTCTTGCGTCTTTATGTTTTCTGCTGTCTGATGTTTCTTTGTCTGCGGGCTTTTTCATTGTCTCACACACACACACACACACACACTCAGCTGTTGCCATATGTACTGTACTCAACATGTATTCTTAACACACAGTTCTTGTAGGAATGTTCTTTACAGACTCCATCAATAACAGGAGCGCTCTGCCTTCCTCACACTCCCTCTGTTTCTGTTCGCAATGTAGTACCTCTCTCTTTCACTCTCTTCCTTCATCTTCCTCCAGAACCAGTGCCATCAAGGTCACAAAGTGTTCATAGACCACTAGCTAGACCACCAAGAATGGAAGAGAGGGATGACTCATTGCTGTTCATGTGTTTGTGTGGGCCTTTCTGTAGTAAACTTTAGTCAAACCTTCGCTAATTTCGTGACTGGGAAACAAAGCTGTAGTTCATCACTGTATAATTTCAAACAGCCACCATATAAAGTAAAAACTGCTTTCCTGCCTGGCAGTTTACGATTCATGGGAAGCATTTTCCCATATGTTCCCATAAGTCCCCAGTTTAGCACGCATATGGTAAGTGCAGGTCAGCATGTAGAGACTCATCTTTTATAGCACATCTGGCACAAAGGGTCAGAATACACGCACACACACTTATCAGATGGTCCTTCATGTTCTGACCTGACTCCTGCCTGTAATGTGTGCAGTATCCAAAACTATGGTCTTAAAGCTCGTAGAAAACACCCTTCTCCATTCAATCTTCCCGTCCTCCCTAAGCATGTCTACTTCTACCAAGTGGACTCCCTCTATAGCTTGTATAAATCCTTTACTAACAGTACAGTTGTGTCCTTGTTGCATGCTGACATGAGCAGCTTAAATGACTTACATGACTCCAGTTGTTTGGGCCTCTCATGTAGCACTGACCTACTCCAAGCAGATTTTCCTCTCTGCCTTTATGGACCTCCCACATTGTCTCTGCACAAAATAAATGAATGCAAAAGGCCAACGATTAAGTGCATCATGCACAGTGAGCTTCAGAAGATGGTTTGTGTTGTTTGTGGCAGGGTCATGAGCTCTGTATCATTGTGTTTCCTGTTTCTAAAGAGAAGCATGTGTGGGGTGGAGAGAGAGGATCCGGACAGACTTTCAGTACTCTTCTGCAATACTCTATCTTCTAGCTTTAGCTACAGTTTGGCACGAGTTGTCCGTCCTATATGTTGATATAGAAAATCCAGACTATTGAACACTCATACACACACATGGTGCTTGTGTGTTGTTGTTTTTTTTTTTTTGTCTTTTGTGCAGGCCCAGCGCAGGGAAATGTATGTGTGGGAGCGCTATGGGAAGTATGATCTGAGCGATCCCTTCCTGGCCCTGCAGAGGGACAACGAGGCTCTTCGGAGCTCGGCTCAGGGCAGAGGAAATGGCGCAAGTTGTTCACAGAGACGAGAGACAGACAGCAGGCGCTCTGATCCCCTGACCATGCTCAGGCTGGTGGTGGGACACTGCAGGAGAATGCAGGAGAAGATGCTGAAACAGCTTGCAGCTGCCGAGAGCAGGCACAGAAGGGTGAGCCAGACGATGGGTTGAACGGTTGGATAAATGAACCGCTATATGTCACGTATTTATTAATACATTTTTAGATACAGATCTAAAAAGTTAAATAGAGACCGTGACCCAGAGATGTTGTGTGTCCCTGATTTATTTGTATGTCTCTACTGACACCTGTAGCCACACTGTCATTCTTTTCTCACTGTAATTGGATTCTCCTGTTTCTGACAGGCTATAGCAGGTCAAGGAGAGATTTGGAATTAATTTGGGATTAACAGTTAAACACTGTTTGCCTCTTTGGCGCCCCTGTATGCTGGTTTCAGGTCATTGCAGACTTAGAGGAGGAGAAGAGGAGGCATGCTGAGGATACAGCGGAAGGAGATGACGTCACGTGTATCTTAGAGAAAGAACGAGAGCGCCTCCTACAGCAGGTACAGACCCTTGCACCACTTTTGGCTGTGTTGGAAATGGCAAACTAGCATACTATGTACTACATACTATTTCTTTTAATATGTGGGAGGTATTCACTGGTAAACTACACATAGATAGACAGACTTTATAGATTACATTTTTTTTTTACATATCAGGGTCAGACATGGTATGGCAACCCTGGAACAGATCTGGTTAAGGGCCCTGCTCAAGGGCCCAACAGTAGCAGCTTGGCGATGCTGGGGCTTGAACCCCCGACCTTCTGATCAGTAGCACAGAGCCTTAACCTTTGAGCTGCCACTGCCCTAATAGCTTATAGCAGCTGGTATTCCAAGGCTGTCTCCCATCCAAGTAATCATGTAACTACCTGTCAGTCAAATTCACTTTTGAGGACAGCTCAGTCAAAATGACCTTATACTGCTTTATTTTTGGTGGAGTGCATTTCCATGGTGACTGTTACTTTAATTTAGAAGGTCTGAACCTTTAAATTAAAAAAAAAACATTACTGTATAAGAAGACTTTAAGTCAGTCCAAAATAAATTAGCCTTAAGTTTATAGCAGAAGTGTACATTTTAAACCAAGTGAAAGTATCAAACCATTACAGTCATTTAGGAAGTGAAAAGCTTTTAAAAAATAAAAAAATGAAAAGAAACACTAATATTAAATGTAGGCTTTTTTTTTATTATTATTTTAACAAATAATTTATTAATTAAACAGTAATTCGTAGATAAAGCACATGCAAAATTAATCATGCTGCCTTTATTAAATACAAATGCATTAGTATTCATGAGCCGAATGAAAACAAGATGCTTCTCCTTTTCTTTCTCTTTTTGTGTGTTGCATTGTAGACCTTAGTACACTTATGACGATAGCTGTGGCCGCATACAGGGACATTTGGCCAAGCATTATGTTATGTGTATATCTGTCTTAGTGGAAATGCTCATGTTTACATACTGTGCTTTTCAGTGAATTAAGGATGAGTAGTATGCATATTCTGTATATTTCAAACACAGCCAGTAATCTGCCTTTTTGAAAACAGAAAATTAATGCTCTTATGGCCGTTTGTTGACTATTCTGAGCTTTCTTGGCTTGTATATAGCAATTAGGATTTGGAAAATGTTTGGTAATTAGAAAATAAAGATGCAAATGTGACTAATTCAGTTATTGCTGACTTCAAAGTATTTAATTACTCATCTCTGTATAATAATTGGTTTTGTGTGTGTTTAGTTGGAGTTCGAAAAGTCAAAGTTCTCCCGTATGGAGAAGGAGAACAAGCGATTGCAAGCTCAGCTGGAGGACGAACGCGTACAGCACAAGCAGCTTATGGCAGCGCTGGGGCGTGAGTGCAAACGCTCAAGCTTGCGTGCCCATGAGGAGGGACAGCGTGCCAGTGAGCTTAGTCGCCGCTTGGAGCGCCAACGTGCCACCAATCAAAGCCTGAGGGCAGAGCTTGAGGAGGAGAAGAAGCGTGCCATGCAGATGGAGGCAAGGAGGGAAGAGCTGCTGGCTGAGTTCGATACAGAAAGGGAGCAGCTGGGTCTGCGGCTAAGACGGGAAGAGGCATGCAGCGGTGCTCTACAGGCGGAGGTGGAGAGGCTGAGGAGAGAGGTACAACAACTCAGGGGAGAGGAGGACAAGGAGGAGCATAGTAGTGAGTTTAGGGAGGTGAGAAACGGTTCAGTGGAGGGTGGAACAGAAAAATCAGACACGATCCAGCTGAATATTAACGGTCATCAGACTCCAGTAGAGGAAGGAGGGAGTGACTTGAGACAGAGGAATGAGAATGGAGGAGAAAATGGAGCTTTTCATTCCACACTAAGCCCTGACCATAATGAACTGACTAATGGGAAGATGTCACCTGCTAATCTGAATAATGAGAGTCCCTCAACCTGTGGCACAGGCTCCTCTCCCGAGACAAGGTCTTCCTCTAGCCTACAGGCTGCCTACCAGGCTGGGATCCAGCAGCGTTTCCATGCAGCACGTCACAAATTCCAGTCTGTTGCCGAGCAAGACCCCCAGCTGGCCTCGCCTGTCACTCATGCCCCTCGTGACTTTTCACCCTGTGCCACCGCAGATCCTCCAGCAGAGTGCAACTCCAAACAGGCAGGACGCAGCACAGTGACTCAGGCTCTCGGCCGCTTCAGCACCAAAACACCATCGACACCCAACAGCTCACCCTTTGGCACAGACTACCGTGCCCTGGCCCCGTCAGGAGCTCTGTCTCCTGGAATTCGCTCTCCCACAATCCCCAGGGTTGATAGAGGCATTCCTCCACCCATTCCCCCTAAGAAACCGGGCCTGGCTGAGACCCCACCCTCCCCTGCCACCCTCCGAGCTGCCCACATGGCTCAGATATTAGCCGGATGTGGGAGTAAAAGCACAGAAAACAGCAAAGAACCAGACCTGTTGTTGTCTTCCAGCACCTAACAAGCACATCTTAGTCAACCAGTCACGGGTTCTGCAGTGGTATCTGGATTTTTTTTTCATTATTTCAGATCTCTTGCTGCCACATCATCATGTTTATGCCTGCTGTGATAAAACCATTAATTACAGATTTCATTATATGATAAGTCATATATCAGTTGTACGCTAAGTAAGGAATAACACGTGACAGGCCATGCTCTTATACGAAAGTAATCCATGCCTGGGTGGTGTGACACCCTGATGTCACCCGGACGTGGATTATTTTCATATAACAGCATGGCCAGAAGAGTGTTCTTCCTCGTGCACCGCAGCAATTTGCCATAAGTGACATTTTTTAAAAATGTATTTAAAAAGCTTTTTTAACTGCTTATAGTTAGATTTAGTGTTATGGAACCTCTGTGAGTTCCTGTTATCACTTATCATGATATAAGAACTATAAACAGTCATTAGATCACCAGCCTCCCTCTTTTTCTTTCTCTTGAAGTTAATAATACAAAACTTCATGTTAGAGAGAAACCGGAAAGTGTCCTCTGTCCTGAAGACTTTTACAAAGGCTTTCACAAGACCTTGAATAACTGTTACGAAGTGTTGACACTTGAGACTCCTTCCATAAATGTTACATAAACGTCTCCTAAGAGAAAACTTCACCATATCAACAAGTATAGGTTTATCTTTGAGCATCCGCCATATAATTCTCAGTGAATGAGCTGCTACTAAAGAAACGATAATGGATTAACACTATGGCATATAGTACAGTATCATCATTTATGTTACAGCTGGAACTACTGTCAGAGCCACGTGATAGAAAATGATTCCACACCTTCTGCTTTGAGAATGCAACTATGCTGTGGTGTAAATCGCAGCATTTAACGTGCATAATATTTTTACTCTGCAAATTTCAAAGATCAGTATCAAAGGTTTTCTTTTGGCTCTGTTTGTCCGATAAGACCGCTCAATGTCCATGTAAACGTGGAATACGTTTTAAAGTAGTACCTGTGATATTGACACCAAAAAGAATACTCACGTATTTGCTTGCCACATTAAAACACTGTTGCGCTTGTGTTAATTATAAGAGAAGACACTGAGGGTTTTTTTTTTGTACTTTTAGAACGTTATGTTCAGTCAGAGGTAAGTTGAACATTTATACAGTTACCATTTACTATGGTTCTTTGCGTATAATTGTGTGCTCATCATATGCTTATGTATTGTATATGGTCCTCTTTGAATAGACAGGTTTTCAAAAATTCTTACACTTTGGATGCATAGCACACGTTTTTTCAAAAGATTTTTCTCATATATTTGTATCTGAAATATTTTCTAGTTTATACACTGTAATGTATGTTTGGGACAGTTTGTATGCAGCAGACGAACCTGCTTTTAACAGCTTTTGTAATTTGTGCATATGTATATAAAATATTATATACCAACTATTAACGTTTAAGTTCTGCTTTAATGCTATAACTTTGAGAAATCACACAAGGTAGCGCAACCATTATATTTGGATGTTTATGTCTGAGATTCACACTTATTAGTGTATTATTTTATTTTATACACTGTTAATGATTTCGTTCTTAATGTTGTTCAGTTACCCAATCCAATGTATTCCATATCAGTGTTATACAATAATATAATGTACTATAATTGTATATGAGTTAGGATAGTGTTCCTCTGCATATTAAATATTTGGTCATAGCATCAAATACATGAAATACGTGAAACCCCTTTACTCATGATTTTTTTTTGTATCAAGCCACCAGGGGGAAGCAACTGATTAGCTCATGTTAAAGGTCCTTTATTCTGACTATTTTAATACTGGCTTATAAGAAGAAGAAAAAAAAAACACTTTACACTGGCACCACTAACTGTCCAATACTGCTGTTGCAGAAATAAGTGTGTGAAAAATGTGTGAACTTCACAGGCATCCATGTGAGACTAACAGACTAGGAGCCTCTCCCTAAATCCATAATCCCCTCGTTATATTTCTCCGGGTGCGTATATGTGACATGGGAGACAGAGAAGCAAACATGCATGAAGTATGCGCTGCTCTGCTGCCCTGCTGCCCTGCTCTAGAGCTCTTAGTAATGACCGATTGTGTGTGACTTTCCAGAGTAGTTTGGAATTAAACTGAAGAAATTTTACAACCAAATAACCACAGATGGAAGATATTTCGATGAGGCATTAGCTTTTAGATGCAGCACTGTCCCTTAATTTTTATGTTCTGTTCAGGACTAAAGGATCTGTTGTATTTTTTATATAAGGGGGAAAATACTAAAACCATGAATTAATTTTCCAACATGAAAATTAATGTGCCTGGCTCAATTTCTGTTTTCACTTAAAAATCAGTTTTGTTGATTGTATTTATATTACAGAGATGATGTATAGGTGTAAAAATTAGTGGTCGACATTTAACTCCAGAGAATGGGCAGACATGATTGTATAAAATAAACAGTTCCACTAAAATATTTTTACTAAGCCTCCTTTTCTTGCACAGCACAGTGGCACAGCAGGTAGCACTGCCGCCTCACAGCGCCAGGATCCCCAGTTCAATCCTTTGTTGTTGTGTTTTAATGGATCTTTCTTCCATTTTCTCCACCAGTATGTTTTGCCAAATCCCACCCACTAGCTATCTCTCCCCAATCACATAACAACTACTGCATCTATATCACAGGGTAGTGCAACACACTCAGAAGAAAGAGCTATCTGCCTTCTTTCACATACACTGCCGAGTGGCATCGTGCAGTTCTAACTCGCAATCTCCCAGTCATAGGACTAACGCTGTTCTGTTGCGCCAGTCGGGAGCCATCACTTCAATCCTGAGCTTAAGTTATTGTCTGTGTGGAAATTCTGTGCATGTTCCCCCATGTCCATATGGGTTTCTTCTGGGTTCTCCGGTTTCCTCCCACCTCCCAAAAAAACATCTCGATGGATTGGCTATGCTCAGTAGCCCCCAGGTGTGAATGTGTGTGTGCAGGATACCCTGCGATGGACTGGTGTCCCATCCAGAGTGTATTGCTACTTCAGGCTCAGTGTTCCTGGGATAGGCTCCGGAACCCTGACTAGGATAAAGTGGTTACTAAAGAATGAATGAATTAATGAATGTTTATCTTAGTATTCAGTGTTTTTCTTAGTGGTTCAGGGGCTCTTGCGAAGATTGATGGCATTGTTAATTCCACTAAGTATCAGGATATTTTAGACTAAAACCTGGTTTGAGCCTAAAAGACTACATACAAATCAACACAGAAATGGTTGTGGGACACAAAAACAATGTTTTGCAATGACCATCTCAGTCCCTGGATTTGAACCATGTTGAAAACATGTGGTCTGAATTGAAGCGGGAAGTCACATGCACAAACCTAAGAATATAAAGGAGATTAAAATGTTCTGCAAGAAGGAGTGCAACAAATATCCATCATGTTCTTCAGTATTATAAAAAAAGAGATGTGCTCCAGAATTATTGGCACCTTTGGTAAAGATGAGTAAAAAAAAAATTTGTGATTAGCTTAATTGAACACTGAAGGTGTGAGAGAAATCTAACCTTTAATTGAAGTAAATTTATTTAAAAAAAAAAAAAAAAATTAAGAAAACCATCTACAAAATTACAAAACCACACGTCACCATTATTAGCACCCAGAGAGATTCTTATGAGCAAAATGTAAATGTTTAGGAACTCTTTATGCGGTCATCCATGACTTCCTGTTTCACTGGGGTATAAATGAGGTGACATAGAGGCCAAATCCCCTTAATCATTCATCACCATGCAGAAGATTAGAGAATACACAATGAAGGGAGGACAAAGTGTCCTGTATGTATATCAGGCATTGGACACTAAAAAAAGCTACAAAAATGAAAATGCCTATATCCACTGTTAGGACAATAATTGAGAAGAAAACAACGGAGCTGTAATGAGCCTGTCTGAAAGAGGATGCAAGTGTATTTTGCCCCCACTCAAAGTGAAGAACATGGTTACAGAGGCAAACATCGCTCCAAAGATCACAGTTGGAGATTTGGAGAAGCCAGTAGCATTTTGTGGTCACCAAATCCAGATTTCTGTAAAACTATTTTGTGATAATATAACTGAATTAAAGGCTCCCAAGCTACAATTAGATGTCATCTCCATGGCAACAACTTATTTGGAAGGTGTGCCAGAAGAAAGCCTTTTCTTTCATCTAACCACAAATGTAAGCACCTGGAGTTTGCTAGACACTACACAAACTCTGACTGTAAGCCAGTTGTATGGACAGATAAGACAAAAAGAGAGCTGTTTGGCAACAAACACTTAAGGTGAGTTTGGCATCAAAAGAAGGATGGTTACACAGAAGACAACTTAATCCCCACTGTTCAGTCTGGTGGAGGATCTGTGATGGCTGTTTTTCGTCCAATGCACTTGGAACTTTGGCATGCATGGCATCATGGACTCCATGATTTACCAAGAGATTAAAATGAAAATCTGGCTGCCTCTGTCAGGAAGCTACAACTTTATCTTCCAGCAGGACGATGAGCCAAAGCATATGTCTAAATCCACACAAGGATGTTTCAGTGACCACAGAATCAAGCGTTTTGACATGGCCATCCAGGCCTTGGCTTAAACCTCACTGAAAACCTGTGGGGAGAGATGAAGAGGAGAGTCCACAAGAGAGGACCCGGATCATCTAGTGAGATTCTGAATTGAGGAGCAGTCTCAGATGTTCTTGCCCTGTATTCTTCTCATCAAGGGGAAGACACTGTGCTGTATTATTTTTGTTTTTCATAAGTTTTTGTCGTTACTATTTTCTTAGAATAAATTCAGTACAATTAAAAATCTAATTTCTCATATATTCTGTGAGGATAAGCTAATTAACCAGAAAGACATTTTTTTCATAATCTTTTTTTTTTTTTTTACCAAGAGTGGCAATAACTCTGGAGCTGACTGTAAATATCTTTTAGAATATTGCTATAAAATGAAGAGAAATGGCCTGTCCAATGATCAGCCATTGTTAATTAGTGAACAGGGTTTAGATTTTCTCCATGTGGTCACTCCTCTGCTGGATATTACCAATTAACATTCCTGTTAAGCGCATGAGTTTGAGGTTATTAGGCCACAGAGACACGTGCATGGCCTCCAGAAATCCCTCCTTATGAACACCAGCTCTTGGGCATGAGAGAGGAGGGTCACTTCATCACATCAAAAAGGGAACAGACAGCCCATGTGAATAACATGATGATGACCAGCTTGGACATGAGCATAATGTTTGCGACAACATCTGGACCAGCTACCACTTCACTGTGGATTCAAGAGAAGATTATTCTAAATGTAGTCTTGTCACAGCTAGAAAAAATGTTACCCATTCCTTATATTCTACTGCAGTGCTGCTGCCTGTCCAGGCAATTTAATCGCCTGGAAATCAAAGCTACCAGACATGCAGAATGATACTAATTGCCAGTTGGGGTTCCCTTTTCCCGTATAATCTTTCTTTGGCTCATATGCACACATTTCTTCCAAAACAGTGAAGTTTCCAATGGGTTTATCAATCATCAAACCAAAATCTCATGGGACTCACCATTGATCCAGAGTAACATTTTTGCAATGCTGCACTAATAACAAGACCACAGCCTCTATGGACAAGCATAGCAGTCATTATTCTGCAAATAATTTGAAACTGGTCCCAGCCATAAACCCCAGCTCTCCAATGAGCTTTTTGAAGAGTACAAGCCTGCCAGTCTGTTCGTTCCTGCCTCACCCCAGGAGAGAACAATTATACTAGTGTGATTACAAAGCCAAATAACTGAGCTCTATATTATAATGCAGAAATCGTGTCTGGGCATGGTTAATGGCAACAGCACAACCACATCAAAAGACTGAAATAAACTGGCCCCTCAGGCACAGCAAAGCAAAATGATAGAGGTTAGATTTCTTAATGTGAACATTTAAAAATATAGAAAGAAATTACATTTTGATTATCCACCAAACCCCTCTAAAACAGTTCTTTCTTCTATAGCAGACACCCTGCCGTGGTTTTAATGGGTCACCATGTCCCAGTCCCAGTTGCTGTCATAGAGATGTCACAGTAAAATCTACAACCTAACACGTGGACAAACTAAGAGTGGGTCACAAGCTAACAAGCATACAGGAATTGAACCAGCAGACGTAACAAAGTCACATCCTGAAATAAATGAGCAATGTCAACCATCTTCACTGAGAATGTGTTCATTGCGCTAAATATAGACTTGAATAAGCTGCTCTATGCTGCTACCTAGACAAACTGTACTACAGAAAAAGGCATCAGTGTCACTGGTATAGACTATACAAGTCTCTGAAACTGAAGTTGACACATTCAGTAAGCCCTTGTGCCCTGGGGATGAGGACATTATCACCCAGGAAGAGGAAATTCCCATCAGGTTAGAAATGTTTCATCATAGGGTACAGCTGATCAGTCAGAAGAACTTTATATTAATTTGCAGTGGACACAAATCATACACCTCCCTACTGCTTAAAGGAGTCACTAGTGTTTTCCTTTCATTTGCAAAATCCTGCAGTGTGGTGGTTGAACTATCAAAGAGGGTTACATTTACATTTATTTACATTTATCCATCTAGCAGACACTTTTATGGTTTAAAAGGCAACTTACAAACAAGACAGGTTAATGGATAAGAAGCTAGGAACCTTTTTTTTTTTTTTTTTTGGAACATTAGGACCACTGGATGAGTAGGCTAGTCCATGTCATATTATTTAAATTTAAGTAACCACAGACATGTGTACACACACTGAATGTTTATATACCAATTTTATTTTAATTTACACACATTTATGCAAAAATACTGTGAACACATTTTGGCATCTAAACAAAAGAATGATATGTTTGCCAAAAGGCAAACAAAACACAATATATCCCTCAGAAAAAAGGAAGAAAAAAAAAAATATATATATATATATGGAAAATATCTGTTAGGTTTAATATCTGTTAGCAATACTAGTAGCTTTCTGGGTGAAGAGGTAAATCAAAAACATTTGAATTCATAGTCAGGTTCATGTTTATTTCTCTCACAGGACCTTCCTTCTTCGATGCTTGCATTCAAGTCCGCTCTCTTTAACGAACAAACAAACAAATAAATAAATAAACAAATATCCTGACTCTTCAGCCTACACTAATAAGACTGTAAAACTGACAATTTATTCCTTTGTTGATTTGTTTGTTCGTTTGTTTATTAGTTTGTTTGTTTGTCACAGAGCTGATGTGAACATTAGAGTGGCTCAGATTTGAAAAAAAAAGTGGTTTAAATTTGTTTAACCCCCTAAACAAACAAGTTTGTTTGTAATGCGAGCAGCCACACTGGGTATAGGCTACATACTGCATGTTTAGTGATCTATAAGCATTCAGTTAGTCTGCGTTCAGAAAAACACACGCCTTTCTCTTGCTGTCCTTGTGAGAACCTTTTAATTGACCTAATTATTAATGCAGATTATTAATGCTAAGCTGCAACTAATTATAACCCTAACCTTGTAGACACGCACACACACACACACACACACTATCAGTATCGACACTAAACACTGCTCCTGTCCAATGAAAGAGAGAGAGAGAGAGAGAGAGAGCAGGAGCAGAGATCTCTCCCACCGCCCACATCCACTTCTTCTCCCTGACACTCGGATGCTGCAGCAGATCCACTGCGCTGCTCTCAGCTGAGCTGCTCTGCTTCAACTTCCAGCACAGAAGAAAAGAAATAAAACCGAATTAAAGCGATTTTACGGTAACTGCGAGCTTTGGATTCTACCTTGCACGCAGAGGAGCGCTTTCTTCCCTTCCTACAAGACAGAAAGAACAGAACAGGTAGAGCGCTTGAAGGATGGAAGGGAGGTCGGGAGGTAGCGGACCTGAGAGAGCGCAGGGGATCTGCCTGCCCTTCATCCTACTGCTGCTCATGTTCACTCCGAGCGTGGACTCGTCCTGGTGGTGAGCCCATTTTCATTCCCTATTAACGGAATCTGGATCAGACCAGAGGTCAATGCACTTGCTTAAGGGAATTTTCTGTATTCTTCATATGAGTACACTCAGGAAAAAACAAAAGTTTCAGAACTGTACCTTCCCTTGTTCCTGGTTTGGTATCCTCAAATGCAGTCTTTTATACCTTTTGCGTCTATCTCCTACATTGTAATGTAAAAGTACCTTTATTTATAATATTAATACTAATTACTAATATTATTATTAGGTGGCTACATAACAATCTGAAGGACCACTCTTGTATCTTTATTTAGCTTTAAGAGGAATGTACATTTAAATTTAAATGTACACTAAGGTTTAAATGTACACTAAATGCAGCTTTCCAGGTGGTACAAAAGACTGAAGGTACCACCCCAGTGACAAGGAAAGGTACATTTTAGTGCCCTTTGTTCGGAGAGTGTAAAGCTACGAATAATTTGACAAAACATCACTCTATCAAAAGCCAAAGTTCAATGCCTAAGTATGAAAGTAGTTGACTAAAATCTAACTACAAAGCAAAAATACGTTGTTAAATATAGTAAAGATAAATAGAGTATAATATAGATACACTGTCAGAAATAAAGGCAGCAAACGGTAGGCCAGACATTCAGGGTAAATCTTTTGTACCTTTAGTATAGACTGTTTGCCTGGTCCTTAAGGTTCACTTACGTATCTTAAATTATATTTAAAGGTAAAAGGTGCATACTAAACATATTAAAGAAGTGTGCTTGATGGTACCATCCAACCAACCATGAAAAGTACAGTTTGGCACCTTTATTTAAGAAAGTGTGAATGTATAGAAAAATATAGTGTAATCTACAGGATATATCCAAAGTTCAAACTAAAGCATCTGCCAAAAAAAATCTCAGAACATGTATATGTAGCTAAATAATCAGTGATTGGTAGGTAGTTCTCATTTTAATATGCAGCACTGAAGTACTTATGTGTCAGATACAAGTACTGATAAAGGGCATTGAAATGCAGTAGTTGTACAGCATGTGAGTGTGACTATCAAAAACCATCTTCTGCTTAAGTCTGATCAAATCTGGTATCTGAAATCTGATAAAAACTACAAAGGTCTTTCACCAAAGTAGCTTACTTTCCACCCACCAAGTAAATAACCATGAGTTTAATATTAATCTAAACCCTTCATCTTCACTGAATAAAATCTAAACTTAATATAAACAGTTGCCCACTGGAAGTTTATATAGTAGTGACTATGGTCTGTTAATCACACATGTCCAGTGATGGCACAGTAAACATGGAGTGTTATTCAGTACCAAAGAAATTAAGTTCTCACGGGAATAGGCAGTTGTTGAATATGGCCTTTTTTATGAATAAAGTCCCACAAACACTTTAAATTTGTTCTGTCAAAACAGGCTGTTTTTTTTTTTTTTTTTTCGGTACAGGGTCAGATCACGTTTTATGTCTTAAAAGAGGTCCCATGTCATGCGAAGGCAGTAATACAGTATAATAAATCAAAGGTAAAAAATAAAATAATTTAAAAAAAAAAAAAACAAGGCAGGAGTCCTGTTGCATTAATGTAACGTGTTAGGGTGGCGCAGTGGTTAGTGTTGCTGCAGTACAGGTTGAGGGTCCACAGTTTGCTCCTGAGCTCAGGTTACTCTCTGTGTACTGTGTGTAGTTTTGCATGTTCTCTCCATGTCTGTGCGGGTTTCCTTCCACCTACTTAAAAAAAAAAAAACTGGTAGATCGATTGGCTATGCTAAATTGCCCCTAGCTGTGAATGTTGTTGGACTGGCATCCCATCCAGGGTATATTCCCACCACGGGCCCAGTGCTCTCAGATAGGCTCCAGGTCCACCATGACTCTGACCAGGATAAGCAGGTACTGAATGAATGAATATGTGTTGTCTTATCCACAAGGAGAAAGTGCATTGGTACATAAAGCCAATAGGTGAAACCTTTTTTTTTTTTGAATATTGCGTTTATCCCTTGCTAGTGACAATCCTTGGAGTGTGGCAGAATGCAGTTCGCTGGCTTGGCTGTGTGTCAAACTTTGTGTTCATTCAGGATTTTAGTTTTGACAAGCTCTAAAAAGTGTAGGCTCTTTTTTGCATGATGAACATGTTTCTTCGTTGGTGTCAAATTGAAAGCTGCTCAAAAAAACTACCAAGCTACATAAGGTTTATAAGCCATAAACTATTGTCGTTTCACAAGCTAGCAAGATTACCTAGCTCTCTAGTGTTCACTAGAAATCTTTTTGATATATATTTTTTATTTAGGTTGTGGCATTAAACTAAAAACAAAGCTACCTAGCACCATAAGGTATACATTTATTGCTAAAATTAGTTTGTTAGCTAGCTTAATAGGTAGCTAGTCTGATCAGCTACCAAAACACAAGCTGAGCTGTTCAAGCTCATACATCATCTTTGCCAGCTGGTAACAGCTACCAAAAGCTACAAAGTTATTTTTAGGAAAATAGCACAACAGTAAGCCAGTTAGGAAATCTCAAACATTTACTGATCAGTTTAGTCAAGTAATAAGGAAAATGGAAGACAACTTGCCAGCTGGCAAAGATGGTCTACCAGTTTGACGTGCTCGACCTGTGTTTTGACAGCTGGTCAGACCAAGCTGGATTTTTCAACAGGGCTTAGTAGTGGTATTGCATTTTTTTTTTAAAAATCCAGAAAGCTACCTAGATCCATAAGGTGTATAACCCATAAACTCTTAATTTCTAGTATTATCTTGTTAGCTAGCTAGGTTCCTAGCTTACTAGTTAACGTTAACTAACAACTTTTTAGAAATCAAGCTTGCTGGTAGGCAAAATATTTTGTTAAATAATGGAATAATGGAAAGGTATAATGGAAACCTGAGTCAGTTTTGGCAAAGCCCTACATGATGTTAACCAATCACTTTAATCCTTTGTCTTCAGAGCTACACTGACTGGCAATGTTGCACATGACCATCTGACATTCTTGTTCAGGGCCACAGACTTTGTTTCACTTTGGTCACGCGTTATTGCTTTTCAGCTCCCAACAGAAGATGTGATGAAACATTTGGTAGATTTCTCAATTAAACATTTCTCTCTGCCACTAATTGAAGGATCCATGGGCATTCCATCACGTCTCAGTGGTAGCAATATCAACATAGCCCAACATCTTACCACGCTTTTGGCCGATTGCTTCGCGGCCTACAGCTGTGTAAACAATAGAAAGTCTCAGTAGTCTACCCAATTTTAGATACTTGCCCCCTACCAATGTGAATGTCCCCTTTCTCAAACACACAGGCAACAGCACTGTACCTGTATCTTTGTAGCTATGCTGAAGTAACTAGATGGGCCCTGCTGCTTCAAATAAGGCAGTGGGGATCTGGCAGTGTGATGTTGAGCCAGTAAGACAGCTATGGCTGTGTGCCTGCAGCCACAAGAACCATAGTGATAAATATCTCTTCTTTCCTACAGTAATTTATGCAGTTATGGGGATTGTTGTCATCATAGTAATCAGTTCACACACAGTGCTTTTCTGGCTTGTGAGCATTAGTGTTTTAGTCTTTCCCAGTCCCAGACTCATGTGGCTGATAAGTCTTTTGCTGTGGAGAAAATGTGTGTGTGTGTGTGTGTGTGAAGGATAAATGGGGCAGCTCTGTAGAACAAGGCCTCCCTGGTTGTTGGTGAGAAGGGTGTTGTGCAGCATGTGTATGTGTGTATGTGTGTGAATAAAGAGAGGGACATCCATAACAGGAGTGGAAACTAAACACTGTGTTCATCTGAGCACTGTCGCACGAGCTTGGTTACAATTGATTGGATAATGAGATCCAGGAAGAACAGCATAAACCTTACAATGTGTGTGTGTGTGTGTGTGTGTTAGATCTGAATCAGTGAGGCCAGTTAGAGGATACAGTAATCCCCATTCTGTCGCCTTTGGACTACTATATGAAACATTTTATTAATCCAGAGAAACCACAATGAAGCATAATCTACTACAGCAATATAATTTATTACAAACGTACTGTGTTAGAAAGGTTAAATCTAGAACTCTATGGGTACAGTGGCTTGTCCCTCTGAAGGAATACTTAAAGGTTCTATACTGAAGCTTACAAAACTGTTTTTTCTTACGTAGAGGGTTCTGAGTAGAAAGGCTTTAGGAATCGAAGAACCATTAGCTATCCAGAGAAAACTTGAGGACCCCCTCTTCTACGCATGTATGTTGAGTCTTAGATTTTGAATTCTGATTGTAAATGAACCAGTTGCTTCTAACTGTTAAACCTTCCATGTGGGCACAGTGGCTTAGTGGTTAGCACGTTTGCTTCGGACCTCTGGGCGTCTGAATCCCACCTCCGCCCTGTGTGTGTGTGTGTGTGTGTGTGTGGAGTTTGCATGTTCTCCCCATGCTTCGCGTTTCCTCTGGGTAGGCTGATTGGCATTTCCAAATTGTCCATAGTGTGTGAATGTTTTGGCACCCCATCCCAGGTGTGCCCCGAGCTCCCTGGGATAGGCTCCAGACTCCCCCGTGTCCCTGTGTAGGATAAGCGGTATGGAAAATGAATGGAAATCCCCACATGCATAATGCATTGTTATCATACAGTGGTTGTTCATATGAATCCACATCTCTTTTGTGGTTCTCCCCTTCTGCAGGTACATTGGTGCACTTGGCGCACGGGTCATATGTGACAACATTCCAGGCCTGGTCAACAAGCAGCGGCAGTTGTGCCAGAGACACCCAGACTTAATGCAGTCAGTTGGTGAGGGAGCCAAGGAATGGATTCGCGAGTGTCAACATCAGTTCCGGCACCATCGCTGGAACTGTAGCACGCTGGAACGTGACCACAGCGTCTTTGGCCGTGTCATGCTCCGAAGTGCGTCCCATGTTTACTTACAGTGCATTTACATAACACATTAATAAGACATTAATTACAATGACATAAATAATCCATATCTATTCAGGGATGTGTTATATATTGCTTATAAGTAGGTCATACCAGAATGAGAGGGACGAAAAAAGCCATCACTTCTCAGACTTCCAAAATTGGCGGGAGTCTGAAAGAGAGTGGATATTCTCCAAATACAAGTGGTGAGCCGGGGGATCTGCACGGCTGATGTATAAACAGTAATAGGAGATGTAAATATTTGTGGAGATGACTCTGGCAGACAGACAAAACTGCTCACTTTGACATATCACCCTCTGTTTTGGCTAAGTGCATAAGCGGGAGAATGAAAAATGAGGGGAATAGGGGTCATCATGTTCTCCGCAGCAGAAAAAAAAACACACCTCAAGGCTATGAGTGCAGTCATCCAGACACTGAAGGTGAGGGAGTGTTGGTCTGAATCAGTCTGAGGGTAGGAGGCTCCAGGGTGGCCTTCCACACTTGAATAGGCCCAGCATGTCAAGAGCTTAAACCTGAGAGGATGATGATTATGTGATGATCTGTCACACCAACACAAGGACAAGCACACCATCACACCTGTTTCAATAAAAGGAGTTGTATCTATGCTGAGACCTAGATAAAATTTGAATTACTATTGAAGGTTTGCATTCTTTTTTTTCTTGTGATTTATAGCTGATGAGGTGATCATTTTGTTCTGATCCTGGCAGGTAGCCGTGAGGCAGCATTTGTGTATGCAATCTCCTCTGCTGGAGTGGTGTATGCAATCACTCGTGCCTGCGGCCAGGGGGAGCTCAAGAGCTGCAGCTGTGACACCCACAAGAGAGGAAGAGCACGTGACGAAATGGGTGACTTTGACTGGGGTGGCTGTAGCGACAATGTGAATTATGGTATCAAGTTCGCCAAAGCCTTTGTGGATGCCAGGGAGAGAATGGTAAAAGATGCCCGAGCATTGATGAACCTGCACAATAACCGCTGTGGCAGAATGGTGAGGATACGCCATTAGGGATGAAAGGTTTGCATAATAGTGGTGATTCAGGAGACACTAAAATATGTCTTCTCTGCCCTACATTAAGACAAATCCCATACAAACTTCAATAGACTACCTGTAGGTTATGACAATAACAATGGCTTTCACTTCTTGCTACACTGCAACTGTGCTAATACTTTTAAAGATAAAGTCACTTCTTGCCTTATGGATTTGCTCAACAATCATTCTTCTTAGGCAGTGAAGCGCTTCATGAAGCTGGAATGCAAGTGTCATGGCGTCAGTGGCTCGTGCACTATGCGGACATGTTGGCTCGCTATGTCTGATTTCCGGCGCACAGGAGACTACTTGAGGAAGAAGTATGACATGGCAGTGGAGGTTACAATGAACCAGGATGGCACAGGGTTTATGGCTGCAGACAGGAACTTCAAAGGTACAACCAAAAATGAACTGGTGTATGTGGAAAACTCTCCAGACTATTGCCTCATGGACCGAACAGCAGGTGGGTGAATAGTCACAGACACTGAGCCCTTGTAATCTATTTGGCCTAATATTTGAATGATGTGATTTAATGGAATAAAGAGAGGACTGTAACCATTGGATGATTTACCATAGCTACTTTAGCCGTTATTGAAAGTTAGAACATGGTGATCCTTCACAAATCTCTTTTCTTGGACATAAGATTGGTTCAAAGGCCAAAAAGCAAAAAACAATGATCCTCAAAACAATCACATTTTATTTATAGACCCTTGGGCACCCTGTCCATATCCATGACATAGGTAATGACACTCACTAGCTGGATGGAGAACAGTGGATGCGTCATTATCCTATATCTGTTTCTTCATGTTTGTTTCAGGTTCTCTGGGCACAGCGGGGAGGGTGTGCAATAAATCTTCCAAGGGCATGGATGGCTGTGAAGTTATGTGCTGTGGTCGTGGATATGACACCACGCGGGTTAAGCGGATCACCAAGTGCGAGTGCAGATTCAAGTGGTGTTGCTCAGTGGAGTGCCAAGACTGTGAAGACACTGTGGATGTTCACACTTGCAAACCACACAAACGCCCAGACTGGCTAGATCTTACCTGACTTCTGTGGGTGTGGCCAATTATTTAAAGATTTTCTCTTCTCAGGGATCCCAAGTGGACCAAAGAATAATAGGATGCATGGTCCTGGCTTGCTGGTCTCTGTCTGCAGAATGTTAATCCTTTTTGGACCTCCATGGCAACAGTGCAGAAGTAAAACTGTTCTTCAATCTGGAACATTGCTAGTCTTTGGACATCAACAGAAAAAGGGATTTAACATTTGTTTTTTTGCTGTTGTTGTCATGGTTTAAAGACCTCAGATAAGAGCATAGAAATTGCTGCACACTGCTTTAAAATGTACAGACAAAACAATTTTGACAACTTGTTTGACAAGAACTTCTTTTAATATTTGTTGTGGACTCTCTGAGAAATTGAGCACTAGACACTGGATGCAGTGCATAATGAATATCATCTGCAACAACTGCCTGAAAACAGATAAGAACTTACTCAATCCGAAACTGACTGGACGCATACCCCCTCTGTATGATTTGTACAATAATAATAACAAATCTGTAGGAGGAGGTCATACTGTTGTTGTACATGGAAGGACGCAGCATTTAGCATGACACAATGCTATAGTTAGGTTTCTTCAAAATTCTTTCCATTTTAATATATTCGAGTTGGACAAATACAGAAAGAATAAATTCCCTGTAAACCCTTTTGTCATTATGCATTATAAGATCTTTGTATTTTAATCTTTTGTTATTGAAACTGAATATATAAGCACTTAAGCATAATTTTACTTGTAAGCACTTTTTGTGAGGGTTTAGATAAGACAGTGATCAAAAATTGCTAATGTTTAGATTCTCTCAAAAATTGAGTATTGTTTACATTGAATTAAATAAAAAGAAAACCAAAAAACCTCACAATTGGTTAAAATGTCATTCCATTTAATGTACTTGATCACCAATCTGACACTAAGTTTCAGTTTTGGAGCCAATACTGTCCTGATACAATGGACTGATAATGGACTGGATTTGAGATATTTTCCATTCAGTGACACAGTGATGCATTTCATGCAGTGAATTTGTTTGATGTTGACTGACATGACACAGAATTTGGAAGTGAATACAGGACACAGCTTATTCTAAAGCATGTCGCCATTAAGCCCCTGATGTTTCACATAAATTGGCAGCAGAAGCTTGCAAAGAGTTGCTTGGCTACTAAGAGGATATCAGTAATGGAGTAGCATTGGGTGGTACTGGACAATATTCAGTGCTCTGATATCAGTATCATATCACAAATGGAAAAAGTGCGATCGGTGCATCATTCAGAGTGCAGTTCATACATTTTTGAAAGCCCATCCTCTGGTTTTTAAGCTCATAACACTAGTTGTGTCACATGTAGACTGCACTAAAATGCAAGCTATTAACTAAATTACATTGTAGTAGTTCCTAAATCATGTGTCTTAAAATAAAAGTGATTATTTACCCTCTGCAATGTCTTAATGGTTCAACATCTGTATGTTCTTATGAAAAACTAAATATGATAATGACAAATCATTACCATATAAAGATATAGTGTACCATGATTAAGTAGTAAAAATAGCCAGGACAGCATGGCTAGCATTCATTTTGCTACGTGAAACCGTCTGTTTCTAAATTTGTTATTAAGATGGATGAGTGGAGTCAGGGCTTTGGCATACTGGTGGGATAACGCATGTCCAAAATGCCACTTCCATTAATCTAAAGCAACCTGAACCTTTGTCATGTACAGGATGAGGAGACTTGCACTGTTCTGGCTCTGTCTCCCCAAGCTCGATTATGTATAGCTTAATAATTTTGCTTTCAGGGTCTTATCCAAAGATATCTTTTTTCCATTCTCTCCTAAAACCCCTGTCAGATTATGTTTTCTAGCATTCAACAGCACTATCTTTCACCTTTTCCCACCAGAGGAAAAGATTATGTGTTGAGAAAGACTTCAGGAAAACATGTCATTGTGTTTACTTTGAAACGTTGTAAAATAGCCCCTTGATACTGTACGGTTGATGTTGAAATATATACATGTTCTTAAACAAAACAACCTACCATTTAATTAACACACTAATACCTAAAATTTGAAGTGTTTTGGTTGAAGGCTTGGTTCTTGAATGCCATTTCAGTTTCCTGAGGCAAGTGGCATTAACAATGGTTGATTAAAGGGATAATGAACATAAACATTACATGACCATTTTCACACAGTGCCAAGTGTGTGTGGTCCCAGTAACTGCTTTTGTTTGGAGTCATATGCTCTAGATAATGATCTTGTCAGGCTGAAAACCTTCCAGCTGTTTTCAATTCAGCCAAATACAACATTCAGTTATTTATTTCTCTTTTTCATGACGGGTTTGAGGTAGTTCTTTCAGATTTGGCTCATGAACACTTATGAAATAGTATGTCTGCTACCATTTCATTAGTATAGAAGATAGATGGCAAGTCACGGTCTTACATGGAGAACAATTATTGCTATTAGAATTTGTGTAACATTTGACTTTGGCTAAATTTAAGCTGTTATTTAACTTGATTTATTTACACAAAAAGTGGTACAGGAGCAATAGTAATAGACATAATATGTAAAGTCATTTTGCCCGGCTGTATGTACGTACTCTAAACATGTCATTGTTTTGCATTTTAGACTTATGCAAACAGGTACGCCTCATGGGGGACTCTGTGCTTCCCTCTCACGGCTGTAGTTCATGGTTCTGGTCAGTGCCAGAGTTTGACCATGAGGCCAGATTTATAGGGGAGTCTAGTGTAATGTATACATGACGTTTGTGTCAGGGGGTGAAATCACTCGCAGAGGTGAATGGTTGGGAGGTATTGAACACCTCATGGTATGGGATTAACATATAAAAACTCTTATCTGGTGTGTCAGCTGGCATAAATGAAGCTTTCCTTACTTTCAGAGATAAGACCCTTTGGGTGCTTATAGCCAGGGAGAATCAGAGACCTTTACTTTCCTCATTTATATGAAGTGGCTTTGATTGTGCTTGAGGTTTAAGAGTCCACACATGTGCTCTGGTGAAGGGCTGTGATACATGACCACAGAATGGCCACTGATCTGAAGGCAGTTTAAAGAGTTAGGGGTTTTCAACTCTTGTCCCCAGTGCCCCACTGTCTTACAGTTTTAGGTTCTTCCTACCCCCAACACACCCAATTTAACCAATAGAAAGCTTGATAATGACCAGTTGTTTCCCTCCTCCTAAAGACCAGTGTGTAACACCTGCTGTGTGCCCCCACCAAGGAATAGGCCATCCAACCTCCTTGTCCACATTACAGTGCTCGGTCTCACAGTGATCTCAGAAAAGAGCCAAAGCAGGTCATTGGTATGACTGCCTGAGGATGCATGGTTATTATTACTCTTGCCAGTCAGATTCAACAGGTGTCTGTTGAGGATGCTAGGAATGATGATGGCATCCGCATTGGTTCCTACTAAGGTTGCTCTGGCTATGGGCATTCCTCAGTGAATGCACTGTCAAGGCAGCACATATGCCAGGGCAGAAGCATCTGCACCCAGAGGTGGTAACACAAATATAGGAGGTTTGGAAAGGTGCATATGGCAATTTTCACCAGTGCCAAATCAACACATAGCCAGTTGTGGATCTCCACTGGAACAGGATGCCCTAGCTTCCGACTGGCCTCACCACTTGTTTTATGCCTTTCCTCTACTTTCCTGACTCTTCCTATACTGCTAGTGGCCATGAGATGGCCAGCAAGACCTTGGCTCCCACTGTTCCTTTCACTGTAGTAAATGGAACACCATAGTGGCTTCCTCCCTGAGCAGATCTGCCATCATAATGGACTCTGAGAACTGGCACTCTCAGCCAAGTCACCAACTGAGGACTGTGAACTAGGACACAGGTCTTGAATGCCCTTCAGTGGAAGTTGTTCTACAAAAGGTGTTCACCTCATTAGCTGTGCATTGCTTGATTCCTAGGATGACTCTGACTTTCTTTCAAGTACCCACCCACCATATGTATATGTGACAGCCATCACAGTGCACCACAGAACCATGAATGGCATTTCTTTATACAGAGGAGATTCTAGGGACTGTGGGGACCCCAGACAGGTAAATGCGAGGGCCTTCCTGATTTATATCATGCTTCAATACAATAAGCAAACTATAGGATAACTGTCTGAAAGTGATTATATTCTGCACACTAGATGTAGTGCTAGATCAAGCTTCCCACTTAGAAAACCATCATTCCTTCATAACAGAACACTTTTGGTAAAGTGTTGGCTTTTACACCCTGTATATACTTAAAAAAAAAAAAAACTATCAAGACAATTAGAAAGAAAGCTAAATAATCCTAGCTAGCTGCTTGTTCACCAAAATAACACTGGGTTAGCTTTACATTACTTTATGGCTTAGCTTGCAGCTGTCATCCTTAATTGTTTCATTATTAGAGTATCTCCACCACTTAATACAGTTCTACTTCTTTTATCTATTCTGGCTTCCAACAATTCAAAATAAACTTGCACAAGTCCTACATATTTGAGAGTTGGGGCCTCATTTAAGGGGATTCCAGGGATAGTACTGTACATTACACATCTGCAGTTTTTTGGGGGACTTCTGCATTATGAGATTTGAAATTTTCATGGAATTATTATTGGCATTCTGGGGTTCCCTCAAAACTCAGGGTCCAAGTGATTGCCTGCATTGCCAGTCCTGAAGCTATGCCTCTGTATTTAGGGTCCCACAGGCAGAGACATCTGATCCTCTGACCAGCTGTTCATTTGCTATGGAGGCTCCTTTCTCAAAGCTGATGCTGGCTCATTGGGTGGTGGATGTTATCTGTTTGAACAGTACATTCTCAAAATAGCCCTTTCACAAATCACTTCTAGTAGAAACTGTGTATATATGTGTATATATACTGTGTGTATATATGGAGTTTACAGTGGCCACAGGCTCTTGGGTGGGTCAGTGGGGTGGAGGGGATTTATAGCATGTCGCTTGCCTGATCGAGAGGAAAAAATCAAGAGGATACAAGAGGAGACAAGCCTAATGCAAGATGGGAGAAAGGGGCAGGGCTTCCAGGGTGTTTGCTAATATCAGAGAGTTCAAAACACCTACACAACTGTCAATCATTCCGAACTCAATTCAACTGGCTCATCTACCATTTTATTGTGGAAAAAAGATGACTGCTCTTTTTGTTTTTCTGAGTGATAACTCATAGCAGCATATTCCAGTGCTAAAATTCAGAGGTCTTATGCGAAATGAGTAAAGGTTGTCAGGGCTGCATCTGCTGTACAGCTTTACACAGAACCTTTAAGCGTTACCTATGTGCTGTAGAGTGTAGGCCATACATAAATATCTACTCTTCATAAGCATGGTTTCTTTATGTTAATGCTGGTAAAGGATGAAGGAATTAGCATCTGTTTCAATTTCTATCCATCACACTTTCAACAAGAGTAATATGGAAATATCCAGAGATTATCCGGACCTGTAGATGAGTATTACAAGAATATAGAGTTATCTCCAAAATTTTGTCAGCAGTCTTGAGAATGGCATTCCAAACTGTTAATATTGCATCATTTATCAATATGATTTTGTATTTAGGGCACTTTGGGTCCTTTCGCAAGCACCATCACTGTAACGGATGAACCTTACATATCCAATTAAGTTTGTGTGTGTTCTTTTCCACCAGAAAGCACTCATTCACAAGTGTTTGTGGTGAACATGTAGTTTGTTTTAGAAATCCATGTGGTTGGATTCCACTTCTCCATAACAAGGCTGCAATTATGGCATGTAACAACACAAACCTCTCTGACATTCAGGTACTTATCAAGTTGCCTGTTAAGCTTATTTTCCTAGGAGAATGGCCTCTTGAACCAGCATTTGTTTGTAAGCAGACCGCTGAAAAAACAGCATCCTGTGTGCGATCCAGCAAGCTCATCCACCAGTTAGTACGCTTTTTCTATCTGCATATATTCATTCTCACTTCACATTATGTCTCTGTTCTACTTCTATTCTAAAAGCTTATGATGGGGTTAGCCCTAATACGTAACTCCAACATATCTGACCCTCTCTTATGAAGTATAGACAGAAATTCCATGTGCCTTTTCCTTCTTTTCCCTGTAAGTAATATATCCAGGGCATGTTTAGTCACCATATTATTAAAGGAATATTTGTATATCCATATACGTGAATGAAATATGAATAAAAAGGAAATGAGAACAGTAAAGCTAAATTGCAGTTGTCATATTTGGTAGCGATTTACACTTTGTCATGTTCTGTATTTGTGATCCATGTTAAAGTCTAACACACAAGGTCTTTTGTGTATTGATTCTCACTCAGAATTACCGGGACAATGACTAGCCACAAAATCTCATCCAGCAGCTGGGTTACTCTTTTTACCCCTGCCCACATTACAAAACGAGTGGTTTTGATCCTGTTAGGTGTTGTGTTGTGTAAAGAACTTGCATGTGAGAGCTGCTAAAAACACTTTCATGATTTACTGTCTCTGTCAACATATACAAGGCCAACCAGTTCTGCCAGTTGTTGCTATGTCGGAATGCCTCGCCTCTATATTATCACCGTGGCACTCACTGCCAAGGGAAGGGAAATGTATCTAGTAGTATTGGCGTGCTCAAAAAATGCAATCAGAAGACCAAAAAATAAGGCAGGATTCGATCAAAAAAAAAAAACATCGCTCAGAACATTTTATTACGATCAGCACGGATCACACAGAACTTCTTAGCACATTTAATGCTACACATCCAGAAGATTGACACCGGGATGTCTGCATGTATTTTGGTGGGGGGATAGGGAGGGTTGTGTTTTAGATTCTTGTCAGCTGGTACCAAAGGCAGGAAGGCATAAAGTTCTCCATCTTGTCTGCAAAAAAGCCCAATGGTGCAAAAAGGGTGCTGAAGAACTGGAAAAAGAGCAAAAGAGAAAAAAAAAAAATCAATTAAAAAAAACAAACTGCATTCAAATGCATTTTGCATGTAGGTATATTTTCTACAACATTTTATAAACAACATTTTGTTAATACTGTACTGTAAAAAGTACAATAAAAGAAAAAAGAGGTTTCAGTTAATTCAGTGACAACTGGTTCAATTCTCGTCTCTCCTCCTGACTCTATCTTTGTCCTTTTGAACAATTTACATTGTTCTGGCATTTAAAATGGCAAAAGGAATGGCCTTACAGACCTCCGCATTAAAGACTGTCATTGTGTATGCTGCTATTTTTGTGCTTCCAATGAACAAAGCACAATCCTTGCAAAAAAAAAAAAAAAAGAACAGAAAAGAAAAGAAAAAAGGGGAAAAAAGCAGTAGAATTAATTATAACTAGGTCACTGATTCATTCTGTCCACTGACAGTCAGCAGAGAATAATTCTAAAAAATAATTTAAAAAAATTACCATTTAATAAGTCTATGATCTATGTGTCTTTGATACTTCTTAAAAATGATTAAATTTGCCCCTCTGACTACTACAATTTGAGTCATAGCTCAAGAGGAGCGCAGGCCAAACGCAAACATTAGGGACGTGTTTCTCCAAACTCAAGCCAACACACAGCTCCAAGTCTGCAAGTTAGCGTGAAAGCACGCATCTGAACAGCATTTGAAGGCTTACGGCTCGACTGACCATAAACAAGCGCTTAATGTGTTTATGAAGCGATGCATTTCACAGATGAACAGGTGTTTATGACTGAACATGGCAAGTTTCAACTGCAGTGCGAACAACAAGGGAGGGAAAATGCCGACGGTCAGAGTCTGAGCTGGAGAAGCATCATCTATTTAAGCGCAGATCCAGGAAACAGATACGGCTAATGTAAATAAGTGCTGTATCATGACAAACGAGAACGATGAAAAGATAGAGGTTGGTGATGGCTGGTGTCCTCATATTGCTTAGTTTGTTACTATGACAAATAAGGGTACTATTCCTCTTGGAGAACAGCATGTTTACAATGGACATATGTGTGCTCAATGGGATGAACGCTGAACTGTACAGCCATCATCGCGTGCATGTCATGAAGGATATCCTGATTTGAACAATCTGTGTCAATGGCAAGCTCCTTTGGTTACCCATTCCAAAACACAAGAGGCTTTAAGTGCATGCAAACCAAACCGAGATCCACATCATTCATCAACAAAATTGGGGTGGGGTGAGTGTCCAGTCACGCCATGTGAAGAACTGGGTTAACGTTTGAACAGCAATCAAACCAGAGCCATGGTTAATCTGGAGGAGATTTAGAAGGCCTGGCCTGAGAGCTCTGCTTTTTCTCACCTCTTTTCCTCTTGGCCTATTTCATTCACTTGTTCTAAGTGAGGGTTACATTAAGCAGGCTCTGGTTTGTACTGTAAACGCTTAGCGTGTGTGGAGTCTTTCTCAAAACAAAAGCCTATAAAGCAAGTCTCCAGTGTTAGGCTTTATTTAAAGAGTGTGGAGCAGGCCAAGTGTAGATAAAGGCCTAATAAAAGATAGAGGCTATGGTTATGAGCTGCAGTTTGAATACATTGATATCCAAACTCATCATATTTGTTGTACTTGTTTGCTTAGTCAGGTATTCAAATAAGGCACATGCAATGTGAAATAATAATAAAATTAACTGCAAATGATTGTAGAGTAATACCGTAGTGATGTTGATTTCTCAAATCTGATTGGTTAGAAGGTTGATTTATTTTTCTACAACAGCACAGCTCTGACAATAGCGCCAGCTGTAATGTAAATCACAGTGCATAGTTTTGGATTTGCCTTATTTTCCATCTATATGAGCTATAATATTAATTTAGTAACAATATTAATAATATATATATATATTTTTTTTACAGTTCTAAAGTCGGATACCATATCCCAGTCAGACTGTTAAACCTCAATTGTTAAATCACAATTATGGCTACATGCAAAAAAACCAATGTTAAACTGTATTGACTAACAGCAAATAAAACTGCTGTCTGTTATAATTCTTATGATATTGCTACCTCAAGCAAGTGTATTCACATCATTCTGCTATAGGGACTTACAGCTTTGACAAAGACACCCATGAGATCGGGGAACTGGTGTGTGAGCATAGCCAACATGGCAGTAAAGGAGCACAGGCCTGCTGTAAACAGGATGAAGAATGGCAGCTCCTTCTTAGGGTAAACTGATACCTCATGAAAAGCTTAAACAGAAAGGTAGAAACAGAAGACATATCACATTTTAGATGCATATTTTTAAATGATCTGAATGACATGACTAACCTGAAATTAAAAGGCTATACTCACATGGCAGTAGTTCTCTGTCTGCTGTCTCTGTGCAGCCCGGGTATGGGTAGAACAGATGACCTTTCTCCAGGGGGTAGGGAATAATCCGGAATGCTGGGCAGTGGATATCAAAATTAGATTAAGCCGTCAGTTTACAGGTGTTTAACTCGAATCAAATCTGGGCTTATCTGGGGGTAGGGAATCATCACAGGTTTCTTATTCCTTCCAAATTGCCGAATAAATAATGCAAACTTATGTCACTTCTGCTTTCACGCTTGACAAATATACCAGACTATCCAAACAGATAGAAGCATTTAAATGCCTGTTAATGCTTAGAGCCATGGCTGTTTATTTAGTTACACTAATCTGCATTTTGTGAATTCAAAGTATCTGAGGATTTTGTTTAACTTTGGTTTATTGCTACAATGATCATACCTATGCGCGTGCGTGTGTGTGTCTCTGTGTGTACTTACTGCCCTCCCAGGTGCAGTGGAGCAGGTTGAGCGCTCCCTCTGCTCGTTTCCAGTGCTGCAGGTGAAAGAATGCGTATGCCACCGCTTCACTGTCACCCCTCTTCAGAATGTGCTCTGGTGGCAGGATCAGACTCTTCATCTCTAAAAGATACTACACACACACAAACAAACAAACAGACATACATATTACATGAGATTCTAAGCAAAAATCATGTGAATTTTGGCACTGTCAGTATTTCAGGTCTTTGTTGTGCGCATATACAAATGTGTTTACGATACATTGCCTTTAAGTTCCAGTAGATAGCAACTACATATTAGAACTCCTGTCTGGGGACACAAAACAGTTCCAGAGAACAGGAAGCTCATTCAGTCTGCTTGGAATAACAGACATCCATCAAATGCCTCCATCGGTTGGCTAAATGACCCCTTTCATGGGCACAATGGAGTCATAAATGTGTCCATGTGCCACCAACAAACAGGCACACAGACATACATCTGCCCTTCCTGACTACCCCTGGCATTAGAGTGGCATCTGTCCTTGGTGGCATCCCCTGGCGCATATGCGCGCACACACACACACACACACACACACACACACACACACACACACACACACACACACACTCCTTTGAAGTGGGGATAGAATGTCCGCGCCTTTTATGTGGCTGGCTCTCCTAAAACAGTGTTTCTCAGCTAAACCTCTATCTGCCTCATCATTCTTTCACTCTGCCAACTGGGACCAGACAAGTACACTTACATTCCACACACAGTTGTGGTTTCCTAATTGTCAGGCAATTGGGAAACCATTTAATAATCATGTGTATATACTGCCCTCCAGAATTATTAGCGCCATTCAAGGAAATGAGCTCAAACATACAAGTATTTTTATTTAAGACATTTTTAAACATGTTCCTATACAAAACACTGGCTTTTCTGCACCCTTTCAATTAATAAATATTTTGTGACGCCCACCCTGGAGAGAATAACAACACATTATTATATAAGCTCTTTTATATTCTTAGATTTGTGCACGTGGACTTCCCTCTTCCCTTCAGTTAAGACTGAAATGGTCATTGCAAAACAATGTTCCTTTAAACATTTCTGTGTTGATTTGGAACTGTGTCATCTTGTTGAAAGCTGTACCTATGGTCAAAAAACCTGAAATCATCACTGATTCGCCGCCATATTTTATAATGGGGTGTCAGGTGCTTTTCCTTGTATGCAGTCACCTTCTGTCACCAAACATGCTGATGGAGTGCACGAACAAAAAGTTTGATTTTTGGTCTCCTCTGACCACAACTCACGATGCCTTATCGTGCTTGGTGAAGTTCAGGCACTGCATTTCTTGCCATGCTTGCTGGCAAATTTCCAGTCGTTCCTGGGGACAGTTTGCATTTATTTATAATATTTGTTACGGGTGTCAATTTTGGCACATATATTTTTTTTGAGAGAAAATACTATTATTTAAAAGGGGATTCTAATGAGAAACGTTCTAGTTAGAAGAAAGATATATTGTTTCTCCTATTGTTTGAGTGGGAAAAATGAATCATTGCATGTAATGTTATTTTATACAATCATTTTTGCTCATAAACCAACAACTATGGACAACATTGTAAATGTAAAAGCAGGTATGTTGTGCAGGTACATACATACATATATACATATATACATAAATAAATAAATATCAATCAATCGATCACTAAAATAAGAACTCTTTGTACCAGAAAAGGCACAGTTCTGGTTTTCTCGCGCCACAGGTTCCACTACTATATGCAATGTTTTAAAGACACTTTTCAGTATGTATCCAGTGTCTCCTACGATGTAGAGCCATACAGGCACCATGGCACTTGAAAGTACAGGTGTGTGTATATATGTGTGTGTATGTGTATACGTGTGTGGCATTCATCTTAGACAGGTGCACTTTGTAGTCAGATCCACATGGTGTTGGTGTGGGTGTGTAAGTATGTGATGGGGCCTGGACAAGTTGGAACCAGGTACTGAGAAAAATGAAGCATGAGGGCTTAGGAGTGTTTTACTTTTTACTTTTAAGATTAAGTTAAAACAAAACAAAACAAAACAAAAGGAAGACAAATTTGTATGGTACACAATCGTCAGGCCATTGCTGTTGTTGGACGGCCAGCTGTTCTACCTGCATATTTTAGAACGTAAAACTCCAATTGACTCCTTAAAGAAGAACTGGGGGAGTACTGATGGGAACTAGACTGTCCATAATAATGCAACAGCAGCACCTACTGGTCTATTTAGTAAATGGTCTCTTGGTCTAGTAAATGGTTATGGCCTCTTTGGTCATCTTAAAGAGAGTTTTCTGAGAGCACTACTTTCTGCCTCTCCCATTGTTTCCAGTTGGAGCTGACAGTGTTAACTGAGTAGGTATAATTAGTCAGACGTATTTTTCTACCTTCAAATACATGAACGTCATGGAAATTCAAATTGTATTCAAACGACGAGTGTTTTCTGACAGTCCTACTGAAATTACATTAAGCCTGATGTTTTACATGATGGATGAATATGATACAATATAAATGATAAAATGTTTATACTGGAAAAGAAATCATAATGTTGACAGAAAAATAAGATGCATCAAGGTGCAAAAAGAATAACTTTACAGTCGCATCTGGGCACTCTGAATTGCAATCAAATTGAATTCTAAGGCCCTTAGCCATTCCCACCACTACTGAGAGATGCTGCCAGCCGAAAATTGCGCAAATACTTAGGTACATATGGAAAAATAAATCAGAAACAGGACACAGACAAAAATCAGTTCCTGTCGATAATAAAGGTGATGGAGTCTAACCTTTGGTACATGTGGGTTGAACTCTACTGCTCTGTGTATAGCCTCCACTGCATTCATCTCTGCAGTGCTAAGTCCTCGCCTAGAGGCTGTCTCCGGTGAAAATCTGGACACACACACACACACACACACACACACATTCGAGACACATAAAACTCAATTATTTCCTGCTAATCTAAAGTACACTACCAGTAAAACGGTCGGACAAACTAGGAACTAAAGTAGTTAAATTATATCACTTAGAATTCTTGTTTCCCCATGCAAGTACTTTTTACTTCAGCTTTACTATACTCCTCCTGGGTGAAGCTCTGCCATGAAGCTGGTTGAGAAAATGCCAAGAGGCAAGATGCAAAACCTCATCAGGAATACTGTTTGACATTTTAAATATAAAATACATTTGATTTGCTCAACACTTTTCCAGTTCACAACATAATCCCATGTGTGTTATTTTATAACAGGAAAGGCTTCATTATTATCTAACATGGTAAAAAAAAAAAATTGTTAAAGAAAGAAAAGCCCACCATGAGCACAGGTGTCTAAACATTTGACTGGTAGCGTATAATATAAAACATTATAAATGGTTATGTTGGAGGGGTTTATTAAAGCTGAGAGGAACATGATTAATTGGAAAATGTACATCACTCAACAAGCAGATATACTCAACACTTACTTGTCTGACACTGCCCGTGCTTTAAGTAAAGCAGATGTGTAGCATATAGTGGCAGATTTTGGCAAGCTGATATCTAGAAAAACAGAACAAAGAAACAGTTAGGC
>CM040976.1:12795839-12825619 GCA_022985145.1 Pangasius djambal
TTGGAAGAATGGTCAAAAATTCCTATAAACACACTCCTCAACCTTGTGGACAGCCTTCCCAGAAGAGTTGAAGCTGTAATAGCTGCAAAAGGTGGACCGACATCATATTGAACCCTATGGGTTAGGAATGGGATGGCACTTAAGTTCATATGTGAGTCAAGGCAGGTGACCGAATACTTTTGGTAATATAGTGTAGAAGCAGCTGGAATAAAATTTCTATCCAATTAGATGTTCTGTTTAATTTTTTTACATAGTGTGTTAAACAGAAGTATAATTATAGCGAAAACCTTTGTATCTAAATTAGTTTTACAAGTGGAATCTCTGCATACTTTAATGAGTCATGACACACAGTGACCAATAAGGACAGTGTCTTGTCCTTATTGTGGGGAAACAAAGCTCGTTACACATTTTAAATGATTCATAAAATGATTGAGGTTATATAGGCAATAAGATTGGCAGCAAAATAATATCTAGCGGCAGACGCAGGACATGAATTCTCCACCGTGAAATTGGCTCAGCATTTGCCGTTCACCAGGCATCCACAAAGTGCTGTTGTTTTGCTTTTTGTTGAAAAGAAAAGCCTCATATAATCTTTTCATACAGATAATATTAGAAGTTGAGTAAAGGAAATCTGTTTTTATGTTTGTTTGGATGGAAAAGGTGTAAATTTTCTGTTATCAACCAGAGCATTTTTGCTGAATGTCAAGCGAAAATATCAAGGAAGTATTTTCTGTGGCCAGTTACAGCGTACAGTATGTGGCTATTTAATTAAGGGAAAAGCAATCATTGGTTGATATTGCGATAAATGTACTGACGATCGGACAGCAGTTATTTTTGTTTTATAACACATGAAAAACAAAAGAAAAACGAAACGGCTTTTCTACACGTCCTCTGAATGACTGCCTGTCTGTCTGTCTAACTAGGAGCTCTGAACGTTGCCGTGGCGACGACTGACTGCCTTGGCAATCCAGGCTCGCTGCTTGATTGTTGTAGATGACACAAGAAGTGGGAGTGTCACACATACTCAACCAGTTACTAAGCTCTTTGTGTTTGATGAGTAAAAGTGACAGATTTAATTTAAAGCATTCTTTAGGTAGCAGGCAGCATCGCTTAATTCGCTGACTGATTAATTCAATGAAAGAATAAGTTTATAATCATTTATTTATGCTCAACATTCTTTGTATTATTATTTACATATTCTTGTACTGAACAATATATTTAACTATTTACATATTTATTTGAACTTTGTCCAAATACTGCTCCATATTGTAGATAAAGTTTGTATCCAAAATCAAATATAATGTGACTTCGGCTACGTCAAATAATAGCTAGGTAACAATATGTTTAACACAAACGTGAATATCCTACTATATTTGTTCCTAAACGTATAATAATACATAGAGACAGAACTAAGAAACCAACTATAAGAAAAATGAGAAGAGAGACATGAGTTATTAAGAAATGAGAATAAGTTTACTCACTCATGGTTGAGCTCAATTGCCTGGTATGCAGCTCTGATACGAGCCTGAGGATTCCTCTCTCGCCAGGCCTTCTGCATCACTGTTTAGCACACGCACGCACGCACGCGCACACACGCACACGCACACAAACACACACAATTTGACCAACTGTCATCTGCACAGACTGCATACGAGTCACTAAGTAAATACGTTCTACAGCTTTACGGACTGAGGAAGATGAAACTAACCAGTATCCTCTGGTTTGAGTTGTTGTGTATCCGAGGTAAAGAAGGTCTGATGGTCTTGTGCTGACAGATTCATGTCGTAGTAAGTCAGTGGCTCTTTACCAGTCACCCATGTGTACCTGGAGAAGAGAGAGGAATGAGGAAGGAAACGATGGGGGATGGCAATATTTATACACAACACACAGAAGGTTGGATGCAAGACACAGGGAACTAATGACACAGATAAAGAGAGCTTACCTGTTATACTCTGCACCTCGAAAAAGATTAAGGGGGTTCCGCCATACTTTACACTCTGAGAACAGATGCATGCCACCAATTAGCCATTTCAGTGAAAGCTTACTAACAGATAACAAAACACACACGAGTTCAGTGTGTGTGTTGGGTCAGCAACCTATGACTGGTATTGTTCAAGTCACAGTAACGTGTGTTTTTGTTACAAACTGCACAAATTGTCTAAGAAAATATGTCTCTCAATAGATATGTTAAAAACGAACCTCCACAACAGTTCCCATTCTACACCTGACATTTTTACTTGCCTACTCTAGATGTGTAACTCAATACACATGCATCTTCAGCTATTCCTTTAGACATGCGACGATGTTTCACCGCAGTAGTGCACTGATAGTGCAGTGGGAGGGGAAAGGCACAGTCATGCATTACAGATGTGTTTATGGCTACCTGAGACACTGGGCCGCTGCTCCACCTCTCCATTAGCTGAGGAGAAGAGACTCGCTGAGCTGTTGGTCTCCACACCGCCGAGGAGGGGACGCAAATGACTGACGGACACCTGTTCAATGAAGGATGTGCCGTACTTTCTGAAGTACCACCACTCGAAGATCTGAGCCCGAGGATGCAGGTTGTTCAAAAAGAAAAAAAAAAAAAGGAGTTAGAGGTAGTGGAACAAACAGAGACATTTCATATGTGATGTTCTCTTTTGGTTCATAGGGCTGTTAAAAGCAGTCTTTCACCTGGGTTCTCTGTTTTTCTCCCACCTCCCAAAAACAAGTCAGGACACTAAATTGCACCTGGGTGTGTGTGTGTGTGTGTGTATGCATGTGTAGGGTGCCCTGTGATGGACTGGGGTGCCATCCACGGTGCCTCACAACCAGTTTACCACCCTGATTAGGATAAAGCAGTTACTACAGATGAATGAATAAATGATTAAATGAATTAAAAGCCATCTCTCAGAATTTTATTACCAAACTGAGTTTCCATCAAGGATCACGGGTGCTGATGTGTTGTTCTGCCCAACAGCTAAGAGGTCAAAACTGTGTCTTTGTATATAATGGCTTTATCCTGGTCGGGGCTGCGGTGGATCCGGAGCTTCTCCAGCGAACACTGGATGCGAGGCAGGAAACCACCCCGGATGCGACACCGGTCCATCACAAGGCACCATCCACACACATGCCCTCATTTACACCTGGGGCAATTTTGCATAGCCAATCCAACATTGGGGAGTTGGAGGAAAGCAGTGAAATCAGAAGAAACCCACAGTGACATGGGGAGAACTAAACTCCATACAGAGAGTAACTCGAGCTAAAGATCAACCTGGGCACCGGAGAGCAGTGAAGCAGCAACAGTACACACAGCAGCAGCATGCTGGCCTCTTACAGTGAGTACTGTATTTATTTATAATGAATATGAATCTTACCAGTATGAGACCAGAGATGAGCGAGGAGGTTCCTGTGAGTGCAACATAAAACTTGGGTGTAAGAGTGTTCAGAAACATGGATGCTGCAGGGAAAAGAAAAAGTAATGTGTTAGCTCCAGATGACAGTCACTGTTATCCAAGCAGAAGCTACAGGATTCTCACACACACACACACACACTCACACTCACTCACAGAGAGAGACAAAGAGAGAGAGAGAGAGAGAGAGAGAGAGAGAGAGAGAGCTCTAAACTTAGGAGAAAGCATCCATACTAACACAGGCATCTTAATTACTGTACACAGAAGGCTTCAAGTCTCGGTTTCTCCAGCAAGACAGTTAGCATTATTAGCATGCTACTATGAGCGACAGGGAGCTCTGAGTCTTCATTACAGTCTTTATTAAACCTGAGCCTTTAAAACAAACCGAAAGGAGCCGTAACTAAGCTGCTGCTGCTGCGCGCGAGAACACACAGCGATACCAGCTAGCTAACTGCATGAACATTAGCTGTCCGGGAGACTAGCATCTCCAGCAGCTTGTTGTTTTTTAACATTACCGGCAGCGACGGACTCCTGAAGCTTCAGCGGACTCCGCAGCACATAAATCATAGTTAACACCATGGCGAACCAAACCGCACACACGTACGTCCAGGAGCAGGACAGCCACGACTTCAACTTCTCCGCAAAGCCATGGGCTTGAGGAGTACTGCTGTTCTCGTCCGCCATTTTTCACCGTATGACAATAAACATGAGAATGACGGGATACCGGAGAAAAGCTGTAATATGGGCAAACCTCCATAGGACGGCGCCGGCGCCGCGTTCTTTTTCCCACCCGTTTTCCGAAAATAAAAGCCCCGCCTCCCTGCGCAAGTACGGCGTTTTCAGTGTGACAGTGAACTTGTGCTGCCTTCACGTGCTCCTGAACATGTACGTTTTCCACCGGTGAAGTCGTCTGAATGTTTTAGTTCAAGTGTCCGGGAAATGTTAGTTAGTTGGCGAGTCTGATATGTCTTCCTATCACTGTCCGCTATTTAAAACCATATATAATGCAGTTACATAGGCTGTCTGTAGTTAATCCATATTATAAGTATTCTATACGTATATCTATACTATATAAACTGTATTTATAAACATACAGAAAGCCCTATTTTTTTACCATGATAAAATACTAAATGCTAGCAAATCGGGTAATCTGTCTTTTTTTTTTTTTTTTTTTTACTGAAGCTCTTTTTTTATTATTATTATTACTACAGCATAAAAGCTGTAATTACACTGTACATTGCCCCGGATCGCAAAGAAGAAAACTCTTGGAAAATATAAAAGTTATAGAGATCCGTAAAAGATTTTATTTGGATCGAGTCACAAGTAGTAGTCTGTAAAGACGGCTGAAATCACACAATGTAAACCAACTGAAGAGACTTAACGGTAACTCGTATTCACGGCAACTCCGAGAGCACAATGAATGCAGCACGGTTGAACGAGCTGACTGCTCAGGCGGTGAACTATCCAATCAGAGTGCTGCTGTAGTGCATGGAGGCGGGACTTGTCATTATACTGGTGGAAAGTGTATCCAGAGACTGCACCCGTTTCCGAAGCCTTTCGAGCTGTCTGTCTGAATTAACGTATAGACATTTCAGTCATTTCAGTCAGTGTTTTGATTCAAATCCTCTCAGAGAGATGCGCGTTTTTTTTGTTTTGTTTTTTTAAACTCTAGCGCACTTCAGTAAACATAGACATCCGGGCACATTCAGTTTCCAGTTTATCAGGTCCATCCTGTACATACACTCATTGTCCTTGATCAAGTAAAGCTAGCAGATGGATGTAGGTGTGCAGTAAGTTGTCGGTCTTCTGCCACACTGCTTCTCAGTGAGGAGTGTGTTATCCTGTTAATGCTGTTTCAGTGCTGCAAATTTCACCCCAACATCATTAAAGTTCATTATATCTATTATTGACGTCTTACAGTTATTAGCCTGTTTGATTTGTCAGTTGAATGGAATGGGTTTAATCCAAACCTTAATAACTCAAAAATACATAGGAGTATTTTCACTCACTGAGCACTTTATTAGGAATACCTGTACACCTACACATTCATGCAGTTATCTAATCAGCCAATCATGTGGCAGCAGTGCAATGCATAAAATAAAGCAGGTCATTCATCTCAGTGATTTTGACCGTGGCATGATTGTTGGTGCCAAAGGGCTGGTTTGAGTATTTCTATAACTGCTGATCTCCTGGGATTTTCACACACAACAGTCCCTAGAGTTTAATCAGGATTGTGCAATAAAGAAAAAATATTCAGTGAGCAGCAGTTCTGCATATGGAAATGCCTTGTTGATGAGAGAGGACAACAGAGAATGGCCAGACTGGGTTAAGCTGACAAAATGGCCACAGTAACTCAGATAATCACTCTGTACAATTGTTGTGAGCAGGAAAGTATCTCAGCACGAACAACACGTTGAACCTTGAGGCCGATGGGCTACAACAACAGAAGACCACGTCAGGTTCCACTTCTGTCAGCCAAGAACAGAAAGCTGAGTCTGCAGTGGGCACAGGCTCACCAAATCTGGACAGTTGAAGCCTGGAAAAACTTAGCGTGGTCTGATGAATCTCGAATTTCTGAGGCACACGGATGGTAGGGTCAGAATTTGGCACCACCCTCATCAATCCATGGACCCAACCTGCTTTATGTCAACAGTCCAGGCTGGTGGAGGTGGTGTGGGGAATGTTTTCTTGGCACACTTCGGGCCTGTTAATACCAATCACAATCATCGCTTAAGCTCAACACTGATAAGACAGATCTACTACTTGTCGGTTCACCAAAAATGTTGCTCCTTTCTGAGCTGATTATGTTAACATTGCTGGGATTTTGGTTCGACCTTCCACCACCGTTAAAAACCTGGGTATAATCTTTGACTCCTCTCTCTCCTTCCTGCCTCACATTTCTTCACTCGCCAAATCTACGTCCCTTCTTAAATATCAATGACGCTGAGACACTGGTTCATGCCTTCCTCACTTCTCTGTAATTCTCTTTTCTATGGTCTACCAAACACAACATTAAATAAGCTCCAATATGTCCAGAACTCTGCAGCTAGGGTTCTCACTTTTTCTAAGAAATCCTCTCATATTACTCCCATCCTACACAGACTTCATTGGCTACCCGTTCGTTCTCGTATTCAATACAAGATTCTCCTCATCACCTTCAAAGCACTTCATGGTCTCGTCCCCCCATACATTTCTGATCTCATTCATACCTACTCCCCAATTCACACATTATGGTCCTCTGATATTGGTCTACTGTTAATTCCACGCCACAGGTTAGCATTGTTTGGTGGACGAGTGTTTTGGATGTTTTGTTGTGGATCTCTGCTCCGACACTCTGGAATTCTCTTCCCAAAAACATACATGATCTTTCTTCATTACAGGATTTCAAAACCCACCCTAAAACACATCGTTTTTCTTTCTTGTTTTTCTGATCTGACTGTATGATCTGATTCATTCCATGGATTTCTTGTTTATTTCCTTGTGTACTTTGTCTGTTGTCATGTTTATCTATTTTTATATTGTAAAGTGACCTTGAGTCTGCAGAAAGGCGCTATATAAAATAAATTTATTATTATTATTATTATTATTATTATTATTATTATTATCGCTTGAATGCCACAGACTATTTGAGTATTGTTGCTGACCATGTGGATCCCTTCACGGCCACAATGTACTCATCTTCTAATGGCTACTTCCGGTATGATAATGCACCATGTCACAAAGCAAAAGTCATCTCAGACTGGTTTCATGAACATGACAATGACTTCAATGTTCTTCAGTGGCCTTCCCAGTCACTGTGGCCATGAAGGGATGCGAGACATGGCAAGATGGGCACTCCCACAATACTCGACTAGTATTAAGGGGCCCAAAGTGTGCCAAGAAAACATTTTCCATATCACTACACCCCCTGAACTTAAGAGACAAGGCATTTTGAGACAACCCTATACGGTCTTCTGCTGTTGTAGCCCACCCGCCTCAAGATTTGACATGCTATGGATCCTGTGATGCTCTTCTGCTCACCACTGCTATAAAGAGTGATTATTTGTGTTACTGTAGACTTCCTGTCAGCTCAAACCAGTCTAGCTGTTCTCCTCTGACCCCTCTAATCAACAAGGCATTTTCACACATTGTGATGTTCGATGTGAACGTTAACTCAACTTCTTGATCTGTATCTGCATGATTTTACGCATTGCACTGCTGACACATGATTGGCTGACTGGACAGAGTTAGAATCAAGCCATTAAATATTATAATTTAAATCAAATTAAAAAGCTGAATTTGAATATTATTGACTGAATTTGTATTATACCACCTGAAGTTTTGAACTTAAATTGAATTTCATGATTTGCAAAAGAGCAAACTAAAATCTGAGACTGAATTTCACTTAAGGTGTACGGTTAACATTTGAAATTCAAAAAGTATGCATATAATTCATTTCTAAAAGTGTTCAGCCTCTTTATTAATTCATTAAATAAGTAATAAGATTAATACAATTAATCTAAATTCTGTTATTTACTAATCAAGCATAAATTATTCAATTCAATTTTCCAGTATTTCTAACTCCACACTGCAGCTCTTACAGAATGAAACCGTGTTGTAAAAAGACAGGCTATAAAACTGGGGAGAGATTTTCTTTCTGAAACATTTTCGCCCTTTGTAATAGTATTGTATTCACTCCATCTGAAACATTGTGACTAAAATCAGGGAGCTCACAAGTTGCTGGTGACACCGGAGTCCCAAAAAGAAATAAATGAATCTTCCATTACCAAAAAAAAAAAAGTTTGACCTGATATTACTCTATATACTCTAATATTTAAAATGGCCCTTTTAAAATATACTCCATAATAAAAGACGCAGGTTGGTGCAAATACTTTATTTGTCTGGGATCCTATTTGTTCATACACTTTGTAAAAAATAGCAGTAAATGCTCGGGAAGGAAGCAGAAACTGAGGCTGAACTGTGGAACTGCATACAGTAATGCTACCAGTTGGAGACACCAGGGGGCGATATTGCGACCATTTCCAATCCGAGGCAGAGGCATGATGAGCTCCATCTGTACACTGAAACTGTAGACCATAAAAATACAGTGCTTTTTTTTTTTTTTTGGCAAATCATATCATCAAATGACAATAAACTTAAGAAGCAACACTGCTTTCAGGTAAGAAGTTATTGTGCTGATTAACACAGTGGCACAAAACAGGCATCAAATGTAGACAGAGAACAGAACAGAACCCCTTTTTGAGGGTTGCCAGGTGAAATAGAATAACACACCGCACAAATGATCTCCAGAGTATTTTGTTATTGTACATAATAATATATTCCAATAGCAGTGATTCTGTTTGTGGAGCTTTAATGGTGTACATGTGCTTCTATCACTCAGGTACTGAGGAGTTTTCAGGACAGGGCTAATGTTAACACTGCCTAAAGGAATAACTTATAATGACAGACTAGTTTAAGCTCGCCATGGAAACATTTCCAAAACAGTAACCATTCAGAAATTTAAATGAGGACAATAATGTAGATATTACAAAAAAAAAAAAAAAAAAAAAAAAAAAAAAAAAAAAAAAAAAAAAAAAAAAAAAAAAAAAAAAAAAAAAAAAAAAAAAAAAAAAAAAAAAAAAAAAAAAAAAAAAAAAAAAAAAAAAAAAAAAAAAAAAAAAAAAAAAAAAAAAAAAAAAAAAAAAAAAAAAAAAAAACAAGAGAGAGAGAGAGACAGTTGTATAGAGTACTGACAGAGGTCTTGAGAGCTGATGTTTAGTTTTTTTTTTGTTTTGTTTTTTTTTTTAACATAATCCAAATCAGGGTAGCAGCTCATGTAAATGGTATTTAAGATGTATAAAGGCTATTCAAAGTAAACAAAAAAAAAAGCAGTAACCTAAGCTGTAATCACCCTAAACCTTCTTCATACAAAGAACCTCTTCAGTCTTTGTTTCCATCTGCTTAAAGAAAGAAAAAAAAAATTGGAATCCTGGATTAAAATCAGTATCGTTGAAGACAATTTATCACATTAAAACTCTATTCCAAAGCATATTTAAAAAAGCATTTTCATTAGTGGAGATTAAACATTTGGTCAAGGACATGGACATTTGGTTGAATCTGTGTCCACAAACCCCTCTCTGAGTGATGTTTAATAATCAGGGAGGTGAGGGATAAAACGGGGGATAAAAATTGGGGATATAACATTTCTGACCCTGTGCACTGGTGTTGCAGGAGGTATTTGTTCAACAGCAAGGACCATTGCTACACCCAACAGAACAATCTCACAGCCTTCCGACAATAGAGAAAAGGAGGCAGTCTGTTTAGCTGAGGTTAAACCTTGGCTTTTGGGAAAAAAAAAAAAAACAAAGAAAAAGGAAACAAGGACAATTAGCACGTGTCCTATGTGCCTGTGCCCGAGCCTGGCCCTGGCCTCCAGCTCAAGCCCAGCCCCCCGCAGGTCATTTCTTGGCTTGTACTGTGAGCAGAGGGGGAGGCATGCCGGCTCAGCTCTAAGCGTTCTGCATCTCTTTGCCGATCTTATAGCTAAGGATCTTGTTCCAGTCGATCTTGGTACGGGTGACGGGAAGTGGTCGGCGTAAGGCTTTGAAGGTGGTGTCTGACATGTTCTGGTAGTTCTCATTGATTGCCGTCTGAGAGACAAAGTAAAGACAAAAAAAAAAATATTGGATTCATTGTTTAATGCACAATGAAAGACATCTTCCAGACACAGTGCAGTCTTAAGATGTCTCGTGAAAAAGGTAGAAGTAATAATAATAATGTAAAATTCATTGAAAAAAAAAAAAATTCAGTGACATGTTCCTACCTGGTATTCAGTCTCTGCGTTGTTAATAACTTTAACAAACTCCTCAGCAGTCTGCTTCGGGTTCTGTTAAAAGATAGCAAGCACAACTCTAACAACAATTAGAGCCAGTGCCCCGGGTTTGAGAGGGACACTTATTATCAAGTAGAGTAGTCACTTGCAAGAGGCTTTCCTAGAGGCTAAATAATAAACCTGAAAGTTATATCAACAAAGGGAATTGTTTCTGTTTCTTGTTTCTGTCAGGATGGCCCAGGGTAGAAATTCTGAGATAGGAATAACCCTCATGTGGATAGGAGTTAGCAGTCAGAAATCAGACCCTCAGAGAAATTACCAATTTGCAATGCACCGATCAGCCATAACATTAAAACCACCTTCCTAATAATGTATAGATCCCCCTTGTGCCACCAAAAAGCTCTCATTCGCCAAGGCACGGACTCCACAAGACCTCTGAAGGTGTTCTGTGGTATTTGCCACCTAGATGTTAGCAGCAGATCCTTTAATTTCTGTATGTTGCGAGTTGGGATGCTCGATCGGATTGAGATCTGGGGAATTTGGAGGCCAAGTCAACACCTTGAATTCTTTGTCATGTTCCTCAAACCATTCCTGGTTTGAGGCCACTGCCATTAGGGAATACCGTTGCCATGAAGAAGGTGTACTTGGTCTGCAACAATGGTTAGGTAGGTGGTACATGTCAAAGTAACATCCACATGAATGCCAGGACCCAAGCCTTCCCAGCAGAACATTGCCCAGAGCATCACACTGTCTCCGCCGGTTTGCTTCTTCCCACCGTCCATCCTGGTGCCATCTCTTCCCCAGGTAAGCGACGCACACGCACTCGGCCGTCCACATGATGTTAAAGAAAACTTGATTCATCAGACCAGGCCACCTTCTTCCATTGCTCCATGGTCCAGTTCTGATGTTCATGTGCACATTATAGGCACTTTTGGGGGTGGACAGGGGTCAGCATGGGCACTCTGACCGGTCTGCAGCTACACAGCCCTGTGCAGGCTGATCGGTGTATAAATAATGACTTTTTTCAGAATGATGATACCACACACTACCAGTGCTGGGATCTGAACCTTTTCTCCAGTAGCTCAGACTCTTAACTGCTGATTCACTACTGATACTTGTGGTTAAAAACTATCTAGATTAACTTGACTGGTGTGAAGTGAACTTAATTGCTACCAGAAGCAAATTTTTCACAGCAAGCAATTTTTCCACATGTACACTATATGGCCAAAAATATGTGGACACCTAACCATCCCATCCATATGTGGTTCTTTCCCAATGTTGAAGCACACAGTTGTATAGAATGTCTCTGTATGCTGTAGCATTACGATTTCCCCTTTACTGGGACTAAGGGGCCCAAACCTATTCCAGCATTACAAAGCCCCTGTGCACAAAGCGAGGTCTACAAACACATGATTTGCCAAGACTGATGAAGATGTGGAGTGGCCTGCACAGAGCCCTGACCTCAACCCCACTGAACACCTTTCGGATGAACTGGAGTATCGAATATGTACATCTATTATGCCTGTGCCAACCATTTACATGAGAGTCACAAGGAGGACTATGGCATGAAATGTAAGTTGGTCGTGATGCTTCTGCAAAAAAGGTTCCCTCTCCTTGTTGCTTGGTGCTATTAAATTAAAAAATCCAACTGATTTTCAAAAGTGGAAGTTATTCAAATTGTAATTTTCAACAAAAGAAAAACACCCCATTTGAAGTTCATTGAGTCCAGGTGTGTAACATGTTCTATAGGTCACGATAACCTCTGTTAAATTGTGACCATTTCTCACCGGCACTGATATAAAGGTTGTTGTAGTAACTCACAGAAATGGTGAGAGACTCCTGAATGTCCTTGTGGCTGACCAGTTGCACATTGCCATCTTCATAATAATGCACCTGGACCTTGAGCATGCCCACCAGCTGTGTCGCGCCCTGAGACAAGCTGAACTTCCACTCAGACCGACAGCGACCGTTCCTGCACACACAGACGACAAGACCTTATGGATTTCCTCAGACATTTTGAGAGGCATTACAGAGGCAGTGACACGAACAAATGCTACCTTACCAGAAGTTTTTGGGTTGAAACTGATGTCCTTCAACGCAGGCAATGACTGTTTGGTGGCCATCAATGGTTTTCCCATAAACCTACAGGAAATGAGACAGTTGTGGAAGTGCACAAACACTGAACACTTTAAACATATCAGGAGAAATGTTAAAAGTGCCTAAGAAAAGAGATGCATAATATGACCACAATGAGACAGGGAAAATGTTTAATGCTTAATGCAGTAGTACTAAGCCCTTTTGGGATTTCAAAAAAACTGAGGGAAACGATGCATGGCTATTCATCAGGAAGAGATGCGAGACTGATCCCAAAGCTCGCAGATCCAGAGGCAAGGGATGATGGAGCTCACTCACAGTGCACACTCCACTAGGGTAGTGATCTTTGACGTAGGCCCTGAGTGCAGCGTCACACGCCTCCCTCCATGGCTCCAGAGCTGCTTCACCCTCGTAGGGCTGCAGGTCACTGGCCTCTTTCTTCAGGTGGTCAAACTTAAACGACAGCTTGGTCCGTGGGTCAAAGAAGCGCCCGTTTCCCAGGTCTCCATGCTCTGTGATCAACACCTGCATTTAAACAGGGGTTTAGTGTTACTCAATTAAGTGATTCAAGTCATTAAAAACAGTCAAGCTGACTTTTTTTTTTTATTGCATTTACATCAAGACAGTTTTTCGTTATATAAATATGTGAGGAAGGGTGAATTAGTCAAAAGATCAAGATATTGTTCAGGCCAACATATTATCATATTAATTAACATTAAACTGATGTGAAGGAGCAAATTACCTGATCTTCCTTAAGTTTGGTGGGTGTAAACTGATCCATGTTATACTGGGCAAAGGCACTGTTTCATGGAGAGAAGAAAAAAATGGACTGAAAGCCAGATTAAAGGGACTGTTCGAGAACATTCCGTTCTAACCACTAAAATCTGATAAAGTCATAAAAGTACAGTTAATCTCACTCCTAAGCCGTCAAAAAGAAATATGTGTGCTTAAATTGTTGAGTGAAAATTTGAGAGAACTCCCAAAACAAAAAGTTGAACTCTCCTGTATTTTATCTTAAGTGGCCAGTATGGAAACATGAGAGATATTTTCCTCTAACAACAGGACTTAAAAGCTAGCCAAATCTGACAATGACAAAATGGTGGGAACTGTTTTGTGGGAAGATATGTTGTTTTTATGAAGATAATAAAACCCGGGCTTCCTAGAAAGAGCTGATATTAATCACAACGATGTCAGAAAGAGGGATTAGGTTCTGGACTGGGCTCAGATTGTTCATTGTGGTTGCAGAGCATAGGTTAATAACAGAATTAAAGGCAATACAGTCCCACTGAGACGTAAAATTTGTAACAAAAGTGAACACTCACTGAGCCGCCCCTTCCCTGAGCAGATTGTCGTTGTTGAGCAGTAGCCGGACATCTGAAATCACACAACAGTATTCTCAGTATGTTCTTGCTGTGATTAAAAAAAAAAAAGTACACAAATATATAACATTCTACAGAGCTGGTTTTCAATTCCAGCCCTGAGAAGCAAAGCAAACACCAATGGTATCCTGCTCTAACATGAAAAATTATCTCACTGGGTAATCATTATGTCTTCCATGAGCCCGAGGCGGATCACATTAACATTAGCTTCTGATGGAAATGATTCCTAGCTAAGTACAGATCTAATCCAGAGCTCTCACCATTGAAAACTTCATTGAATTCTCCAGGTGGCGCATGGATGACAAAATTGGCAGCAATGCGGACCTGTTGGGAAAAAAAAAAAAGTTTAGAAAAGAAAAAAAAAAAATCTGTTTGACAGTTTGCATTTTCCTTTCTGAAAGAAAGTGATATAGATTATTAGTAACAACTTACTTTGCATTTATAACTTCCTCTAAACTCTTTCATACATCATATTATTTTGCTGGTTTTGCCTTATGGTGTGCAACAAAAAACGCACAGGAGCGGACAAACGAAGGCCACACTCATTAACACGAGAGCATATATGGTGTTTGCGTGGTGCTGTGTGAACCATTTACTGCCTACATTCATTCGTCATCATTACCTGCTATTGTGCAAACAATGCTAATTGCGGAACAGGAGGGATTGGTAAAGCTTTCTGCGCGAGCGGGCAGGATTGGTTCAGAGTGTCTGTGTGAGCAGGCGGGAATGACAAAAAGCAGTCCCACGCACACTTCAAGTCTGGTTTGTCGCCTTGTTGTATGACACAGATATATCTGTAAAACGTTTGGATCCTATATTGTAAAAACAACACGTGGGGTGCAAACCTGCGTAGTGTAAACTGTACTTTTTATTTATTCATAGAAGAGGTTAAGCTTTTCATGATTTTCTATTCCAACTAGGCCAGACTGGCTGTCAGACACCGAGACGCGCTCTCTGGTCTGTTCGGCTCTATAGGCCACTCCTTAGAAGGGTGCTGGCTTTTCTTAGCAATGCTCATATAAGCTGAGGGCCTCGTCACACTTCCCTCCCCTCTGGCACAACAGCAGCAAGAGTAAAACACAGCTCACAGGGACTCACTACGGTTCCCTTCACACAAGGCCTGGAGAAACTGCCTGCTCTCTCTCCTCACTTTCCGAGCCTCTCTATGCTCAGTTTTCATATCCATTACATGACAAGCTAGACAAACTGAACTCAGATCAATAGAGAACAGCAAACTGTGCTAGAATCCCTCTCTACCTCTCATCATGATTTTTTTGCATGCTCAGCATATAATAAGACAACAGGATAAACACAGGAATGGGTACAAACAAGCAGAATTTCATCATTAAAGTTGTATTTTACAGTTAGTAAATTATCTTAATACTAAATTTGGGCACCTTGCTAATGAAAACGGGAAACAAATCGACACGGGAATACCAGCACACAAAACTTATTATAAATACCTCCACTGCTAAAATGGTCACCACGAGCAAGAAATCTGGTCGACAAGCACTGTGAATTATATATGTGTATTATATTTAAGGTTATAATTATAGTCTTATACTACAATATTCTTGATAGTGTGCCTTAAAGCTTTTAAAAAAGTGCCTTAAGGCTTTTAATAAAACATTGTAGAAATCCAATTTGCAATGAAAGACGATATTCTGCTTTTTGAACATACTGGATTCTCCGATTGGTTGCTCAACTTAGCGTGAGCATGAAAATGGTAGCTAGGTTAGTGCATCCCAAACTGCATACTATGGTATGTGAACTGGGAAGCAAGTTTTTTTTTTTTTATGAGCTTCCTTTTCCGTGTTTTTTTTTTTTTTATTTAAATGACAAAAAGACTACCGCCAAGTCCTGACATGATGAGTCATTTCCTCTCACACAGATGTAGAATGTACATATACGTTAACCATCTGCTGTTGTTTCTGCAGTTTGTTCATGCGCAACGTTTTACAGAAGATGTGAGATGACAGGAAGTGACCTTCAGACAGCCTTGTTTTCGACTTGTTTTTCGAGCCTTGTGTGTCAAGAACGTTTGGCACATTTCTGTATGACTGCATGGACCCAGCAGCAACAACAAAAGCTTGTATAAGAAACAATCAGGCCGCTAAATTAGATACATTTCTGAACATAAATACACAGACACACACACACACACACACACAAAAAGGTCATAACCAATCAGGGATGAGTTTCCTGAAAAGCTCATAATGCTAAGTACTACGAGGAGAACCCCACGAAAATACTGCACTGACATTGCCATGTCACTGATGCCAGAACAGCCGTGCCATGCACACTGCTATATAAAACGCTCAACATGAAGTTGTGATAACTTGCATAATATGTGCCGCTGGAAATGTGCGTCAGCACTATACACACCTCTAAAACGCCACCTACTGCTGCCAAGAATTCTCAGCGGTAAATTTGACCAAAAGGACTTTAGACATTGTGGCCAAGTGGCTGGTTAACACTCCTGAAGCTTTTATTTGGGAGTGTTCAAGTCTGCCAGAGAGAAATTACAGAGACTTGTAGCTGGCTACTGGGTGATGGTGGATTTCCCCTCCATGTCTATTTAATCCTACCATATGGAAAAATAAGATTTTAGTCACCTTGATAAGTCACACACTTCCCTAATGTGGAATGCCAGGAGGACGACAAGATAGAAACAGAATACTGTGTTAATAGAATTAACTGTGAAAGCTGCATACACAATTTCGGTGCAATATAAGTCCACTTATTCTTTCTCCCCCTCTGTCACATCCTACCACGAGATTTAGAAAATAACATAACTTGTGCTATCGCTTTCCAAAGCAAACAGTCGTAAATCGTCGACTACGCTCACATCTATTGTCTGCATTTATACATATTGTCTATCTGCTTCTGTTTATAGTGGGTCTCCTGTTCTAACAGAAGGTCTATCAGAGTCAGAGTGCACTCATCTAAAACGAGGGTGGTATTTGCAATCTGGTGTTCCTCTATTTGTCATAAGTAAATAAATAAATAAATAATCAAACATGAACATAAATCAACAAGCACCAAAGTTCAAGAGTCTACACCAACCAAATAAAACCCACTGAGGTCATGGCATGGATACTAGCCTAATTAGTATTACTCTGTGGTAAAATTATACTGCTTCATTCTAAGTAATATTTAATTTAGAATGACTCAGAGAGACAGACAGACGAACCTAAAGTCAAACCTAAGACACACTGACTGAAAGGTAGATACAGCGGTGGACAAATCTGGGACAAGCAATTTTGTGTCCAGGTTCCTTACTGACATTTGTACCAAAAAAAAAAAAAAAAAGGGGTTTTCATTTGGTGTGTATATTTAAATGTAATGCACTTTGGTGCAACGCATCTAGATACTTAACTATAGAGCACACATCATCCACACCCATCATTCCACAGGTATGAAGAAGCAGAAAAAAGCGAGGGGATTAAAGTGCAATGCACAGCTGCCATATAATCTCCTGCTAGCACTTACGCCACCTTTTGTGGTCAGACACTAGCCAGACACAAATAATATCTTTAACAGGGAACGTGAGGACTCAGCTGAGAACCTCACAGTTCATTACTGAAACACCGGCCAACAATGAAAGCTTTTGCTGAAGGGGCGCAACCATGATGTGCTACACGACCATATACTCGTTCATTTCCCTTAGTCTCTATTAGTGCACTTAACTAGTGAACTACTTCACCATACATTATGCTAGTCTGCGCTTTTTAGCTGAGTCACCTGGGTTTCTGAGCAACCATAACATGAGACTGTGCAACACATTAAAGCTTTCAACTGCCCTGTGGGCTAGCTATTGAATTTACGAATTTTCAAACCATGCTATGGCAAAATTAATATCACTTTTACTATCTAAATCTGTGAACTATTTATGGGGGACAAACAACAAATCTCTCTGTGTCAGAATGAGCCAAATCAGCCTAGTTAACATTTTTAAGAAGAGGAACAAAGTCTGTAGTGCTCAGTACAGATCCTGAGCATTTTGCATTCATGACGTAATAAAACCTGCTGGTTAAAAGTAGTTAGCTAAATAAATGACTCCAGGCTCCTATGCCAAAACCATATTATTCTACTGTTCATGTTCATTATAAGTTTAGGACTCATCAATCAGGGAAGAGCTAAGGCCACAGGCTCTCCATGTCAAAGCATAACTGAAATATCCCAGCCTGCTTCTGCTGGTCTCTACACGACTCTAACCACATAACTGTCGCAAACTTGCAGGAAAGCAGCAGAGCTAAGCACCGGAAGAGATCACTGGCTTGCAGCAGATTGCAGACACACAGAGGGATGGTGGAAGGAGGAAGGCATGTAGCAGCATGCACATTCAGGGCTGGGTCACTGAGACTCAGCTGAGAATACAAACAAAAAAAATAATAATCGCACAAAATCAGACAACCCAATTGCAAATACAATAAAAACAGAACGACACAGTTTGAGTAACGCACAGTAGCTTGGTGATCCTGTTCAAACATTGATGCTTATCAGTAAATTACTAAGTTCAGTCGATGTGTAAAAGCAAACAGAAACATACTGGATTTCGACAATGAAGGACCAAAATTGTGCTTAGCCCCAAAGCAGGAACAGAAAATATCGAGACAAAATGCTGACGTAGCCAGACTCAAGTAATGACTTTTACATGCAAATAAAAACGTTGTCCAACAACTTGACGACATTTTGCAGACGCAAACACAACGTGCTACACAATCATATAGCCCACACTTCTGTTTCCCAGAGTCTCTAAGAGAAGTGTTGAGAAGTGCTGTAACTTCTCAATTAGTTCACTATGCATTATTGCATTACATTACATTAGTTGGCATCTTTTAGCCAAGTCAATCAGGTATCTGGGCAACCGAATCAGAAATATAAATAAAGCAGAAATATACTGGATTTTGGTCATTTAAAAAAAAGGACCATAATTGCACTTAGACCAAAAAGAAAATTAAAATGACTGTAATTTAGGACAGCGGAGTCGCCTGTACTGTTCATCTTCTTGACTATTTCAGTAAACTTAAACAGCTGTAGGTTGAAATCAAGGAGTCAGTGCAGTCTTTCTGTCTCATACAATTACTCAAATCATGCAACTTGATGAAACACCTACAACAAACTTGCCTTAACACAATCACACGTCCAATCCTATACATCAAACTGACATTTTCAAAAACAAACAAACAACAACAATAATAATAAACAAGGCTGCCAACAGAATTCTTATAATCTCCTAATCAAAAGGTGTGGATACACCCTACCCATCCCCAACTAGTCAACTTAGATAAAGTTAGTTATGAATCACGCTATCAGTTACAATATAACGCATTTTATTGCTAGTCGTACTAGTTCTGTTAAACTATAAAACTGAATTGACCAGTTAAACTCAGTTCCACAGCGGTCGAGTTTGAGTACTAGCCACCCAAAACTAGCCAGGCTACGTCCCAAATACCTTCCTGTTTAGCCACATACGACCACTTAGGAGAGAATGAAATAATGCCGCCCACACCCCATTTAGTGCCCTACACATCCAGCAGGAAGCGATTTGAACTCCAGCCGTAGGTTGCTCCGGTCCTCATCTCGTATTACGGTACAGAGTGCTAGCAAGCTCGCTTAGTGAGAGCTTTTCTGCACATTCCTGACTCCCGAAGCTACACCAAGCCAGGACTGGAAACAATAATGAAAACCACTTATCTGTAAAACGGCACCAGAGAACAAGAAGCCCAAAAGTTTTAATCAACTGGCTCATACCCTCTCCTCATCAGTGAGCTGTTCGTCAACGTCCGCCATCTTGGCTCAGCTGGACCAACCCTGTCAAAATGCATCACGGGAATTCGAAGAACCGAATATTTTTAAAAACAAAAAAGCAATTAAAAAAAAATTAAGCAAATGTTGTTTCTGTTTGGCATAACATATAAATAAAAACAAGACTGCATAAGAATTTGCAATCGCAAAATTCCACTTATGTGTTTGTCATATTTTAGTTAACTCTATTAGTAAACTCTTAATAAAGCAGTAACACTGTAATTTCTACACTTGGCCCTGCAATTATTGAAGAAAAACTCCATTGTGACTGTGACAGTTTATGAATCCCTTGAGTATGATATGGTTGCAGGCACTGAAGCACCATCACACACCCTTAACTCATGCGATAAGACTAGGGGCAATATCAGATACCGTTGTACTTATTGTACATATAAAGGGGAAATAACCGTTGCCTATTTATTATACTCATACTCATCAAAAGACAACAGTGTTTCCTGTGTTATGTATTTTTAAATGCTGCCTGTCTGTTGGTGAGCTTTGAGTTTTTGCAGTATGGAGGAATTTTCCTGTTATCTATATCAATATCATTTGTTAATCAGTATGATGTCAATCAGTATCTATGCAACAGTACTGAAGAGTGACCTTAAATCACCTCATGTATTAACTTTCAGAGCTTCATTTATATACTACAATGTACCATTTCTAGTACATTTAGAAGGGTGATTTTATGCTCATGATCCTACAAAGATGTTTCTGTGAGAACAAACTGGTGAGACCTTGTAGGTGGTGTTTTTAAGGTGAAGGCTAATGTTGTTTTTGAAAACATAAACCGACTGAACTCTTGCCACGGTTAAAACTAAGATAAGGGGATAGTGAAATAATTGGGGCGAGAGGCAGGTGTGTGATTAAAAGAAAGAAGAGAAAACTCCATCCGATGAGATCATTGTTTTTAGAATTGTATAAAAGCATGGGCCACGACTATGTAAATCAGATGCTCTGCAGACCATATCGGCTTTGTTGTCTGATTCAATAAAGTCTATAGATTTTTGGCATCCAGAACCCCTTGTCTTTGTAACTCATTTTCTTATTCTGATTTGCAGAAGTATTTGCCACGACAGCGGTAGTGACACAAACTTGACTTGAGGTTAGAGTTTTATCTCATTTAACACCTCATCATGCAAGCACCAAGGTCTTTATGCCACTTTCTCAGAAGTTTTTGCTATTGCCTGATTTATGAAAAAGTGTTGTTTAACACTAAAATAAGCGTTTGGCCATTAACAGAGAAAGCTGACTTCATATACAAAGCAGGAAAGAAGGTCTTCACTGCATTTCTGCATGTCTCAATGTGCTAATTCTACAAGATATAATTTGGAAATAAGCTTTCATGCATTTCCAGTTCATGCAACGTTGCAGGCTTGATGGCTACACACCAAGGGACAGTTTCATTCTGACTCAACAACTTTAGTGTTAATAATTGTGTCAAATTCTGTACATTCGCCACCCTGGAGTTCATCACAAATCATTCAACTTAAGTATATGTCTCCATTACTGTGTCTTCATTCTTCCTGGACTTCCCTTGTCTTGCATATAGCTTTGCTTATCCATTTAATTTGTGCATTGTTAATAGTATGGTAGATCAGGGTTTGTTTTTAGTATCTTGAAATGACATCCCCAAGGACTTCATATTGCCCATTATATACTGCCAGTTATTATTTTATGGAAATACTTTTCAATACTTTAATAAACTGGACCTCACATCACATACAGATCACTTGATCTCTTTAAAATCCTCTTCAGCACTGAGCCTGTGCCAGCACCCAAACAAGTAAGCTGCAAGAAACTAAGCAAAGAGGAAGAAACACTCATGGAATGATCATGGACTGATAGACACGATCCAGGAGTTTTACGATTTCATGGGCCTCATCTTTCATATGGCAGTAGTGACGCTGGATAATATTTAGGATTATTGGAGGGGAAAAAAATCTTCTTACTGACTGTTATACTGTTGTGGCAAATCTTCTCAGTCCAAAATAAAAGAAAATACTTTAATACTTAAAGTATGCTTTAATACAATTCTAAAACGATGATCTCATTAGGTGGCGTTTTCTCATTTTTTTCTTTTAATCACGCCCCTGACCTCTCGCTACAATTCTATCATTATCATCTATCTTCTCTTTAAAATGCGGCGTGAACTCAGTCAGTTTATTTTAGAAAAAATGTTAATATTTCTTCACAACCTTAACAATGCACTGTAAGAAATCACAAATGCCAAACTGGTGAAAAAGATACAAACTTACTCTGAGAGAGAAAGAGCACCTTCTCATGAAAAAGCATAAAACAAGCCTGGACTGAAAAGATACAATTTATGAATGAGAACTGTGTGCTGAGTGATTTCCCACAAGCTAGAGTCACATCAGCTTGTCTTAGTTTTCTTTATTCACATACACAAACATTCTCTATAAAATTATTTTTTTAATTAATTGATTAGAACTATGCTTAAACACGGATTTAACATAAAGTCACACTCTCTTCATGCTTAAAATGCGCTTCAAAGTCATTCTTAGGCCTTTGATAGATTAACACATTTCACTTTGATTTAACTTTTCATTGGTCCTGATGGATTACGTCATACTTGGATCAAGAAGATTATTCTATAACACCAAGGGACCTATTAAGGGTAAACCTTCATATAAGTAATCCAGAGGATAATGTTGAAGATGGCAGAAAAAGAGGCACAGAAGACCATGACCCCCTGTTGTGCTTGAGACCCCATCTGGATGAGGACACTTGCAAGGCTTTCTACCATCCTCAGAAAAACCTTTTCACTTATGAGAGAGTGGTGGCCACAAAAGCTCCCACTGGAACAAGCTAGTATATGAAGGGCAAGCCAGCTAAGTCGGGGGTTCAGACTTTTCACGTTGGCTGACAGCGTTAATTGGCTACATAGCAGATCTCACTATCTACACGGGAAAAACAACATAGAGTGCAAATAGGCAACAGTTTGAGACAAGTGTAAGACAATAAATACCCAGAACAGTATACACAGAACAATATATTACCCAGAACAGTATACACAGAACAATATATTACCCAGAACAATAAATACACAGAATCATGAACATACAGAACAACATAATAGTGTTGTGCACCGAAGCTATTGCAACAGTGGACTGTAAACTATTGTGTAGTGTAAATAAAAACGTGTCTGATGCAGCTTTGTAAAGTGCATGTGTGCAGTGGTATTGAGTCATACTGGTTTAGGTGTTTGAATAGTCCAGGTGTGTGTTGGGAGGCAGCAGAGTGTTGAGTAATCTGACTGCCTCAGGGAAGAAACTGTTAAGGAGTCTTGTGGTGGCGGCACAGATGCTCCGGTATCTTCTGCCAGTTGGCAGGAGGGGGAAGAGTCCATGCAAGGGGTGGGAGGGGTCTTCTGCAATGTTGGTGGCTTTGCAGATGCAACGGTTGTTGTATGAGGTGGCGATGGTGGGTAGAGACCCCCTGGTGATCTTTTCAGCTGTTTCAAAATGCAGTTCCTGTACCACAAGGTGAGACAGCTGGTGAGGATGGGAGGGGGAGGTTGGCTCTCTTCTGCCTCTGCAGGAAATGGAAGTGCTGCTGGGCTTTCTTGGCTAGGCAGATTGTGACTCTCTCCAAGGCTTTTGACTCTCTCCACAGTTATTCTGTTTATGCGCAGTGGTGAGTGGTCTACTTGGGTTCTCCTGAAAGCAATAGTCATCTCTTTGGTCTTATTAACATTAAGAGATATATTGTTTTCTCTACATCATTCTGCGAGCTGCTTCACCTCTTCCCTGTATGCTGACTCATCATTGTTGCTGACGAGGCCCACAACTTTAGTGTCATCAGCAAACTTGGTGATCTTATTTGAACTGTACTTTGCAGCACAGTCATGAGTCAGCATGGTAAACAGCAGTGGACTGAGCACACAGCCCTGGGGAGCACCGGTGTTCAGTGTGGTGGTGTTGGAGGTGGTGTTGCCAATCCCGATAGACTGGTCCCATGGTCCCAGGTCCAGGATGCAGTTGCAGAGGAAGGTGGTCAAACTTAGCAGGCTCAGCTTTTCTATCAGTTGTTGTGGGATGATTGTGCTGAATGTTGAACTGCAACTGAAGTCTATGAACAGTATCCTTACATAATTGTCCTTTTTGTCTAAGTGAGCCAGAGAAAGGTTAATGGTAATAGATATGGCGTCCTAAAACAATAGGCATACTAGAATGGGTCCAGTGTGGTGGGAAGCCTGCTCTTTATGTGTTTCATCACTAGCCACTCAGAGCACTCAGGTGTGAGTGCAACGAGCCAGTAGTCATTCAAGCAGGACACAGAATATTTCTTTGGCACAGGAATGATGATGGTCATCTTGAAGCACACAGGGACAACTGCTTGGCTGAGGGAGATATTAAAGATGTCTATAAGGATATTCCCTGGGCACTTGGCCAGATATGTTGTCAGGACCAGCAGCTTTCTGTGGGTTAACTCTGGACAGAATCTTCCTGATATCTACTGCAGACAAACAAAGTACTTAATTAGTGGGAGCTGGGCTGGTCTTTCCTGCCAGCTTGTTGTTCTGTGCTTCAAACTGTGCATAGAAATCATTCAGACTGTCTGGGAGCAAGACGCCACCATCACACACATGTGGTTTAGCTTTGTAGCCCGCGATGGCCTGAATACCTTGCCACATATGCTGTGTGTCCTTGGTGTTTAGGAAGTGGCCATGGATTCTTTGTGCATAGTTTCGCTTTGCCGCTCTAATAGCCTTGGACAGGTTGGCCCTTGCTGTGCAGAGGGCTACCTTGTCTTCAGATCTGAAGGCAGTGTCTCAGATTTTCAGTAGCGTGCACCTCTGCAGTCATCCTCTGTTTCTGGTTTGCATGTGTGATGATGGTCTTAAAGTAAGTCACATCATCTATGCACTTGCTGATGTAGCAAGTCACTGACGCTGTGCATTCCTCCAAAACTACGGTGTGTCTCTGTATGCTGGGATTAGTATAACCAAGATGTGGTCCAAGCAGCCAAAGTGGGGGCAGGGTTCAGCCATGTAAGCACCATGAATGCTGGTGTAAACAAGGTCCAGAGTGTTTGCTGGACGTGTCTCGAAATCAAAATGCTGGTAGAATTTCGGCAGCGCTAATTTCAGGTTCACTTTATTAAGAACACCTCTTTATTCATGAAATTATCCAATCAACCAATCATTTGGTGGCAGCAGCAATGTATAAAATCGTGCAGATAGAGCTTCAAGAGCTTCAATGGGTATGGGGATGCGTAGCCACAGACTGGTCAGAGTGCCCATGCTGACCCCTGTCCACTGCCAAAAGCATTTTCTTTTACATCATGTGGGCAGCCAGGTGCATGTGGATCTCATACCTGGGGAAGAGACGGCACCTAGATGCACTATGGGAAGAAGGCAATCCGGTGGAGGCAGTGTGATGCTCTGGGCAATGTTCTGCTGGGAAACCTTGGGTCCTGGTATTCATGTGGATGTTGCATGTGCCAATAACTAAACATTGTTGCAGACCAACTACACCCCTTCATGGCAACAGTACTCCCTAATGGCAGTAGCCTCTTTCAGCAGGTTAATGCGCCCTGCAACACTGCAAAAATTGTTCAGGAATGGTTTGAGGAACATGACAAATAGTTCAAGGTGTTGACTTGGCCTCCAAATTCCCCAAATCTCAATCCGATCGAGCATCTGTGCGATGTGCTGGACAAACAAGTCTGATCCTTGGAGGCCACACCTCACAACTTACAGGACTTAAAGGATCTGCTGCTAATGTCTTGGTGCCAGATACCACAGCACACCTACAGCGGTCTTGTAGAGTCCATGCCTTGTGGGGTCAGAGCTGTTTTGGCGGCACAAGGGGAACCTACACAATATTAGGCAGGTGGTTTAAATGCTGTGGCTGATCAGTGTAAACCAATAATATATCCCACCCCCTGACAGGTGCCATTGTAATGAGATATTCAGTGTTATTCACTTTACCTGTCAGTGGTTTTAATGTCATTGCTGATTGGTGTATATTACAGAATATTTCACAGAACTTGTCTGTAACTAGTATTTAAACTCATGTGCTGACCCACTACATAGTACTTGTCTTGCTATCCTATTATTAATTACTATTGCATTTATAATATAACCATTATTCTGTTATTTTTTAGTTGTTTTTTTTTATGTCATGTTTGTTTTTAGTCTCCCTCTTATTGTGGGTGTTGTATCTCTTTGTTTTTCTTTTTGCTTCAAACGTAAGAAAACCAGCAAATAAAGAACTGAAAAGGAATTGACTTTAGCGGTAAACAAACGATGAAAAAAGAACTGTATAAAGGCAGAGAGTAGAATCTAATATATGTGTCTGGGTCTTTAATGGTAACACCTTTCATACCTTTTAACATTTTATATGATAATAAACAAAAACTCCCTTCTCCGTAATAATTATTCCTAGTCCACTGTCTCTATATATCCTCTGAATCATCATGTCTTCTTCCGCAATCACCACACCACTCAAACATCATGCCACTCTATTCCAGTAAACAACAGCTGACCTTGGAACTACTAGTAGTGTATTCTGCATTTTCAAGTAGGCACACTGATTTTGGGATTTGGGCAATGAGTGCCAGCAAACCAAATGGCGAGCATTCAGAGCATTCAGTTTAAATATGATGCAATCAGGAGATGCCCAGAGCTAGAGGGCATCTGGGTGAATGATAAATACACAGAACAAAAGTTAATAATACTTAATATTTCAGTACTCCTGAAAGGCAACAGCCTCCAATATAAGGCACTACTTTATTGCCTGATATTGTCAGCACTTTCTGGTGCATTCTTTCATGTTCTGGTGCACTCTTGTTCTGGTTCAACTCAACAGTGTTGCTCTATTTTTCTACCCATATTCAAGGTGGTCTCAAGGGATTGTAGATGATGTTGCCGCTGGAGACCACACAGCACTGGAAGGTATTAGCACGGAAGCTGAAGCTTTGGAACCCTTTGTGTACTGATGAGAAGGGGAGAGAACTAGTCAAGTCAAGTCAAGTCAAGTGGAGTTTATTGTCATTTCAGCCATATACAAGTACATAGTGAAACGAAACATGTTTCTCCAGGACCAAGGTGCTACATAAGACAACACAGAACAACACAGCACTACGGGGAGTACATAAATTAAACATAAAGTGCACGAGTGCAAACATGTGCAGACGCACAAGACAGAACAAGACAGTACAATGACTACAACGCCGACCAATACGCAGTTCTGTTTGAAAGTGACCAAGTGACAATAGTGCAAATATTACAGTCTGATATAAATAGCTGAAGTAGTGTAAACATAATGGTATTATATTGTGTAAACATAATAGTAGCAACAAGAAAAAGCAGCAGCATAAAACATGTGTGAAACATGTGCATGGAGGATGTTCAGGTGTGTGTGTGTGTATATATGTATGTGTGTGTGTGTGTTCCTTCCTTCAGTCCAGGTATTGAGGACAGACTAAACACAGACTAAAGGACTAGGTCTAGGCATCGGTCACTTTAGGTTGAGATGAATTTCCACTAGCGCCACCTTTAGCAGGCAGTTGAACGGCATTGTGGTTGATGTAGGAAATCTAAGGCTAAAGTGAAAATAGACCAACTTGTGGATGAAACCACAACAAATAATCTTTTGAACCAATGAAGATCACATATTGATTAATAATATTGATATGCAAGTCATTCAGGGTGGATTTCAATCCTAGATTTCCACAGGGGAGGAGTCTTCTAAATCAATCATCAAAAAGACAACAAGTGAAATTATTCTCATAGTATGAATATAGTGCCAACATTAATGATACATCATCTTAAGATTTGTACAAAAAACAAAACAAAACATAAACAACAAAACTGGAAACACAGAGCAGGTGGAGAGCATTTTGTGTAATCATGGGTAGTAACACTTAACTTGTGATATAATCATTTTCAAAAATAAACAATAAACAATAATAATTAATAAAACAAAAATTGCCTGGGCCTGTTCTGTGTGAAAGAAAATCATAAACCTGCTGTTTTAATTTCAGTAAGCTTACCATGCAACAGCGTTTGTACTGTTTAGTGCTACTGTATAGTTTGTTTACTGTATTATTTATTTTATAGTTTATAGTTAATTTACTGTATTTATTGACACTGTATCCTCTTGTCTGACCTTGTTTCATGTGTAGAACTGTGATTCTGAGGGAACTATTTAGTTCCTAACTTTACATCTGTCTATGATGAGATGAATGACAGTAAAACCTACTTGACTTGGAAAGGACACTCTACACTTCTGAAACTGTCATCCTATTTTTAAACAGTTGGAAAGCATGGAATACTGAACAACAACAACCATGTCAATCAGCTACTGAGCATGATACCTAGGAAGGGATGTCACCTTTCCTGACACATCACCACTGCTTCATATGGAGGGCACAGAGAAGTAAGAGTCATGATAGAGGGATTATATGTATAACCACAGGTTTCCCACATGGGCAATTCCTTTAGGAAGAGTGGGAAGGATAGTACTGCAGGACATGATCCACTCCTGTCAGGATCCTGCGGGTACATCTGGAATGCAACACATCCACAATTCCTTGCCTTTATTGACTGAATTTAAGGGACGCCATCTTGCGCAACTAGCCAATAGGCTCACATAGATACACCACTTTTCAATGACAGGTATTATATTATGTTAACACTTACTTCCTGTACATTACTGTACACTTAAGACCAGTCTTTGTTGGTAAATTTCAAGTCAGGTTATTCAAAATTTATAAATATTAGTCATAAATATTAAATATTATTAATATTATTAATATTATAAATATTAGTCATCAAATATCAACGGATGTAACGTCAAGGGTGCTCAGGGACCGTCTAAAAATTATAATCTGTATTACAATTTGTTTACCTACAACAAAATGCAATTTCTTAGGATTTCTTTTGCTGGTCGTGGATTACACAAGCTTTTTATATTCATAGATACGTCAAAACTTTGAAAGAACGATTCTTCTCTCTCTCTGTCTCTCTCTCTCTTTTTGGTCTGTGTCGGAATTTGTCTTCGTTTTGTATGTGTTCATGCCATTGCTCGGCTCAGACGTGCCCTTGGCTTGTTCCGCCGTGTGTGAAGCGGTTACTGTCCTGCAGCTGAATCGAAACACAAGCAGCTGATTAGCGGAGCAATGCCTTCACTCAGAGAAGTTTACGAAGTTGGCTTGGATTTCATCGAGTTCTTGGGTGAACGAAAATCAAAAACGGACAAAAAAGAGCTTCGAGACATTTACACCTCCGAGTTCAAAAGGTTACACTGGGAAGCGTCCTGTTTATTCAGAAATATTTTGTAGTAGACAGGTTTAACATTTAAACGAAGGGTAATTCTTAAACCTAAAGTATAATGTCTCCAATATGTTCAACAGAAGTAGAGCAAATAACGTGCTAACATAAACATGCTAATTCTGTGTTTATTGTGTTTGTGAAGCTCTTGTAGGCAGCACTGTATGGCTACTGTATGGCTCATGATGACTAATGCTTGTATGATTGTGACTTTATAATGTCGGTAATTACATACGTTTATTTTTGGGCCCATAGGGAAGGAGGACCAAATTTTTCTAGGTTGGTCTACGCTTTGCTGTATTTCAACAAAGCCAGTGTATTTAAGGGAAAAGTTATCCTGCATGCCAAACCTCAGGTAAGTCTGTGTGTGTCTCTCTCTCTTCTTTATGCTTTCTCTCAGTCTCTCCTGCTTTTCTGTCTGTCTGTCTCTCTTTTTCTCTCTCTCTCTCTGTATCTCTCTCGCTCTCTGTATATTTCTCTCTGTATCTCTCTCTCTCTCTCTCTCTCTTTGTATGTATCTCTCATTCTCTCTCTCTCTCTTTGTATGTCTCTCTCTCTTTCTGTATCTCTCTTTCTGTGTCTCTCTCAATTCAGTTTTCAATTCAGTGTGTGCTTTATTGGCATGACAAAATATTTTGTATTGCCAAAGCAACATAACACAGAGCAAGAAAAAGAAGGAATTGAACAAGACATAAAGTGAAAAACAGTAATGCAACATCATATACATTAATACAGGAAGTATTGAAGTAAGGAATTGAAGTGGGGTTAGGGTGAATGGGGGTTATGGTGGTAGGTGGGGTTAGGGTGGGTGAGTGGGTGGTGGTAGGCGGGGTTAGGGTGGATAGGGGTATATGGTGGTATGCGGGGTTATGGTGGTAGGCGGGGTTAGGGTGGATAGGGGTATATGGTGGTATGCGGGGTTATGGTGGTATGCGGGGTTAGGGTGGGTGGTTGTAGGCGGGGTTAGGGTGGACGGGGGTATATGGTGGTAT
>CM040976.1:12825719-12864417 GCA_022985145.1 Pangasius djambal
TCTCTCTCTCTCTCTCTCTCTCTCTCTCTCTCTCACTCACTGTCACTTCCAGTGTGATTGTTGGGGGGTGAGCGTGTGGACTGAGTGGTGTGAGTGCGGTTGGATTCTGTGAGTGAATCCTTTTTCTCTTTTTTTCCTGGCTTTTCTCTTTGTTAGTTGTTTTTTGTGTGTTTTTGGTTTACGTTGTAGTTGTTTTGGGCCGCGTGCTACCTGTTTTATCGGGAGCGTGACGGCCCCGCGTCATGGAGTGAAAGCGGCGTCCGCGGTTAGTGTAGAGAAATGCTGCCTGGCAGTGGGTGATGTTGTTGGGCATGAAAGCATACTGTCTGCCTCCAGGATGAATAACGCTACGGTTACATTTCTCAGCACTGTTGAAAAGGCTAACGAACTAGTTGAGACAGGGATTGTCGTTGATGATCTTCTTACTTCTGTGCTTCCACTTTCTACACCATCAAAGAAAGTCACCTTGTCCAATGTACCACCGTTCTTAAGTGATGAGGTATTAGTTAAAGCTTTGTCTCGTTACGGCAAACCGGTCTCTCCTATTAAAAAGATCCTCATCAGTAGCGAATCGCCTTTACTGAAACATATTGTTTACTTGATTATGAACGATGATGCTGAGATAGATGTGTCCTGGCACTTTCGGGCTGATGAGTACGATTACATTATTTACGTAACAGCTGATAAAATGAAATGTTTTAATTGTGGGCAATCCGGTCATCTAATCCGTGCTTGTCCCGCAAAAAACTCAAACAACCCGTCAGCTGATGGTGACGTTGCCGCTGTCGGAAGTGACGTGGTAGTTAACGCTGAACCCGATGAAGCAGGACCGTCAGACGAGGCCCCGGGTGTATCAGGGTTAAGAGTAGTGAAGGACAAAAATGATGATGCTTTACCTGTGATCACGCCAACTGATGCTAAAGAATTAGATGCTGAAAACACAGTTTCTGGTGTAGAAGTGTCTAATGTTCAGGCGGGGCTAGCCGTTACTGAGACAGATATGCATTTAAATGATGCTTTCAGTAATGACTTGCAATCTACTGTGAGAAATACAGCGGGTAAAATAGGTATTGAACACGTCAGCGTTTTTTCTCAGTAAATATGTTTCTAAAGGTGCTGTTGACATGAAATTTTCACCAGATGTTGGTAACAACGCATGCAATCCACACATGCAAAGAAATCAAACCAAAGATGTGAAATAATACAGGGAAAAAAATATTGAACACATGAAGAAAGGGAGGTGCAAAAAGGCATGGAAAGCCAAGACACCAGCTGAAATCAATCAGTAGTTAGAAAGCAATCCTGCCCCTTGTCAGTGCAAATGAATATCAGCTGGTTCAGTCTCAACTGATGGCCTATAAAAAGGTGTCTCTATACCAAGGTGTCACACAAGTAACATCTCATGATGGGTAAAAGCAAAGAGCTCTCTCAAGACCTTCGCAACCTTATTGTTGCAAAACATACTGATGGCATTGGTTACAGAAGGATTTCAAAACTTCTGAATGTTCCAGTGAGCACTGTTGGGGCCATAATCCGGAAATGGAAAGAACATCATTTCACCATAAACCGGCCACGACCAGGTGCTCCTCGCAAGATTTCTGACAGAGGAGTGAAAACAGTTATCAGAAGAGTTGTCCAAGAGCCAAGGACCACTTGTGGAGAGCTTCAGAAACACCTGGAATTAGCAGGTACAATTGTTTCAAAGAAAACAATAAGTAACGCACTCGACCGCCATGGCCTGTATGCACGCCCCCCACGCAAGACTCCATTGCTGAAGAAAAAGCATGATGAAGCTCGTTTAAAGTTTGCTGCACAACATTTGGACAAACCTGTGAAATACTGGGAGAATATAGTCTGGTCAGATGAGGCCAAAATTGAACTCTTTGGATGCCAGAAGACACACCATGTTTGGAGGACAAATGGCACTGCACATCACCCCAAAAACACCACACCAACAGTGAAGTTTGGAGGTGGGAACATCATGGTGTGGGGCTGTTTTTCAGCACACGGTACTGGCACACTTCATATAACTGAAGGAAGGATGAATGGAAAAATGTACCGAGACATTCTTGATAAAAATCTGCTGCCATCTACCAGGATGATGAAGATGAAACGAGGGTGGGCATTTCATCAAGACAATGATCCCAAGCACACAGCCAAGGAAACTCTCAATTGGTTTCAGAAAAAGAAAATAAAGCTGCTAGGATGGCCCAGCCAATCACCTGACTTGAATCCAATTGAAAATCTATGGAAAGAACTAAAGATCAGAGTTCATAGAAGAGGCCCACGGAAGCTTCAAGATTTGAAGACTGTTTGTGTGGAAGAATGGGCCAAAATCACACCTGAGCAATGCATGCAACTAGTTTCTCCATACAGGAGGCGTCTTGAAGCTGTCATTACCAACAAAGGCTTTTGTACGAAGTATTAAATAAATTTCAGTAAGCGTGTTCAATACTTTTTCCCTGTGTCATTTCACGTTATTACACGTAACTTAATTTATGGACATCTTTGGTTTGATTTCTTTGCATGTGTGGATTGCATGCGTTGTTACCAACATCTGGTGAAAATTTCATGTCAACAGCACCTTTAGAAATATATTTACTGAGGAAAAACGCTGACGTGTTCAATACCTATTTTACCCGCTGTATTTGTGATGACAATCGAATGGAAACTGAGCAGGCAGATTTTAAAGTCCCATTAAAAAGAACGAAGTCTGGTAAAGCTCTGATTGGCAGACGTGCAAAGAAAGCAGATATAACCGAGCTAAGTGAACAGGATGGAACGGAAAGTGACAGTGAATTTTCTGATTCAAGTGTTTAGTCTTTCTCAGAGTGATTTTTCTGGACGTCATTATGAGGTAGATGACATTAAACTGTTCCTCAGAGCTACTAAAAATAAGAGAGGAGTGCGCGTTAACGAATACCTTCCTGACATAAAGCAGTTTGTTGAGAAAACAAGGTGCGTCATGACGGAGGGCTCCTTTGCAGATAAAGAGGTTTAATTGCTGAAAAAGATAGTGAGGAAACTTAACTCTGAGCTCAGTAATGAGGACAGTGAGAAAGCCTAATGCCATGTATTGTAATAGAATGTTCCTGTGGGCAGGGTTTTTTTTTTTTCTTTTTCTTTTCCTTAAGTATGTGTCATGCTAACATTGCTACTCTGAATCTGGGAGATATGCACAAAAGAGCGGCATTATTTGAAGTAGTTCATCAGGAAAAAAATTGATGTCACTCTGTCACAGGAAACACACACTGGTTTGAATAATGCTGCTGATTGGGCAGTAGAGTGGAATGGGATTGCTGTTCTAAGTCACAATACTTCACTCAGTGGTGGAGTTGCTGTTCTTTTTTGCTAAACGTTTCAGCCCACGCTCTTATCAAGTTGAAGAGGTTATTAAAGGGAGACTTTTGAAAGCAAGAGCCTCTTTTGAAAATGTCGTATTTGTTTTTATTTGTATATGTATATATATGTATATATATATATATATATATATATATATACCAACTTCAGCTGTTGAATGCTATTTTTCAATACTTTGTGCTCTCTTGTACAAAATGTTGGTGTTGATGAATATTTATTTTTGGGTGGTGATTTCAATTGCAGAGAGTCCAACTTTGGATAGAAATCACATTGAACCCCATTTACCTTCACGTCATCGTCTTGTTCAACTAATAAAAACGCATGGGTTAATTGATATTTGGAGACAGCTTAATGGAGAACAAAAACAATACACGTGGACTCATGTTCGTGATAACACAATCTCATTGGCAAGACTGGATAGGTTTTATGTTTTTAAACATCATGGTAGTATTGTTAAGAGTTGTGTTATCATGTCTTTCAGATCATAGTATGGTGCAGTGCTGTATCTTTTTTAAACTCTATTAAGCCAAAGAGTGCTTATTGGCATCTAAATACCACTTTATTGGGTGATAAGTGTTTTAAAGAAAGTTTTAAAAAAAAAAGTTTTGGGATGTTTTTAAAACTACAAAGAATTCTTTTAGAACACTGCAGCAATGGTGGGATTTTGGGAAAGTTCAGATAAAACAGTTTTGTCAACAACACTCCCAGAATGTCACTAGAGACATAACCCTGACTTTGAACACCTTAGAGACTGATATTTTAAAAACTGCAAGAATGGGCTCACTTGCCTGGAAATCAAAGTGATGTGGAGTCTCTCATCAAAAAAATAAGACGACTCAGTTATCCGATCTACTAGGGGTTAAAACACAGAGTGCTCTGGTCAGGTCACGTTTTCTAAGTGTAAATGAGATGGATGTACCCTCAAGGTTTTTTTTTCAGTTTGGAAAGGAAAAATGGACAGAACAGGGTTATTCATGCTTTATGTTCTGAATCTGGAGCATTGCTGACTGACCCCAAAGACATTCGTAAGAGAGCAGTCACTTTTTATGAGTCTTTATATGAAAATGAACTGGGTCCAGTTTATAGGCATGATAGTGATTTTTTTTTTTTTTTGATAATCTTCCTCAAGTGTCAGAGGAAGTCAATGCAAAGATTTCAGGTTCCTTGACCATGGGGGAACTGTGTAAAGCCCTCCGAGGTATGGAGCTCAGGGAAGTGGTAGCTCAGTGGTTAAGACGTTGGACTCCTGATTGGAAGGTTGAGAGTTCAAATCCCAGCACCACCAAGCTGCCACTGCTGGGCCCTTGAGCAAGGCCCTTAACCCTCAACTGCTCAGTTGTGTAAATGAGATAATTGTAAGTCGCTCTGGATAAGAGCATCTACCAAATGCCATAAATGTAAATGAGCTGGGAAAAGCACCAGGGATGGATGGCCTGCCAGTCGACTTTTAGAAGTCATTTTGGTCAGAGCTTGGAGAAGACTTGCTGGAGATACTGAATGACAGTTTAGCCGAAGTGCTGATGGCCGGTCTCCCTCCTGTGCAGTGACTACAAGCTGCTCTCTAAAGTTTTAGCTAATCGATTGGCAGAGGTTATGGACAAGGTCATACATCCTGACCAGACATACTGTGTCCCTGGTAGGTCAATCTTTGATAATGTTTCCCTGATTAGAGAGCTTCTTGATGTCTCTAAGATGCTAAATTTAGATTGTGGTTTAATATCATTGGATCAAGAGAAAGCCTTTGATCATGTTGAACATGTTTATTTATGGAGAGTCTTGAAAGCCTTTGGTTTTTGTAAAAATGTATAGATCAGGTGAAAGTTCTCTATAGTAATGTTCAGAGCATTCTCAAGGTCAACGGTGGTTTATGTGCTCCTTTTGGAGCCTGTAGAGGTATTAGACAGGGGTGTTCACTTTCTGGTATGCTCTATTCTTTGGCCATAGAGTCTTTGTTACAGCAAATAAGAATGAAACTTCATGGTGTATCTTTGCCTAATTGTAATGGTAATTTTTTAGTAGTTACGATCAGTAAGCAAAGTGATGTACACGTTTTATCTGAATTGCCTGGAAAATATAAAGTTTTATCTTCTGCTAATATAAATTGAAATAAAAGTGAAGCACTACTGATAGGAAGCTGGAAAAGTGGAAAACCAAAACCTCCTGCTGGTTTACATTGAGGAAAAGAAGGTTTTAAATATTTGGGGGTCTTTTTAGGCGATGACACAACAGTACAGAAAAACCGGGAAGGTTTTATTGAAAAAGTCAAAGGACACCTAGAGAAATGGAAGTTTTTGTCTCCAAAATTGTCATACAGAAGATATATTTTAATTGTTAACAATTTGGTGGCATCTTCCTTATGGCATAAGTTTGCCTGTGTAGATCCTCCTTTGCAGCTGCTTTCAAAAATCCAGGCTACCCTGGTGGCCTTTTTTTGGGATAGATTACACTGGGTCTCACAAAATGTATTGTTTTTGCCTAAGGAGGAAGGTGGTCAAGGACTAATACATCTTCAAAGCAGAATTGCAACCTTTCGTCTGCAGTTTGTGCAAAGACTGTTGGATGGACCCCCTAAAACTGGACACCTCCACGTTGCCAATTTTTTATAAGAATATTTTTAAAGTTTGGAGTCTCTTTGTTGTTCAACGACCAGAAAACTCACTTTCTCTTCACTGGTTACTGGAGGAGCCTTTAATCTATGGCTCCTGGTTGAACCTAACAGACAATTCCTTTTTTCCTGGATTTAGTAGGTTGCTGATTGAACACCACATTATTACACTGAGTCAGCTACTGAACACTGCAGGGCCGCATTTTAAGAACGAAGCAGCATTAGCTCAGCATTTGGAAATCAGGTCTATTCGCTTAAAACAACTGAAATGGACTTGCTAACAGAGTATTGTGCTGGTTCCCGAGTTCCTGATCCCAAAGATGTTGGAGGGATTACCTCTCCTTTCATCGAAAATGTTGCATCTCTGTGTAAAGACTACTGGTAAATCTTTGTACAGGTCTCGTGTTTTGGTTTTTAGCAAAAAGGTTTTAAATGGGGAAGTTGATACTTCCTGGCGTGATGTTTTTAAACTGGATCAAAGCACAAAACCTGAGTGGAGTTCCTTGTATAAACCACCGTTGACCAAGAGAACAGGTGATTTGCAATGGAGAATTCTTCATGGTGCTGTCGCGGTTAATGCTTTTATTTCAGTTCTAAACCCTGAGGTTGCTTCTACATGTCCTTCCTGTTCTGATAGAGAAACCATCTTTCATGCTTTTATGAATTGTTGTCGATTGCAACCTTTATTTCTAGTTGTAAGTAATGTTTTCAGGAGTTGTAATGAGACCTTTTCTCTGGAGACTTTTATTTTGGGGTACAGATATGTGAGGGAAAAAAAAGATTTGTCTGTCAACTTCTGAATTTTGTTCTAGGCCAAGCAAAACTGGCCATTTATACAAGTAGGAAACAGAAAATGGAACAAAATTTAAATCAGAAATCGGTGAATTGTTATGGTTGATTTTCTTTATTATAAGTCTATTGATGATTTTGTCACATTTGAATGTATTTGGTGTTGTAATGAGGCTCTGTGCTCTGTTTTTGAGGGTAAATTGATTTTTATGCATACTTTGATTTTTAATTTTTTTTATTTTATTTATTTATTTTTATTTTACTGTTTTGTAGGAGTGTATTGTGAATAGGAGAGTTTTTTTTGTAATAAAAGTCTTGTTAAAATTCAAAAATTCTCTCTCTCTCTCTCTCTCTGTATGTCTCTCTCTCTCTGTATCTATTCAAGTAGCTTTATTGGCATGGTAAAAGGCTTTACATTGCCAAAGCATTGGTAACATTAAATTACAGATTATACACATTTACACACAATTAAAAAAAAAACAAAAAAAAACAGTGATTTGTTTTATTGCCCAAATATTTCGGCGCACTTTCTGCATGTTTACAGTGTTGGTGTTAGGACAGGATTTCACAGAGCTGGCAGCCAGGTTTGAGCTTGCTGAGGTTTCTCCAACAGGTGTGGGAGTTTGCTCTTGTTTATCATCAGACTGAAGTTCTTTTCATGGGTTGTGAAGTGGGGAAAAAATGTTTCCCTAATTTGTGTATAATTAGGGCATGTTGTTAAAAAGTGCAGTTCTGTTTCCACTTCATTTTGTGTGCAATTGAGGCACAGCCTATCTTCTCTTGGTCTATCTGTCTGTCTCTCTCTCTTTCTCCACCCCCCCCCCCCCCCCCCCCCCCCCCCCCCCCCCCCCCCCCATATACGCTTACATTTCCTGAATTCTCTTTCATAGGTACGTCTGTACTACTGTGACCAGTGGAGATCCGGCACACACTCAAAGCCATCTGTAGGCTCGAGACCGAATCATGAAGTCAGCACAGCTCCAGACACTAGGCAAGGTGCCCCTTCCTCATCCCCCAGTGTCAACCCCGTCCTCACGCCAAAGAGACGACTGGCTCAGGAAATCCTTCAAAAACTCAGGGTAAACAGGTAAAGCCTAGAGCCGTTGCTGTATTCAGCAGTGATAAAGCTCTGCTTTGTTAGGTTTTCTAACAAATTGTAATTACCAGCACAAAGAACAGGTCTTTACTTAACCAGCAAAACCACAGATTTTGTATTGACGCTTAGTTTATGTATACAGACGTGCCTGTCTTGTCCATGTACATTTTTTTTTTTTTTTTTTTTTTACAGTAATCAGTGCTTGGGCTTTTCTCATTCTTTGCAGACCACAGCTTATCTCTGACAAGGGAGGCATCGAGATCACATCATCTCCTGTGAGCAGAAATGGAAAAGTCGCGCTCAGTCTTGAGCTTCTAGACACAGTGCATGTGGTGAGGTTTCAAATCGTAAATAAAGGGCAAAAGTACATTCACTTCACCTTCTACACAGCACTGCACAGGATGCGTTGCTTCACTTTAGTCAGTGAGAGGAGAGTGAGCAGGGCTTCCCCTCTGCTTCTTTGTCCAGGTGAGAAAAGCCACTATGCGTAATCTCCATACTAGATCTACTACTGTATATATTCGGATGGAAAAAAGAATATCAGGCACTATGTTAACACGATATTTCATTTCCATTCTACATTACATAAGGAATAATAGATAATGGGGTGTGTTGTTATAAAAAAAAATGATAACGGAGTGGTGTGATGCAGCAGAGCCTGAAGTGTTTCTTTCTTCTTATACCACAGCAGTCCGCCAGCACTGATGAGATTAGATTGAAATGTCATACTTTTTAATCCATTTGTAGTTACATTTAATGTTTTCGAACTTCAGTGAAACAAGTAAGTTCCTGTTATAACGGCTATAAATAGATTCTCTTTGAAGGTACCTCTGAAGGTAATAAGCCAAAAAATACAACTTTCCAATGCCTCACAGAAAACTTCACCATATCACAAAACATATTAACAGTAACTTTTTTTTTTATTTTTTATTTGTTTACATGGAGTATCTTCCATACAAATCCCTATATACAATAATGTATTAGACAAGCACTTTAATTTAAACCTGTGATTTGCCTTGTAGCTGGAAAATGAATCAACCCTTTATGACCAATCAGAATTGAGAATTCAACAGTGCTGTGTTATAAACACACATTAATAATGGATGAATGGTTTAGTTGTTCGGATGCAATCGTGCAGTCTAGGGATGCACTGATCTGATACTGAGTATTGGTTTTAGGGTTGATCCTGAATGTTGGATCAGTCATGGATTTGGCATACATTCTGACATTAATTTTATACGTAGAAAGTGGGTGTTGATTGACACAATTAGGATCTTTTAACATCTTTCAAATTAATGTTCAATATACAACATGTCTTTTCTTAAAGCCCCAGTGAAATTATTTCCATAATTAGCTTCTTACTATTAGCTATAGCTTTACTATTGATTGCAATAGAACGGATCAATGTTGGTCTTTCACAGCTGAAGAATTACTGAAAAAAATATATATATATTTTTTTTAGTATTTTTATATATACAATCACAACTGTGACATTTAGCTTAATGTGGCAACAGAAGCTCACAGAGTGCTTCAGAGAGTTTGATAGTATGTTCAGTATCAGATCAGTGTTGGGTCTTGACCAAAGCTCGGAACTCAAATATAAGTATTGTATCAGTAATAGAAAATGAGGGATTGGTGCATCACTAGGGGAATCTGATTGTTTGAAGTAAAAATAAACAAACAAATAAAATATTTCTTTTGATTAAAATCTGTTAATATTTGCCAGGCGAGAAATATGCAGTTGAGGTGACGTACCGAGCTCGCCACTATGGCTACTTCCCAGCCACCATGTACTTTGAGTTCTGCCCCGAGTCCGAGTCTTCAGACCCCCCCAAACCTTTCTGCATTGTGAGGGAAATTGAAGCAGTGGTGCACACTCAGCTGGGCACTGAGCTGGCCCCAACGAGTCAGTACAGAGCCAGACAAAAAGGGCAGAAACGCCCCAAGGACCGAGTGATGGAGGAGGGTCAGCCCCCTGAGAGGTAAGCTTACTGGAATGTAGTGTACATGTTCACAGAACATAGGAAAAATAAGGTGTGGGTTACAAAATCTAGCTCAATTGGCAGAAAGTACAGTTACCTTGCCAAGTATTAAGTAGTCCTTTCAACACTATTTACTGACATAATTTTATTTTTGGTAAATATGTCTGAGTAAAATTTGAAAGGCAGAATCGACTTTCTACTCCGACACATCTGATATGAAGCGTCACACCAATCAGTAGCCTTTCAGAGTACTAAAATTCCCTGTAGCAGCCTTTCGAAGATTTGTGTGCAACATGCAATATTTTGAATGGATTTGCTTGGATCCAGTGCAGTTATTCTTTCATTCTTTTTTTTTTTTTTGTCTTCTGTAGCAGCATGACACATGCTTTAAAACAAACTGTGAAGCTGAAAGACTATAGGTACTCAGCTTACCTGAAGAACTTGGTCCAACACTGGAACGCTGATATTGAGAAACTTTTCCCTACAGCCAGGCAGCAGCTCCTCAGAGTGAGGTGGGCTTCTGACAATCAGAAATATTTACCTTTTAGGTTCTGTTCACTACTCCACTGAAAAGCAGTTACTCGGTATAATCCCACTTATTAGCAGTGTAAGCTATATTTACGGAAAGTCGCACAAAAAAACGCTTTGCAGGCTCATTTCTTTTTCATGGTAGGCACAAGTGAATGTTGTTTAAGCTTTGTTCTGCTATTGAATATTTAATCATGTAATCAGTTTAATCATCAAGATAATCCCTTATGTACTCATAAGTATGCAATATCATATTCATGCATAAGGTCGTCTAAAGTTCAGTAACAAACTGTGCAAAGTACAGTAGGGTATCAATGTCTGGAGGTTCTCAGTGTCTGAAAACCACGGGGTGAAAGGATGTACCAAGGCCGTGGAGATTAGGTCTTCCACCACCATTAAAACTGAGAAATAATGGTGGCGGACGGCCAAACGATACTCGTCGTTTGTGTAAAGAGAAAACTCTGCCTAGAGAGAGATGCATTTGAAAATGTATAAAAGGCTGTATGTGTTGATCATATTCATCTATTACTCTGCAGACTAACTCAGCTTTGTTGCTATTTACAATAAAGTCTATTTTTTTTGGCATCAAGACCCCAAGACTCTGAGAAGTTTTTATATTAGCTGAAAGAATTCCACGACACTACTTTTAGTACAAAATGAATTTTAAACTGAACAGAAGGCTTAAGCAACAAGGATGTATATGTTTGACAGACTTTCATAATGTCTTACAGTTAATAGACCACATGTTCAATGCCCGCAGACATGTACATTTTGAATATTTTGTGACTTAGCTTGAGCTTAAACTATGTGCAAACAACAAATGTGCAATTACCATGTTCTCAGAGGTGTGTTGGAGTCGCCCCTGTCTATAAAGCAGTACGCTGAACGTTTCCACCTTGTCCTACACCTAGAGGAGATTCAAATGGAAGAGGATATAAAGAAGTATGATCTGTATGACCAGACCATGAAACAGGACAAAACAAACAAAAACCTGCTTGTACTGCAGGTGAGTGCCAACTCTTTCATGTCTTAAAAAAAAAAAAAAAAGGTATAACTGGTATAATATGCAATAGTGAGTTATTTTTTTAAATTTATTTTATTTATTTATGTGTTCAATTTATCTAGTGCCTTCCTAACACCCAAGGTCATTTAACACCATTTGGAGTTGGCTTGGATTTATTGTTTTTCTCTCTCTCTCTCTGTCTCTCTCTCTCTCTGTCTCTCTCTCTCTCTGTCTCAGGTACCTGGAGTGGTGGAGAACAGGCCGTCTGTGCTAAGAGGAGATAACTTGAATGTGTATTTGTCTGAAGATAAGACAGAACCTATCATTACGTATAAAGGCTATGTTCATTGTGTAGAACTGGAGAGGGTTAAGCTGGGCTTTTCTAAGAAGTAAGAAGGGCAACAAACCTTGAGAATCAGTATTTTGTTGTATCATGGGTTTATATGCTACAGTTGGACTTTTTTTTTTCCACTCTATAGGCTTGTACAGAAGTTCATTGCCAATATGAAGTTCAATGTGGAGTTCAGCTTCAACCGTTTCCCACTTAAACTCCAGCATCGAGCTGTACAGCTGGCTGCCGAACACAGGCTGGGAGACGTGTTGTTTCCCACTCACAATGGCGTCAAGCAAGCAGCATTGCCAAAGCTAAGGTCCCTCAGATACAACTGTTAACTCCAATACGATAATAAAAATTATAATTGTTGAATACAATGTAAATGATCGTGACTTGATTTGCTGTTCTGTGCAGGATATACAACCGAGATCTGGAGACCAACCCTGAGCAGAAGGCGGCCGTGCAACACATTTTGTCTGGTCAGCATAAACCTGCCCCATACCTGATCTTTGGTCCACCTGGCACAGGAAAAACTGTCACACTGGTGGAGGCCATAAAACAGGTAAATCATTGCATATTTCAGAAATTCTGAAAATCAGATAGCACCCCTTACTGGGCGTTGGAACTGAATCCACTGTGTAAATTTGCTCAGTTTTGGCTTGATGTTTTAGTCTACCCTTTCATCAAGGTTGATATCACAAATGGTCCAATAGGTGCTGTAAAATAGTTGATGGATCTCGATGGAACAAATCTGACAGATTTTGGCAGTACTCAGAACATTCAAAAAAAAGCAAAAGGACAGTCATAATAAAACAGTTTCACTGTTGAAAACAAATGGTGTGTTTGCATGTCTGCGTGTTTTAGGTGAATAAATCTGGTCCTGGTGTCCATGTTCTGGCCTGTGCTCCTTCCAATAGTGCTTGTGATCTGCTGTGTGAGAGGTTGCTGGGATTCGTGGATGCTCATCGTCTGTTTCGTCTCTATGCCAGCAGTAGAGACCCCCGTACAGTTCCACAGAAACTACTGGTATGCACAAGTTTTACATGATCGATCCTGTTTAGAGGTTTGTTTTGAGATTTATATATCTTAATTTATCTCTGGAATTATGTGTTTGTTTCCAGAAATACAGTAACTGGGCTGAAAGTCAGGGCAGTTTCATCTTGCCCTCTAAGGAAACTCTGATGGACTACACCATCATTGTGGTCACGCTCATCACTGCTGGAAGGTAAAAGCCCCTCTGACCTAACAGTATTTTCGTACTACACTTAGCATAACGAGATTTCACGTAGCACTTGCTAAGTGAACCTAGAGACTTAACTGCTGTATGTCTATGAAGATTTTAGAAATATGAATGTGACAAAAAATATTAAAACTGAAGATGTTTTGCCACTCGTCTTACCTCTAAGAATGACCTTCATTCAGCGTCATACAATAAATGTTCCTAAGCCACTGGTTGTACTGTTTTCAGGCTTGTATCTGGAGGCATCCCAGTCGGTCACTTCACACACATCTTCATAGATGAGGCCGGACAAGCTGTGGAACCTGAATGTGTTGTCGGAATTGCGGGTAAGTAAGTACGACAGTCTATTTGAAAGTGCAAGATGATTTCTCTTGTCATTTCTACAATCATTTTTCCTCAGGTCTTCTCCATCCCGAGAAGGGCCAGTTGGTTTTGGCTGGAGACCCTAAGCAGCTTGGCCCTGTCCTTAGATCTCCACTGGCACAACAACATGGACTGGGTAACTCACACTGTTGTATGACTAAATATTTAGACATGTGTAGTAAGGCTCTGGGCTCAGCAGTTAAGCTTTTTACATTTCCTCTGGAGCCCAAAATTCCCAGTGTTATACATGCTTTTTTTCTGTAATATCCATGGGTGTGAAACAGGGCTTTCACTGTTGGAGAGACTGATGACACACAACTCCCTCTACCAGAAGAACCAAGATGGGTGCCAGGGTTATGACAGTTGCTTTGTCACCAAGTTACTACGTAACTATAGGTGCCCTTTTCATTTCCCCTTTGGCTTTGTTTCCGTGGTTAGATGGTTAATGAAGCTAATTAATGTTCAATTATTTAAATCTTACTTTTTTGCAGGTCTCATCCTGCCATTCTGAAAATCCCTAATGAACTTTTCTATGAAAATGAGCTGCAAGTATTTGCAAATCAAATGGAGCGACAGGCCTTCTGCCAGTGGGAGCACCTTCCGAAACAGGTACTTCAGTCTAATGTTTCGTAGCTCTTCCCATGAGAAATTTTAGCTGCTCTTGGCTATTCACAAGGTAATGTTATGACTGCTCCTGTGGAGGACGTGGCTTGTTATGGTTACTGTGTGCTGAGTGTTCAATTTGACAATATTGTGTTGTTGACCAGGGCTTCCCAGTGATATTCCATGGGGTGATGGGAAAAGATGAGAGAGAAGCAAACAGTCCGTCCTTTTTCAATGTGAGCGAGATAGAGGTCCTCATCAGCTACCTCAAAAAGCTCCTGCTAAGTCAGGGAAAGAAGGGTCTGCCCAAACTCAGTGCCACTGACATTGGCATCATTGCTCCCTACAGGAAGCAAGTAAGAAAACTCACTGGTAACTCATTTAGTATCTATATGGATAGATTTTTGATTCATTAACTTGAACATATATTTTCCCAGGTGGAGAAAATGCGGAAAGCTCTCAAAACAGTAAGAGAACTACATCAGTGGAAAGACATTAAGGTTTGTCAGCTTGTTCTTTGGAACTAGCCTATATTTAGAGACGTGATAATGATAAGGTTCAGACTTTGGTAAACATTAGTTATTTGCATGATACACTGATGATACACTCACTGAGCACTTTATTAGGAACACCTATTCATTCAGGCAATTATCTAATCAGCCAATCATGCGGCAGCAGTGCAATGAATAAAATAAAGCAGATGTGGTTCAGCAGCTTCCGGCAGTGTTCACATCAACCATCAGAATGGGGAAAAAATGTGATCACAGTGATTTTGACCGTGGCATGATTGTTGGCACCAGACGGGCTGGTTTGAGTATTTCTATAACTGCCGATCTCCTGGGATTTTTATGCACAACAGTCCCTAGAGTTTAATCAGGATTGTGCAATAAAGAAAAAACATCAAGTGAGTGGCAGTTCTGTGGATAGAAATGCCTTGTTGATGAGAGAGGACAACAGGGAATGGCCAGACTGGGTTAAGCTGACAAAATGGCCACAGTAACTCAGATAATCACTCTGTACAATTGTTGTGAGCAGGAAAGTATCTCAGCACGAACAACACGTTGAACCTTGAGGCCGATGGGCTACAACAACAGAAGACCACGTCAGGTTCCACTTCTGTCAGCCAAGAACAGAAAGCTGAGTCTGCAGTGGGCACAGGCTCACCAAAACTGGACAGTTGAAGCCTGGAAAAACTTAGCGTGGTCTGATGAATCTTGATTTCTGAGGCACGCAGATGGTGGGGTCAGAATTTGGCGCAGACAGCATGAATCCATGGACCCAACCTGCTTTTTGTCAACAGTTCAGGCTGGTGGAGGTGGTGTAATGGTGTGGGGAATGTTTCCTTGGCACACTTTGGGCCTGTTAATACCAATTGAATTATATAGACTATTTATGTATTGTTGCTGATCATGTGCATCCCTTCATGGCCATAATATACCCATCTTCTAATGGCTACTTCCAGCATGATAATGCACCATGTCATGAAGCAAAAGTCATCTCAAACTGGCTTCATGAACATGACAGTGAGTTCAGTGTTCTTCAGTGGCCTTCCCAGTCACTGGATCTGAATCCAATAGAACACCTTTGGGATGTGGTAGAACGGGAGATTCGCACCATGAAAGTGCAGCTGAAAAATCTGCAGGAATTGTGTGATGCAGTCAACATGGACCAGAATCTCAAAGGAGTATTTCCAACATCTTGTGGAATCCATGCCATGAAGAATTGAGGCTGTTTTCAGGGCAAAGGGAGGCTCTAACCAGTATTAGTATAGTGTTCCTAATAAAGGGTTTGGTGAGTCAATGTGAGAAAGTTTACACCAAAATATTACATAAAAATATACATTTGAAAAGTTTGTGTGTATACATGGTTAGGTTTAAATGTGAAGTCAGTGAGGCATGCCTTGTGTGCTTGGTGCCACAGGTGGGCTCAGTGGAGGAGTTCCAGGGGCAGGAGAAAATGGTGATCATGGTGTCTGCGGTCAGAAGCAGCAACAGCTATGTTAAGATGGACCAAGACTTTAACATTGGTTTCCTCACAAATGAGAAGGTATACCTGTTTTTTCCCTGTGAGTGGGGCTCATTCAATAAAAAATGGGTTACTTTTGGGTCAGTATTACATGAATACTGGTTAATGCTGAGGAAACGGTTCTAACCGGTACTCAAGTAATGGACTGGTAGCTGTAGTATATATTTTTCTTTATTTATTCCTTTACAAGAATTAAATTGTTTACTGTGTTGGACTGGTGTCTGTAGTGCTTAGAGTAGCATTTACTTCTTTCTGAACTCTTTTTCTTCTCCCACAGAGGTTTAACGTAGCCATGACCAGAGCCAAAGCTCTGCTCATTGTGGTAGGAAACCCCGTCATCCTGAGCAAGAATCCAACCTGGCAGAGGTAGGACGCGATATTAGAAAATAATGAACCAGTTTGAAATTTCTAAATGTGCCTTACAAGTTTAAGGTTATTAATATTGTGTAAGTATTTACCTCCTTTGAACTCTTCCACATTTTGTAGTGTTGCAAACTGAAATGGGTTTTATGTATGATTTGAGTTCTAGGTTGTAGCACTACAAAACGTGGAAAAAAAAAATCTCAAAGGGCATAAATACTTATGCAAGGCAGTTTGTAGGTATACAATTATTGCTTTGCACAATTTGTCATACATGCCACATCCCAGTAACCAGTCCATGACCAAACTAATGTGGTCAGTAGTGGTCCTATGGCAGTCCCATAATACACAGCAACCTATAGATAATCTACATAGCAACTGTGGGGCCACAGTCAGTAATTATATACCTACAAAGTACGCCTATTGGGTGTATCTGATCAAGTGAACACTGAGTCCGTATGGGTATGGATGACCAGACAGAACTCTGTGTGTATGTAAGGTTTTTTCAGTACTGTGAGCAAGAGCAGGGCTACGCTGGCTTTGACTACAGGGATTTTGAGGGGGAGGATGATGTGGTGACTCGGCTGGCATCTTTAAAAATCCACACCTCCGCTGACGGTATGTGTCTTGCTCAGAAATATTCCTATCGTTTTGCTTTCAATCTTCTATGCATAACAGTGTTATCAGGAAATAATGAAGTTAACGAAGTAAGAATAATTCATTACAATAATTTTGGCGGCGTTCAAGTCAGTTTGTGTGTGTAGTGCTCTTTATCACAGTATTCCTGAGTCTCACGATGTGACGTGCAGTAAAACCTCTGGTGAAGTGTACACTTATGCCACATACTAATGCAACATCGAAAAATGACAACCAGCATTGTCTTGCCATAAGTGATTTGTCCACCCTGCATTAAAGAATCCAAGGATGATTTTTTTAAAAAAGTTTTTATTAGTTTAATGAGTGTTTATTAATGGATATTTAACAGTGGATATAAAAAGTCTACACACCCCTATTAAAATGACATGTTTTTATGAAACCAAGATAAATCTTATCAGAGCTTGTTCCACCATTACTGTGATATAGCAACCCTCTCCTGATCGATACTTTTCAACATTGCGGTCCTGTACATGCTTTGCGGACCATGGCTTCAGCGGTCGGATGAAACCAAGAAGATGTAAAGAAAGTCCTACATGAAGATTTGTTTGTGGTTAGCGAACAGTATTTGCCAGATATTTCTGCAGCTCCTCCAATGTTGCCGCAGGTCTCTTGGCAGCCTCCCTGACAAGTTTTCTTCTTGTCCTTTCGTCAATGTTGGAGGGAGATCCTGTGATGTCACTGTGGTGCCCCATTTTCTCCACTTGTTGATGATGGCCTTCACAGTGTTCCATGGTACATGTAATGCTTTGGAAATTCTTTTGTACCCCTTTCCTAATCAATACCTTTCGACATCGAGGTCCTGTACATGCTTTGTGGACCGTGGTTTCAGCAGTCGGAGGAGTCACATTCCACATTATAAAAGTGTGTATTATTTCTTTTTGTTTTGAATTTTGTTGGTTGCCATATCACATTAATGGTCGAAAAAGATCTGACATGATTTATCTTGGTTACATTTTTTTTACATCACAAAAACCTGCAATTTTAACAGGGGTGTATAGACATTTTATATCCATTGTAGATATATCATGAACTTGGAGGACATCTTTACCACCATAGCAGTATAGCTTCTGATGAAGACATTTGGATGAGGACTATAGACAGTTACCTTCATCAGAAAGCAGATATTAAGCCTGAAGTGTCAGTTCCACAAAGCTTGGATTGTTACTAGTTCGTGTATCACGCACATGCACTATACATATACACCCCATGTTTATTGTTTTGTCTGTTAGCCTGAATGTAGCTCACAGCCACAGTGCAATAATCTGCAACCACCAGACCACAACACTGTCTCAATTATTAAGCAGATCCAGCAGATTCCCTCTCATCTCTCTACATATGGCACCTGAACATGTCTAAAGATAGTGACAGTGTCATGATCGCATTTTTGTTTCAGCCAAAAGTTTTCCACACATTCCCAGATCAGCTCAGAGCCATTTTATAGGAAGCAACGTTTAAACATCATTTAAACGAACTAGCTATTGCACTGCGCCCCTCACCCCGCGTATAATAAACCTAATGGGGGGAAAAAACAACTTGCCTCTCCCAGTCTGAAGTGCTGCGCAATTCAGATATCATGCAAAATACTGTGGACGTTGTCAAGATTTACACATTTACATCTGCATATCATTATAAACGTGTTGTGATTCTGTGTAGAAATAGAAGAGAGTGCAGTGCAACAGCATGTGCATCCAGAGTGGAGGAGTGAACAGTAGAAATTCCCACAGATCAACCGTCAGCCACGGGCTCAGTGAGGTGGCCGCTGCAGCACCTTCCTAAACTGCTGTTACAATAAAAAAGAGCAGAGGCACTTTCAAGAGTTAATACCAACTATATTACTGCCTGAAGCATTTCTTCATGCTCTGATGTGAAATACTTTTACACCGTTTTCCTATTTGACTTTCTTGTCCTGTTTCAACTAAGGTACGATAAATTGAAAATCATCACAGATCACGTTCCGAGTTTACACAGTAAATTAACATAATCATCAAGCAGTTAGTACAAAGTCATTTCTATGCTTTCATGATTTCTTGCTTTCAGAATGAATCATCTACCTTTTGGAATATCTTTATATGGGTATATGCAATTGTCCTTTTTTAATCACTGTTAGCTTGTACCTTTTTGAGAGAAGTTTATTGTTTGTTTAGTTTAAAGAATATGTGAGCTGCTATGTTTTAAAGCCTTAATCTGCTCTAGTCCATTACAGAACCTACTTGCATCTTTTGAGGGGGGAAAAAAAAAAAAAAAAAAAAACTGATCCAGAATGGGGGAAATTTATTTCAATTCAAATTTTCCATGCTCAACAAAGACCACTCTGTTCACACAACGTATTCTTACTAGAGTTGGGTAATAAATGCAATAAAACACTGTTATATAAAAATTTCAACATTCAGTGTTTCTTTCTCACTGCTGTCTAAGATCCTGAAAAGGCAACATACTATACAGAATCAGCTTGTTCCAAAAAACAGTTTATTTACACGGGTTGGTTTTGCTTCATTCGAACATTCATCGTAATATTCCTATTCCTTACCAAGACAGATTAATGTGTGCACATATAAATCAGTTTAGTTTAGAGTTTATTCAATATGCCAGACGTTCCGATGAAAAGGAAGATACTTTAGTAACCTGGAACAGTCTCATGCAGGTTATGACGACTTATCAAAGAAACAAACACACAAGTTAAGTGTAGATATTGTGCTCCTTTATTGTGTGCGCTATATTAATTATATGGTGCCTTTTAACTACTGAGCAAGACATTGTTCTGTCTTAAGTTCAAAATTCAGAACATTACCACACATTATAGCTGTGTACTTGGTTGTACATCTTGCGTTCTTTAGCCAACTAGATCTAGATACTACAAACTAAGAGCCGTTTCCTATTTTTACTTAATAAATTTGTTACTTTGAGTATTTACTATACAGTACAGAGAGGTTACTGAAGTAAGAGTGTAGGAAAACAAACAGCAGTGAGTACAATCTTTAGCATCGAGACAGTGCTGTGCAGGTTTGACCGATTTTTAGTCACTCAGCACCTGAAAGGGGCAGTAATGTAAACTATCGATATGGGATCTTAGTAAAAGCTGTATTTGCACATCATCCTTGCAAGCAAGGGAAAAAAAAACAAAAAAAAAACACCCAAACCAGATGACAGTACAGAGGCTTCAGACCAATACTAATGTGACTGGCATGCAAGACTACAGGTTATAACACCGCTTCCAATAATACATTCAGTGCTTTACGTACGGCGAAAATGGCAGACTCAAAAAGCAACTGAAGGCACAGAGGTCAATAAGAAGTGTGGAGGCGTGTGTAAGGCGCACTCGTAAAACAAACAGAAAAACTCTCTTATGCATACATGTTTGGATGCTATACTGGTGCTGTGAATGTTCAAAGTGTGCATAATGAGACTCTTTAATCTAACAGTATATGTACGGCAGGCTTTGGGTTCTCCTGTTTGTTTGACTGGTTACACACTGCCTCTTTGCATACTGATCTGAGTACAATAGAATACAATCTCTCAGCTACTGCAACACAGATCAGAGCAGCATCTATGGTATACTATATATCCAGTGTAGACATATCAGCGGCACCACGATGTCAACTTGTGCATTCGTACCGGCCTGTCTGACTGGGTTATACCGATGTCACACGCCATCATAACACCAACCACTCAATGTTATTTAAATCTGTAGTTAGCCTACACAAACATCAATTAACATTTCAGAAAAGCTCGAATAAACTCTGTAAATGACATTCAAATCCACCAAAAAAAAAAAAAAAAAAAAGCATCATTACATTAACGCACAATGCTTTGTTAATTAGTAATTATAACAAGTCTGTGAGCAGTTCAAAGGAAAAGTGCAGATGCCACATCTAGAAATAACAGCTATGATCAGGGCAGTGTCTAAACATGTACACTTAGAGTGATACAGCATAGTTATATCTTACTCAGGTGCAAATCTCACTTTGTAACACAAGTGTTACAGGCAAATAAAACTAAATAACTGAGAGGCATATCTTGTGCCAGCCTATACTACTGTCAGTCTTGGTCCTTTTGATGCATATGCGATATACAGTACAGTACATAGATGCTGTTTGGTTACAAATCAGATGTTCTTTCTTGGGCTGTTGAATGCCATATATTTCTAGACATCAGCAGATGCTTCTGCAGGACTCCATAGATTTCTCACAAGATCAAGCAGCCACTCCTCTTCTTCCTCTTCCGCACCTGCAGCGCTGCCCTTGTGGCCATTTCAAACACCTCCCTCACGCCCTCCTTGGTCTTAGCTGAGCACTCCAGGTAACCGAAGGCACTAATTCGGTTGGCCATGTCGCGGCCTTCCTCTGGTTTAACAGGCTCCTGCAAACAGAGCGGAACAGATACAGGCGAGATGTTGGAGGAAGTCTTGCCTTTTAACATTTATAGTACGTTATGCACATGGAATGATTTTTGAAAACTAATACGTTGTGGCCTGAAAAACATATAAACTTAATGTACTAAGGATCTTGTTTGAGACTGACCTCAGTATTAAACACATCTAACCAAAATTATGTTTAATCTTTATTGTTCTGAGGAAACGGCAGTTAATATAATTTGTTAATTCTTATAAGATTCTTATTAGATATAGGCTAAGTGCTGCATAGACTAGTCCACTAATACATCAGTCACTGCCGTGGGGAGCTTTCGACTAATCAGGACAGTGGGGGAAAAAAAAAAAAAAAAACAGCAATGGTAAGGAAAGCAGGCTAAATGTACCTCGCTAGACTGAAAATATTTCTGCAGTAAGACTACCCTGAGAAATGTATTTATTTATTTAATTTTTTAAATTACTTTCGCTTTAATGGAACATTCTCACTTTGAGGTCACTTGGTATGAAGTGTAGAGGGGTGTGCTACACGTCTTCATTCCCACTCCCGCTTGCTCCTGAAGGAATTCCTTGTCTTCAGTGTTAAATAAAACTGGAATAAAAGCCTTGCACTGTGGTTTATTGAATTCTGTCGTGACCAGCGCTGTGCAAAAGATTGCATTCGGTGCCTTGGGTTGCGCATCACTATCCCCTCCCACTCAGCTGGTTTAGAAAGCAGTGCATGCCAGGTCACGCAGGCAGCATTTAACTGTACTAATAAAATAGTTTTTGCTATGGCAAAATGACTCTTCCACTACTTTTTTGAATTACTCGTACAAATTAAACTAATGTAGGCTTAATTTAGGTCTAGAGCAGCGCCAGGGCAGCCAGGGCAACCCTCCCGTGAAAGAAGTACATCATTCAGCAGTGTAGACGCTTACTTCATCGGCCACAGACTCCTAGGTTTGGCAGGCAGCCAGCAGTTCTAGTGCAATATGTCCTTGAAATATGATGTTCATGCCTCACAAAGTGACAGTAAAACCATCACCTAAGTGTTTTTTTTTTTAAAAATGGGGCTGCATTAAGCAATCCTGTGGACCACAAGCGGGGAGCTACCTGTTTCATCTTAGCCAGCTCTCTCCGAGTGTGCTCATCATTCCGCAGGTCCTTCTTATTCCCCACCAAAATAATAGGAACGTTGGGGCAAAAGTGTTTCACCTCTGGCGTCCACTTCTCTGGAATATTCTCTGAAGAAATGAACACACGTACACAATTTATGAGCACGAGAACAATAGTTCACTCTCATTAAGACGTTCATTCAATTTCTGTCATGATCATTAATAGATACTAAATTATAATTCTACCACTAATAAAGTCTCTCTTGTTTTATCACACCAACAGGTCAAATAGTTAAGGCTTTTGCGAGTTACATTACTTACGACCGTTACCCTTTTCTTATGCATAACTGCGCAAAAAATTCCATCTTAGCAAGTGAGAATATACGGAATATAGTTCAATATATCTATTATAACCTATAATGAGATTACAATAACCAAATATATGACTATTAAATCTATTTCTAGACAATTTTACTAATTTCAAGCTAATAATCTTGTTCTATTGGCAGATCATTTTTCTACTTTTAAGCATTTATTTCTGGGGGGAAAAAAAAAAAAAAAAAAAAACCCACACAGAATTACTTGCCCATAGAATAGCCTGAAATGAACAAAAGCATCTAAATACAGGATAAATAATCTTACATTTGATGCACAATAATCTCATAATAAGAAATATTACATAAATCTGCCCTTATTCAAGATATTTTCACTTGCTAAGATTTAATTTTCTGCAGTATGAAGTTAACAGCTGTGAATCTAGTGTTACAGAAACATTAGACTGCTTTGGATCCTCGCCTAAATCCAAGTCCACAATGTGACATATATACTGTACAAACAGTCACAGAACAATCGCCATAAGGTTTAAGTATCGCAATGCTTGGAAGTATTGGCGAAAAGTAAAACTATTATTACTCGCAACGGACTTGAAACTGTTACAGATTTTTTTTTTGTTTCTAGAAAAGTCATCAGGGCTTTGGTGACTCACTAAGGCAAGTTAGAGCTCAGACTTCCTGCTATTCACACAGTCAGAGAGAATATGACTAAGATGCGTCTCAGCTCTGATAAGAGGGAGAAAAATGCATATTGAGATGATCCATGAGAGCACTTGTACAATTATGTTTATCTGCACACAGCCGGAACTGCCATGCAAAGCCTGCACATGACTCAGAAAAGTGTACATTAACCCTAGCTGAAGTGGGAAACATAAAACAATCTCCATGGCAGGGATTCCATATATGCCCAAAGCAGAAAAGAGGAATCTGATGACCGGTGTGTGAGACAGCATTTTGTAGATAAAGTACCTAAACTGTCAGGACTGTCGATGGAGAAGCACATAAGGATGACATCCGTGTCTGGGTAGGAAAGTGGTCTCAAGCGGTCGTAGTCCTCCTGACCTGCTGTGTCCCACAGTGCCAGCTCCACCTGTCAGTCAAAAGGAAAGGAGTCATGGTGAAGTCCAGCAACACAGCAGAGTGAAACCTTCATTGTCATAGGCTATCTGGATTCCTTTCATTTTTTTTTTTTAATCAAAGGAGGCTTTTATAGGGGCAGCATAGTTTGGCATACTGATAAAGACTCAAACACATACTTTGTAAGACATGGGAATGGTGTGACATTTCTATTATGAATAGATCATACTGAAAGCAGCTAACTGGAAATATTTCAAAGTGCTTAGCTCGCTTTGCCAAAAATCTCTCTCAGACATTTTCCACTATATTATATTTTACACACACACACACACTTTTACATCTGCGTGTGTGGTTGCAGACTTGTCTGCCATTATACTTGCACATAGTGAACATGTCCACTAGGGGGCAAAAAATGAAAAATAGATGAAACAAGAAAGTCAGCTATGTAAGCCAAGAGCTTCTGAAGCTGTAGGAAACGAAACTAGTTGATATTCCAAATTATTTATAGATGCTGACAAGCAGAGCTCTGGACCCTTCTCCCTCTCCTTCCCCTTCCCCTTTCCTGCACATCAGCACTTTGTTTGCTTAGTGCTCATTATTACACCACATCAGATTAATGCTGGGCCTGCAGTAAGAATAATGAGTTGTATTAGACAAAAAAAAAAAAAAAAAAGAAGCAGTCTTAACTGTCTATTAGTGCTGCGCATGACCATGAGACACACAATTTATATGATTTATGAATGATGGTCAATTTCAAATTCTTAATGGAGTACAAAAAAAAACTCTGCTTTAGTATCACATCATTTAGGGATGCATCATTTTAATTGTCTTACAAAATGTAATTTAATTTATCATTTTAACATACAGGCAAGTAGTGAGGTGCCTTTGCCTAAACACAACCAAGATACAGCAATGCACTTTGCATTTGGTCTAACCGTTGCTTTAGCTGAGAAAGCAGAAAAGCAGTTTTTAGGTATGTCCTGCATCACCATAGCAAGTGGTCCAAAAAAAAAAAAAAAAAAAAAAAAAAAAAAAAAAAAAAAAAAAAAAAAAAAAAAAAATCACATGGCTAAACCACAGATGGCTCTATCTGCCGAGTGTCAACCTTCTGGCAGAGGCTACCACGTGGTGGACTGGTGTGTCCTGACTACAGAGTAACCAGCAGAGTCCATGATGTCATCAGTGTTCACAAGAGCATCTGAAGCAGCAGTCACAAAACAGCCCCAAAACATCAATGATCAAATGCCAAATGTAGTTCTAATGACACTGCATTTTGAGGTGTACTTAGTGAAGCTTGTGATTAGGGCTGCACAATATATCGAAATTATCGAAATATCGCAAATGCAAATATCGTGATATGCTTATCGCAAGGGCTTGTGATAACGGAATGGTTTTAATACTTCAAAAAGTTACGAAAAATTCAAAGTTTTGGGCCACACAGACAGCAGAGATTGCTTTCTTTTCCTCAAAAGAACATGAATATAACATATATATATATATATATATATATATATATATATAAATAAAATTTAAATTGATTTTACACACTTATAGCATTATAGTACCGCATATCGCATTATTTAACGTTATCACATATCACGTGTTTTTTCTTCAATATCGTGCAGTCCTACTTGTGATGATTCCAAAAACATTATGAAAGTGACTAGAGTTTAACATTTAATTCTCAAACTTGACAACCACAAGAATTAAATCAAGTAAACTGTCATTCGAAAACAAATCTTTGGGCTTTTCCCCCCTCCTTCAAAATTCTCATGTGTGGAGGTACAGTGTGGTCATGGGTCCAATCCATGGAAAATTTCCAGCTGTTTCAAACATATCAAACTTTTTATAGCCCTAATTGTGCTTAATGGTATTTTTAGCCACTTATCTATTCTTATATCCATCCTGAATTTTGCATGTAAAAACTGTGTTGAAAGTTGTTTTTACCTATGGTAACTGATGACAAATGGACTTTACATGTGTGCAACCTTATATTTTCACCCCGGGGAAAAAGGACATGGTTAAAGGCAAGGGTACTCGTTACGGCGATCGCGAACGACCGGTCGATCGCAAGACAACCACTGGTCGATCTTCTTAATAGGTCAATGTAGAACCCCGGTGTGTGAGTGTGGAGGAAGACTCGGGAGACAGGCGGAATTCTGGCTGAGCTCTGGGCTCGCGTTTGTTCAGCCCACGCTTTTCAGCGCACTTTCAAATACTCAACAAACCCAAAACAACAAAAACGGGTATGTCCCAGACTCGTCAAGTTCAAATTCACGCTTCACGGTGCATTCCTCGCTACCTCCGCCAAATATATCGTGCTCTCTCTCTCTCTGGTTACGGCAGTTACTGAACGCGCAGAGAGACACAAATAAATAGACTGGCGTTAACAAGACACAGGTGAGAATCATCACGCATTACCTGCCGGTTCGACCCGCCTCCTGTCCATCCACCACTGACGCTCGACCACGTCGCCGCTGCTGTATATTACTTTTGCGATTTCTTTGAATGAAAATTGATTGATGGATTGGTGGTGGTTGTTCTGTCGGCTGCTCCCGTTAGCGCTCGCCACAGCGGATCATTGGTCCGCATGTTTGATTTGGCACAGGTTTTATGCCGGAAGCCCTTCCTGACGCAACCCTCCCATTTAATTCGGGCTTGGGACCTGCATTGAGAGTACACTCCCAATGTTCCCTGCCCGGGAATCGAACCTGGGCTGCGGTGGTGAGAGTGCGGGAACCTTATGAACGAAAATTGATTGCATAACATTATTTGAATAAAAACTGATCTCTCAAAATAATTTCTCAAACTCCAAATTTAGAGTTTGTGCATATTTTACACGGCGGATCTTACCATAATAATAATAATAATAATAATAATAATAATAATAATAATATGAAAAAGTAGATCTGAAAAAGTAGTGAGCACACCTGGTTAAAGGCAGCAATAGGGAAAATAGGTTTTTCAAGAATGGATGACTAGAAGAATCAAACTGCTCCCTCGTGGCTAAAAGCTTAGTAGGAGCACTGATAGACTTTGCAAAGCTGAGTCATCCTTTGCGAGGAAACTGCTGGGACTGATACAGGAGCAACTTCAACCATCCATATCCTAATCCTGTTCTTGAGATGGACAACAATAAAACTTCACAGACCACGGATGAGCTTTTTTGAGGACAGTGTGCATGCAAGCAGAGACTGTAAGCAGGTTATTGAAACACACATTTAGGATGCCTCTATTCCCCCCCCCCATGTGCACAAGCGTCAGCAACAAACGGTAAAAAAAGATAGAGACAGGAAAAAGGAGCTATTTTTAGAGACAGAGAGTGGAGGAAGCGTATAGAACGCTTTCTTTTGGCCAGAGGGATTTAGGCTGAGCTCAGAGTTTGCTGGAGTTAGAGAAGGTTCTAACTCTCATGCAAGCTTGCTTTCAAGCAGGGTAGATTCTGTGGAGCTTAGCCCCACAGTGAGAAAGAAGGAGGTGAAAGGAGACTCCAGAGTATGCCACACTCCTTAATGTTCAGACAAAACCCTATACAGCAGAAACAGCACCTCCCACCCCAGCTCTCTCACATGCACACACAGGAAATGAACTGACCTGTTTATCATCCCATGAGGGCCACTGGGAGGGGGGATATCCAGACATCCATGTTCCCAAATCAAGCCAGGAAACAAGCAAGTACAACCATTTCCTGTTATGGCCGTTCTTTTTTGCTTGGCCTTAGCAGTAGCCAGGAGACTAGCATTATCAGTGTCCAGTGATGGTGGAACATTGACTAATGGCTAACCTCAAGACTGCTGGGAATTTCATGCATTGTTCAGGATTTGCGGCTCAGGTGGTATGTGCTCTAAGCGCCTTCATATAGGGATCTCACAAAAAATAATCTCTGTACTTAGATTTGGACTAAATTTGTCATAAAGGTGGAAATTTCAGAATTGCACCAATACGTTCTGATCATACTCATAGCCCTCGTAATACGCGCAATGTGTTCTGTGGCAATCCATGAAGTATGTGAACATAAACTGATTGAGTTACAAGTCAGACATTAAGAACCCAGAATCACAACGAAAGCTCACCAACAATTTCAGTGGAGGTCACTAATTAAAAACACACATACCAAATATTTACTTATTCATTTCTGTTTCAATCTATAACATGCAATATGTCAAACTGAATACTGATCAACATTTTAAAAGGAACAGTATTTTTTTTTTATTTGGTTGTCCTGCTCTAGTCTTGGGCCAGATGTGATCTCTAACAAGAATACACGTCTTAGTTAACCATGCATTTAAATGACCTGACCTGACTTGACTTACCTCACCTCCCCGGATGTTAAAGTGCATGGACTACAGGAAATCAGGGTGGGGACGCCTGTGGGTGTAGCTTGTTTTTGCCGCAATTCACTTCCAAGTTTTTTGAAAGACTGTGTCCAGAGGTGTATGCTTGTTAGAGATCGTGGCTTGTCCTGCAGTAGCCCTAATTAATTGCCAAAAAAACTCACCACTACACATCCTTTTAAAAAAAAAATGGCAAGCTGATCCACACCAACCTGTTTGCCATCCACCTCAATGTCAGCAATGTAGTTCTCAAACACAGTGGGCACGTAGACTTCAGGGAACTGATCTTTACTGAACACTATTAGCAGACAGGTCTTTCCACATGCTCCATCTCCCACGATCACCAGCTTTTTCCTTATGGCTGCCATACCTAGAAGGGCAAGAACAACATTTTACAAGTACGTATAAGCAGATTTCACTAGGTACATCCAAAAAAACTGACCGTTTTTTTTTTTTTTTTAAGACTTTTTTTTTCCATTTCCATGTTGGAGTTCAGATGAAGGGCTGGAACAGATATATACCAATGTAAAAACAGAAAGCTGATATCAAGCCACTTGAAACTAATGATAATTCACCAATGCCATCATCCTTTGCTGATGAGACCAGAAACCTACACGACATGCTACACAATATTTCAACATTTCTGGACTTTCTACACATTGAAGCCTTTATGGAGCATTTTAACAACCACCTTGCCTGTGTTTGGGATTGACAGCAGCTTTTCATAAGCACTGGTGTGTGTGGGAGGAAGACACGCATCCACAATAATGAGCACCAGTAAAGGAACACGGCGCACATACTTTTAATCACCCACTCCCTACCTCTTCCTAAGATCTGAACACATGCACGCAAGCGCACGCACATTTTTATCACTGGTCACTTGTTCTGTTGTGCTGAGAGCAGTAAAAACTATTTTTAAAGCTCGGTCCAAAATGCACCGAGTACAATGCTTCGTCCACCCACAAATGCAGGTTTTGTTTCCGTCCAGCAGAAAGAGATTAAGTAATGAAACCCTTCCACTCTGCACTCATCACTGAGAGTGAGGAGGCACAGGGTTGTACTCTTGGTTCTCTCTGCACAGATTGCACTCCCACAGATTTAAATTTACAGCACAATTGGATTCAGTTTAAAATCAAGGAAACCTTCCATAACCTGCATTTCCTAATAAGGCAAATGAAGCACTGACATCAGGATTTTGAGACTCACTAAAATGAGTTTTCTTCACACTTGACAGCTAACTGATAAAAGCACAAGGTTATCAAGATGGACCATAAAGCAGAAGCTTTAAACTGAGACACAGTATCAGCGTGAATCACATCAAAACACTAGCCAGGTATAGAGCTGAACCACTGTACGACTTTACATCAGAGTCAGAAAAACAACTTTAGTGAATACACAGTCGCATACTTGAGCAATGAGAAAGTCACGGACAGAGCCTCTTCTAAGGCTTCAACGCTGTGCTACCTGAACACACCCTACATGTGTTTCAAGCCAGCATGTTTTTATGGAATGTGAAAACAAACGTGCGTCTCAGTTTTGACACCTGTACATAAAAACTCACAAACCTTGTATACAAGTTGAGACCCCTGTGCTCCCAATAGCCAATGACGTACAGGCTGTACAATTTTGTTTCTGTAAATGATTACCTGTTTACGACCATGTCCAGTTGTCATATACTGGTTTCACATCACACTTTAGATGTGTGGAAATTCGGCATTTGGTTCATCACAGGTCTGCTTTTGGTTTGTGAACAAGGCTTAAAAAAAACAAAAAAAAAAAACATGCTTTCACCGTTCTAAAAATGTTTTAGTAATCCATCTTGAACTGATGTTTTATTCTTTGTTTCTTCTGCATTGCCAGATGGTATTGTAGGATTTAAGATTTTACATTATAGAGATTTGTTTCTCATTTCTCATTATTTAATATGCAGGAAACGAAACAAACAAACACAGATTTGGGAGTCCCCTGTCAGTTCCCTGAATCCATCAAATGACAGTTTAACTGGAAGTACATTCTACACTGTCCACATGTACTGCAGACTTTCGTTTGAGTCATTTCGAATATTTCACTTGACAAAACAAACCTGTAAGAGATTCAGAACCAGCCGGTTATTCTGGTTTGAAGGAAAACCACAAGGCATTTTGAAAAAGAACTCTTATTAACACATCATACTAATAGGAATAGTATCTTTGTATTGCTTTTCCGCCTGCTTAATAACAAATTAAAATCATAAATTCCCAGTCCAATCAGTATGGTGGAAGCCACGCATGTTTTCTCTAAAGTGTGCCCGGATTCCTGAAGGGAATGTACAGGGTTCTCGCCATGTGTTCAAAATATCAATACATTGAAATTTAATTACATTTATTTTACAAAATTTGCACCCGTAATGGTATATGTACCGATTTATTTTTTTTTTAGTACAGTTCAATTTCATTTCTATAGCACATTAAACTACAGACATGGCCACAAGGCAGCTTTTACAGAAATCAGGATGGAGCAAGGAAAAACTCCCTGAAACCACATGAGGCTCCAGAGAAACCCCGCCTCTTCTGGGTGAGGCTAGATGGTGGGAATATAAATCGTTACAGGTGAGAGTGAAAGCAAAAGTACTAAGTGTTGAAAGAATGTACAGTATGAGCACATTGTGAAAAGGTCCTGACAGTCTTCCGGACAGTCTTCATGATTACAGCAGCGGTTCTTAGGTACAAATCTACAGTACCAACGTGGGATTATCCACTGAAGTAAGGGTGAACTTGGGCATCAACTATTTTTGGGAGGTGCAAATATGTAGGATATCCATGTGGGACAACATGGATATTGCTTATTTCCAGCTCCGTGCAGCACACTAGAAAGCCAGTTGTATGAATTTCTCAAGACTTCCCAATACTCACCGGGAGCCTACAATCTAATGGGACTCGATTAGTGCAACCGAATAGTGAACGCATTCAACAACACAAGCAAAGCAAACTGGATCTGTAATCATTGTGTGTATGGATAAGTTGCACATAGCTCTTGGACAAATTTATATATAACAAACATTAACTGTAAATTGTTTCGCAAGTAAAATTTGTATTTCTTGTCATCTCTACCCTCATGTTTCCCCATGACCTAAACCCAGATACAGTACAGCATTATGGGCTTAGTTTCCCTAGAATATCGCAGAAACAATAATCATTATTACATGGTGCAGTTTTGAACTTTGAACACTCCCTTGTACCACAGAACAATGACTCGCACTGTAAAGCTTTTGGGAAACACAGCCTTAGGATGTGGGAGGGAGACTAACTCTAATGATCCGTTCCGATTACCTTAATTCTTCAAATGAGTTATTCTCGCACACGCACTCACACACACGAAGTTAGGTTTTACATATGTCATGTCCTAATTACAAGTAACAGACATGGCCAGAAAGTGTGTGAAACAATCCAATGATATTCCTGAAGGTTATGAAACGTAAAGGTATCCATAAACACACTGACATAATTTTATACCCCTCCCTAACTGTGTGAAAGGTCAATATTTTCTGTCGTGATTGCTGTTTCCTGATCTCATTGCCTTGCCCAATTTCTTGTCACAGAAAACAGCCTGACAGTTGAGTCTGTTGAGTCTAGTTTATGAAATGTAAAGCTCAAGCTAAAAAGGCATTCGCTATTCTAAGGTATTAGACGTTCGATTGGGCCACAAAACATTTTTCAGCTTACTATTAAAAGATACCAGCTGACTTGAACTTGGTCATATTGTAATGGATGTTTAAAGACAAAATACCTTTAAATGAACATGGACTAAACTATAAAATAGGAGTATATTGTCCTCAACTATAACTGAAAGAAATTACTTCACATGCTGTACAAGGGCTACGATAACCAGGAGTAGACAATCGCTTGAATCCACTCACTCTGGATGCTGTGTAGTCACAATTGTTCTATTGTTTTTGTCCAGACTGACCCACTATCTATTTATCTCAGCTGGTCAGGGTGTGTGCATTACATCACTGGATCCCCATCCTGGTCCTCAAGTCCCCCTGCTGTGTTTATTTTGTTCCCTCCCCGCTACATTTCACCTAATCCTCCTATCTCACAATTAACAATGCCTTCCTGATTCAACACAGGACATGGAAAACACTAACTGCGCCACTGAACAGCACCTCTGAAGAAACCAGCTCACAGCTTGGTCACAGATGCGAACCCAGGACTGTGTCCTGGCCGAGATTGTGGAATCTCTCATTTGATGTTAAAAAAAAAAAAAAAAAAAAAAGAAAACACTTGCGCTGCCATAGTTCTCTCAGTAAAGTGCTGCAATTCGTCAGCGCTTAGTGAAAATAAAGTAAAGCAAACTTGCCCATGCACGCACACACAGCAAAGGGTGTCAATACTTTAATCCTTAGAATAAACACAGAAGCGCTCGCGTGAAAACCACTTTACCTGACAGTGTTTGAGAAAAAGTAGTTGTGCTTTTTCTGCTGCTGAATCCCACTATCTTTCTACACTACCCAAAGGACAGAGCACTATTATTAAAAGCAATGCCCCATGTTATATCCTACATAGGTCACAAACTAAGTAAATAGGAAGCCATTTGGGATTTGCCCCAACTAGATGGTGGCCGAGTTTATGGGGAAGAAATGTAAGAGCCAAACAGCAATAAGAAAACATACCTGATCAAATCGCTGACCTCGTAATTCTGCCGGAAAAAGGTTTGAAAAGAGGGAGAAGATTTGGCAGACTCTACACTAGCCTACTAAAGTTTTTGTGCGTCAGTGGAGAAGCAATTCCAGCCCCAGGCATTAATCAGGACGTCTGTGCTGCTGTGTGTGAACAGTCCACTGTGTAGGGCAGGAGCACACTGGGACCAATGAATTAGATCTTCCCGGTTTCTTTACTAGGTACTGTGTAGTATTTGATTACATCACCCCTACAAAGAGCCCAGAGACTGGCTCTCAGAGTCAGATACAAGACTCATGTAGTGGAGGAACAGACCCTGCAATGGAGAATATGTACAGCAATGTCTACCTGCTCGCAAGGATTTAATGATTACACACTCCAAATATTCTCAATATTCTTTGTATTTAATGCCCTTTTGAGACAGAATGAATAAAAAGTTAATCATTTGACAAGAACAGCCGGTTTTTAATTACAACTGCCTGGTAGTGCGTGACAGTGAATACAGCTTATGTGTAAAACACACCAACTAACAAACCACTCCGGATGTTATCTGGAACAACACACTCATTTTAGGGCAATCTTCTACTTATATGCACTTTTTGTGATGTGCTTATGAACGGCCATTTGGAGTCACACTCCAGGGGAATAAGTGAAACGGTATCTGACAACTGTACAGTAATTTCCAATTCCCTTTAAAATAAATAAATAAATAAATAAATAAATAAATAAAAATCTTCAACTCCTTTAAAACTATTAACTTCCCAATACACAGAGATCTTCTGCATGAGCCAGGGGTTTCCAAACTTTTCTCAAAGGGGCCAGATGACACCTCATCAAAATGAGCCGGTCTCTCACTCACTCCGTCTCACACACTCACACGCACACGCACACGCACGCACGCACGCACGCACGCTGTGTACGTGCATGCAGTTCCCTCCAAAAGTATTGGAACAGCAAGGTTAATTCTTTTGTTTTTGCTATACAGTGAGGACATCTGGGTTTGAGATCAAAAGGTGAATATGAGATGATGGATCAGAATGTCATTCTTTCATTTCTTGATTTTATATCTAGATGTGTTACACTACTTGGAACATTGGCACCTTTAGTGGTAGGCCATCCAGTTTTTAGGTGTGCAAAAGTATTGGAACAGTCTTAATGTTGATTAAAGTAAATAAAGTAAATGGCCTTCAGATTCTTACTGCAGATGAGTGGTTTGCATCTTGTGGTATGGCCGCTATATTTCTGCTCTCGAAGTCTTCTTTGAAAGGTGGATTGTGATACCTCCCGCCTGCCCTGTGGAGGTTGTTGACTGACTGTTGTTTTTTGGATTTTTCTTCACAACTCTCACAAAGTTTGTCATCAGCTGTGGTTGTTTTCCTTGGCTGACCTGTTCGATGTCTGGTTGTTAGTATGCCAGTGGTTTCTTTGTTTTTCAGTATGTTCCAAACTGTTGTATTGGCTATGCCCAGTGCTTGTGCAACGGCTCTGATCGATTTTCTCTCTCTTCTCAGCTTGTGAGAAAATGGCTTGCTTTTCTCCCATAGACAGCTCTCTGGTCTTGATGCTGGTTTATTGTTTTTAACAACAAATGCAGTCTTCACAGGCGAAACCCAGGGCTCAAACCACGCTTAGACATTCAGAGTTATTAATTGCTTAAACAGTCAATCTAACAGGGCGTACCTGGGCAACAACACACACCGGTCAATCGCATGATCCATTATTTCTGATAACTTGAAAAATGGGTTGGATCAGACAAAAGGTGTCAGGTTCTAAGTTGTTTAACACATCTAGATGTATATTTCAGGAAATGAAAGCTGAAATTCTGATCTATCGTCTCGTGTTCATCTTTTGATCTCAAACCCAAATATTTTCAGTGTATAGCCACAACAAAAGTATTGGCCTTGCCGTTCCCAGTACTTTCAGAGGGGACTGTATGTCTACCATGGTACATTAGAGTTGAAATTAAAACTTTCAGCTATAATTTGAGGGTATTTCACCCAAATCAGGGGAAGACTAATATAAAAAAAAATGCTCAAATTCCTATAAACATGTGGGCCCCCCTATTTAAGGGACCAAAAATAAATTGTAATTTTTTTAATACTTGGTCGTGAATCCACTTTAGGACACTAAAGTAAAGGATTAAGTATCCTTTCAAGAAGGAAACCCTGACATGACATGCTCAGTGGTTTCCAGCTCTGTTGAACTTTCCCCTTCTCACTGTTAGCTTCATGTTTTTTGTCTGTAGAAATGACTGAACATCATTCTGTAAATCAATCCCACCCACATACACTGAGAGAGAAGCCGCGGGCCAGTTAACATCATGTGGCCCTGGGGCCGACTTTGGACACCCCTGGCATAAACAACACTGACTGAAAGAGGCCAAGGGACAGTACTGCTCAAAGTGCTTTCGAACTTATTTCACATGTCATTTTCATCCAAGCTCAACAGGTCCTTGTGTGTTCCTAATAAGTGTCTAGTGTTCAGGAGACATATTTACTTTATTGCTTGTCTGGAAATGGCTCCAAGTTCGAGTTACATAATTATTCCAGAGTGCAGGGCGTTGAGGACAAATCCATGGAAATAACCTGTTGTTGCAACTTAAGACTTCAAAATAACACCGCCGAACGGAGTTGAACAACATGTGGCGGTCAGGGCAATGGTAATCAGGAGCTCTTATCAGCTTGCCTCTCTCCTATCTCACTAGTTAGGAAGTTGACCTAGTTCCTGCTCTTCCTCATGGCTTAGGGAGCTAGCTGGCTGGAGCCGTGGCCTACTCCTCTACAACGCCAGAGCAATGAATTCACTGTTTCCACTGCCCGCCCATGTCTCCACGACTTGATTCAGAACACATCATCATCATAATCATCATCATTCCCAAATCTTCGTTTTATTTCAGTCTTCTCGAGGACTTGTGTGACTCGACATTAAGTTAGTTAGAGGCAGTCCAAACAACGCCCTGTGACTGCGACAGCGACAGATTAAACCAATAAACAAATCCTCTCCTAACTGTGCAGTGTGTCGGGAGGACATCTACTCAAGGCGAATGTGTGTGTTTTTTTTTCAGACTACAACCACAGCTGACAGCAATAGCCTTGTGAACCACTAAAGTACATTTATTAGGTTAAGACCGAGCAAGCAAATCCTTGTTTACTGCATAGGGACGAGGCTGTAACGTTCAACTCCATAACTACGGCTCCAAGCTGGGATTTTAGGTGAACTTGTTTCCTTACCTCACCCTGAAAGATTAGCAGACACTGCAAAGGACTGTTAGAATTAACAGGTGGTCTTCAGACCAGGTTACCAGAACATCACCCAACTCTTCTTCTTCTCATTATCCAGGACTAATTACAGTGAAAGGAGAATTAACGGACAATAGGAAAGCTTTCAGATGACCAAAGCACACTTTCAGCTCAGGGCTTTGCCACACAGATACTTCCACACACCACCACCGCAAATAAACTTATTCCCAAACAACATTCCTACATTCCATATTTTAAACCTGGTTCCTCATACTCATAAAAGTAATAAAAATAAATAATTAAAAAAATAGTACCTTATTTCTGCCGTTTCGTGATGTTCTACTGCCCGGTTACTCCTCTTCGTGCCCAAGTTTCGCTGTAGCCGACCACTGAATATCTGGACTCTGCTCTATTGCTAAGAAACGAAGCTAACACACAATTAGCCCCGCCTACATCAAGGGGAAAAAAACTCATTTGAGACAGCGGTCTTAAATGCCTATTGGCTGAGGAGGCGGGTCGTCCGTTAGGAATTTTTCAGCCCCGCCCCCCTCGCCGCCGATAATAATGACATCATTCCTTAGCGATGGCAAAATGAAGCCTCCTGAAGTAACGAAGCTTTCCTCCTCCCAGCTGTTCCGAAGAGCTGTTCAGCACAGTGCAGACTGGTGCCATCTGCTGGTCAAACAGATGAAGTGCAGATACTAATGTACTGCATGTAGGTGAGGGCTGAAACGGGTTTGGGTGTTCCAGCTAACAAATCTGTACCAGTACTACGAAAACTTTATTATTATTATTATTATTATTATTATTATTATTATTATTATTATTATTATTATTTTTAAATAAAAATAATCTGGTAACACTGAGCAAAGCTGCATAAAGAAAAAAAAAGATGCCATTTAGTCTAGTTTTATTATAGGTTACATCTATTTATAGTGAAACTACTGACTAAAACGGACATACAATTTCATTTATATACTTTTATTCATTTATATTGATTTATATTTAACCCAGCTCTAGCCCAGACCTTATTACTTCATAATAACTACTGAACTGTATGACATGAGGGCTTTCTCTTTTCTCGTTCCATAACTATAAACCATCTTTATATTACTAATTCACTCAGATCGCTACTTCAGGGTTCAAAGCAGTCACGTGACTGTGTGCCGACCTGAAGCTTCAGACGTCACTGTCACGTGTTCACCACAGACTGACTCAAGCACTGATGCAGTGTTTCTAAGTACAGTGCTTTTTTTTATTATTATTATTAAAAAAATATATACATAAGGTAAAAAAAAAAAAGAAAAATCGGTATCAGTAACATCACAATCATTCCTACAACAGAGGCGAGAGAAACACAGCTAACTAGCTAGCTCATTGCTAAGATTTTTTTTGAAGATTTCTTTTTAGCACGCCAGACACTATTAATTTTTTTAGACCTGATTTTGGAGAAGTCTTTTGAAGCTCTTACTTATAAGGAGACTGAGAATTAAACAGGAGGCCAGACCAACAGATAAAACAGAATTACACACAGATGTTACTGCAATAACTGGCACACATGCTTCCCTTTTTTAAAAAAAAGCAAAACAAAACAAACACCAGTCTTAATTATTTTTTATCTGGAGCTAGATAAGCTGATTAAACAAAAGAAAAAAACAGGAAGTGTTCATTTTCTCCAGTGAGTAGGATTAAAAACAAACCCAAAACTAAAATGGGCCAGAGATCATGCTGTCACTGTCTAATTGGCTAATGCAAGACAGCGACATTTCATCTAAAAATTATTAGTTAATTATTATAAACAGTACAAATTTGCAAATGATAATGATAAATTAATTCTGGATTCACAAAAGCAACTCAGTAACATGAACTTTATTTTAATTCATTGTTTTTTTTGCATGTTCATGGGAAGCTTTGTGCTGTCTCTCATTTCTTGTTACCTTGGATCCAACAGCTCTGCCATGTTTCTGTGAAAATACAGATTTAGGGTATGAAATGACTATTGCTTCTAAAAATCCTTGTTTTTGCTTCTAAATATCTGAGATTTAAATGCTTACATGTACTGTATTTACTTTTCTGGCACACAATTTTCCCACTCACTGGTGCGACGGACCACATATACAAAGTGCTATAAATCCTATACTGTTCACCCAATTTGGATAGAGATACCCTCAAAGCTTAAAGTCTGCAATTTGAGCTAATATTCATTATGTAATTTCAACTCCTATATACTGCAGTGTGCAGTATGAGCTAATGCTAGGAGCCCCGAGGCCCTGCAACCTTCTTCTTCTTCTTTCGGCTTTTCCCTTCAGGGGTCGCTACAGCGAATCATCACTCGCCACCTATCCCTATCTTCTGCATCCTCAACACTTGCACCCACTAGCTTCATATCCTCATTTATTACGTCCACATACCTCCTCTTTGGCCTTCCTCTTCACCTCCTGCCTGGCAGCTCCTTGTCCAACATTCTCCTACCAATATACTCACTCTCCCTCCTCTGAACATGTCCAAACCATCTTAATCTGGCCTCCCTAACTTTGTCCCCCAAACGTCCAACATGAGCTGTCCCTCTGATGTACTCGTTCCTAATCCTGTCCAACCTTGTCACTCCCAAAGAGAACCTCAACATCTTCAGCTCTGCTACCTCTAGCTCTGA
>CM040976.1:12870977-12906004 GCA_022985145.1 Pangasius djambal
TGTGTGTGTGTGTGTGTGTGTGTGTGTGTTCCTACAGTCCAGTTTCTAGGTATTGAGGAGGTATTGTCGGTTCATTCTGTAATCTTCTTACCTGCTGTCACCTGCATTTGCTACGTAGAGTTTCCCTAACAAATGCACAGCAGTCAAGGCACAACATCCTCCAGAAATGCTGTAAGATGCCTTCTCCTTTTCAATGAGGTCATCCTGCGCAGAAGACACACCATAATAATTATTTTAACCAAATATACACATTACCGTCACGCCAACACTTTGGTTTTGACTCTGTACTGCAGGTCTGTGCGACATGGACACGTTAGAACCAAATAAAATAAAATAAAATATCGAATAAAACAATTACTCTAAAGAAATAATGACAAAAGGCAAAGGGTGTTAGATTTTACTGGAGGACATACCCATATCATTACAGGTATTACAGGCTTTTTTTTAATGATGGCACTCCCATTTTAGACAGCATTATGTAAAAAAAACTGGCTATGTGCTGCTATATCCTTAATGAATGTACAAGAGAGCGAAGAAAATGGCTGGAAAGATGTGCTTTTCCATCTGAATTTTGCTGCTGTCTTTCAGTGTGGCAGTCAAATAATTGTCACGGACAATAAGCAGACCATCATGATGCTGCTAATCACATTGACACTGAAAAAAAAAAAATACTGCCAAAAATAGTAAGTGAAAATGAATTGTTTACAATATTGCTAACAAGTAACAATGTAGATCACAGATGACCACTGAGTCAGTCATGAAGAAAAGAAACTATCCAAAATAGAGCAGAAGGAGGTCTGGTTACAGTGGAAGAAAATGTATATCAAATGCCTGTATAATTTGGTACAATGACCAGACATTACCTAGATTAACCTTTGATGGAATAAGTATGGCATGGAGGACTAAAGGGACTATTCAAGAACTAAAACATATCAACTTATATATGAAATATGGCCACACAAGATCTCCCAGTTAAACTGCATTACTTATCATTGTTAATGTGACTGGTGTAGGAGCCAAAAAAAAACCCCGATGAAGGCTTTGCTACATACCTGGTAAAACATCACCAGAGCACATATCTATACTTCTGCAATGGGTTTACAAGCATGTATTGATTGTGATAGTTTTATGTAAGACCTCTCTAATTACATTTAATCTCCTAAAATATGATTATTGTATAAAAAAGGGGCCTAAATGGTTCATCCAGAGTGGAGTGAAAATACTTGATAATTGAAGTAGATATTCCGTACTTTCATCTCATGTGTCTGATCTAATTCACCGAACTGCAGAGACAAATTTTGCATTCCAGATCAAAATGGATGTCACTGTCCAATTACATGGTCTGGGCTGTAAAACAAACATGTAATATATTCACGGAGCTCAATAAAGCTTGCCACAGAGAACACAATTTGACTAAATAGTGTAGCAGATATTTGATTAACCCTATCAGACCAGCTACTCTGATATAATTCAATGAGCTCTTTGAGTGAGAGAAAGAGGTTTTTGTCCACATAAAACTAAAGATATTTGGATAACTACACAACTCCCATTGCTTGAAGTGGACCACTGTCTTCTATGATGAATTTACACACAAATCAAATTGGTTAAAAAAAAGCATGTAATTTATTATCCTGCCTTGTGGACTGCTTGCTCCATCACTGTATATGGATCAAGATTTTTGAGATGTTTTTGAAATCTTTTGTCTCTGGTAAGTTGCACCAGAGTGAAGTGTCTTATTAAGAAGGCTAAAAGGTGCATGCATATATGATTGGCTCTTTGAAGTGTGCCATGACGACTAGTAACTAGTCTGGCTGGTTAGGTATGTAGTCTAACGTTTAGGTATGTAGTCTAAAGTCTTAATGTAGGCCTGAAAGGGTTAAACTGATTAAGCTCACTAGTTCAGTACTGGGTAAAGGTTTGTGATCAATATTTGACTCAATGTCAAATATTTTAAGGCCTGGAACCCCATGGTCTCACCATCTGTTTGAAGGCATTCTCTATGATTCCCATCACCAGGCTTTCCAGATTGACAACTTTCTCCATGTGGAACCGAGCGATGGGATCTACAGGCCCATCCTGGTCTTCTGCATCCATGCAGGATCCCTTCTTTTGCTCAGCCTGATAAGGACTCCCGTTCTTAGCTAGGCAGATGGGTGGTGGGCTGCTCTGATTCTCCAAAAGATGGGCTACTTCACACAAACGGTCTCGGATGAGACGATGGAGGAGTTTGGAGGCCATGAGGGCGGCTCCAGTGCCGGCGTGACCATCAAATACACCCCAGAAGTGCATCGGGATACCTGTGGTGTCCTGTAGACAGAGAGAGAAAGATGGGTGGTGGTGGTGGTACACAGTCAGAAAAAAAGGTGTGATTTTATGGTAAAAATGGTTGTCACTGGACTTGTCACAGGGTTCAAGGGTTCCTCTTGCAAGTAGTTATAATAAGCAACATTGTAGAAGAACATAAACAAGGTTAATAATTGGAACTTAAAAAGCAGTGCTGTACCTCTGAGTGTACATTTGCATGTTTTTATATTAGGAAGCAGAAATGCACTGCTACAGTACCTTTTTTCAGTACATATTTGGAGAGAGGGTGAAGAGTAAAGAGCCAATTTATACATTTGTTCTCCAAAAGAACATATTCACACACAAAGTCAAGACTGCCTGATGTAACATCATCAAGGAATTACAAACCTTGTATAGTCTTTCTTCATTTTGGATGTTTTTCCACTGCAATGGAAAATACTGGGTATGTGTGTGTTGGGGTGGTCCAAGTGTTCAGGTTAAATATATATATATATATATATATATATATTTGAACACATAAAGGATGAATGTCTGGGTGACTGACCAGTCATTCAAGGAGTCAAAAAAATTAAAGGCAACTACATCCATATGTGTGTGTGTGTGTTTGTGTGTGTGCGCGTGTGTATCTAGTATAGATTATACATAACAATGTTTATTTTTCCCTGCTTCGAGTGAGCATGTGTGCGGCCATAAGCAGCTAAAAAAAGTTCCTGTCTGCTGTGAATCCTGAGAATGTTACACACATACATTATTACTGGTTAGAAACTATTTTGGAAGTTGAACCGCAAGATACGACTGTAGTCCAAATGTGAGAATCTGAATGAGGAACCTGAACCTGAAACTGAGATGAAGAAACTTGCTTTCTGTGGCCGAACTGCGTTGGTCTGAGAACTAGTAAATCTCACCCCACTGTCCTCTAGCAGCACGGAGGCACGCTGCTGTTTGCTAGTGAGCTTCTTCACATATAGCACGTCACACGAGGCCTGGTCCTCATTCAGCATACTCTTTCCTGCGTTTATCACCCTAAGATAAAGGGAGAGAGAACGTTAATCGGTGTAGTCAAATTCTTCACATCAGATTGTCTTTTCAGCTATCCTCAAGTAACCTTGCTAAAACTTACTTGGTGTTAAAAGACCCCAGGGTTTGATTCTGAGTGAGTAAGATGATAAAATACATTGGGAATAAAGTCAAGTTGAATGAAACATGTTGAAAAAAATGCATTAGGACGCTGAAATTTTCAGAAAAATACATACAACATTATTGTTCAAAGCAATAAAAATGACCACACTGCGAACTGGTCATCTAAAGCACATTATCAGAGACAGAGACCTGATCCATGCCTAACAGCAGCCGGATCTGATAGTGAATAAAAATATTAATCAGAAGAGGTCTCACTTACACACCATATCGAAAGAAGAATTTGAAATAGGCTGTACTAATGACTACATTAAAAACTACATTAAACAGTAATTTCCCTGCATGTGGCTACGGCTCCCTGAATGAATCCTTAATGATATGCTAATTTATTTGGCCTCTTCCTAATATCCTTCATGAACTCTTTACAGGTCTTCATCTACTATTATTGTGAGTGTGAAATTTTTTTTTTTAGTTAAATCTTACTTCCTTTTATGAGTAAACAGATGTAACACCAAACTCTCCCAGTATCAGAAAGCTCTCAGTTGCTTACATATTTTTCAGGAAATAGCATCTCTGCACTCAGTGCCTGGGAAAACCCTTCAGATGGTGAAATTTTGTCACCTTATACTATATATAGCTCTGAAAAGTACAGACTTTCCTGAAATGACATGTGCTTCTCTTTTGCAAGTTTTTCTACCACAAGCAACGCTATAGTCTTTTAAATCCTTTCCAATCCCAAAAGTGAAAAGTGAAGAAAACTGCTTTTAAAGATTCCATTCTAACATCCAGTAGCTGATTACAAACTGAACTGATTAGGATTATGTTAATTTCACCATGACCTTGATCTAACTTAATCAAAGAGTGATATTCACTGTGTGAGGAAATTCAAGGTTGTAGACATCTGTATGCAGATCGACTGCATTTATAACTGTGTTTGTTAACACAGCTGGCTCAACATTGCTGGAAGGTAGCTCAGGCAATATTAAAAAAAAAAAAAAAAAGTCATTTCGGTGAAATATAGTTATGATTTCTTAAAGCTGGTGTCACAGTATATTACTGGAAGGGGGTGGGGGTTGTAGGGGAATAATTTTAGCCAAAACCTGATTTTTTTTTTTGGGCAGAATTCAGCCACAGCAACATTTGACAACATTTCCCAGACTACATTGTGTGCAATCTGGGTCCAAAACACTGCTCATAATAAAACAGTCACATTCAAAGACCTCACACACCCATTATATACAGTATATTTATAATAACCTTTAAACATAAAATGTTTTTTTCCCACACTGCATTGATCAACTGAGAACAAAATCATCACAATGTGTTTATTCACTTATTCTATTACAAATATAAGGAAAACAAAACTGTGTATCTAACACACATTTTAATGGCAATCAGTAAATGGATGTAATATAAAAACAAGCTTGGTCTTGTCGCACTGTAGACGATCCCAGTAAAATCCCAATGAATTCTATAACGGACTGTGCGATATGTCCGATACGTCAGATTATATGGTGAATCATATCCATCATTATCGTATCCTCTAACGATAGAGCCGTGATTAAAGATGATGACTACGTCCTGCTTATGTCATCAATCAACATGATCGTGCAGAAAATGGGACTGCACAAACAGAAGTGAGTTAGAAATAATACAGATACTTTTTCCTAGCCATTAACATGTACAAACTTATGTGTCTCGATCGCCCATGTTTTTATGCCATACTTTGATGTTTTGATTGTGGGCCACTCTATTTTAACTAGAAGGGAAATGAAAGCCACTGCTTAAAGATTAGAGAACACACTGGAATTAAATAAGTTCAAGCAGTCAGATGAAATCAAATATCATGATACATTAGGACACATGACACAGAGACAATACCCGTAGCTTCTGCTTCAAACTTTGAGTCTGACTTAAACCAACATGTCAATCATTATGATCATAATGTACACTTTGTGAGGACTGTATCAGGAATTTTTTATACAGCAATTAACTTGGTCCCCAGTTAGCCTTATGTGAGCTGCTCTCAAATGAGGAAGCAGAACCTCTGTCTACAAGTTCCTCTTCTGAGGTCGCAAGAGCTAACAACACTATTTCTGAAACCAGGGTTTCCGTTTCAACATCATTATTTTTCTTTAGACAATAGCCTAGTCCAAGGGCTCAATTTATTGGCTTTCATCTGCACAGTAAAGGCAGGACATTTGTTCTGCTGTTGATCAGTCCAGATAATTGCACCAAAAATATAAATAAAGCATTATAAATAATATAATATAAACAAAAAGTGGTCTGCAATAAAAGGTATCTTCTAAGAGGTGACAAAACTCAAATAAGTGTTTCCTTCTTAGATGACTTCAAATGTAAGTAGTCAGTGTTTTCTTAAGAAAAGTGTATAAGAATCTGAACATCACAATTGCATACTTAAATAGTGTTTTAGGAAACTAGAAAGTAGCCTTGTCAAGAACTCTTGGAGCAAATGGCTCACAGTTTTAGTGTAGGATGCTCAGCCATTGACATCAAGTACCATCCCTGACCCTGTTATCCTGGCAGTAAATGGAGATAGGGAGAGCTGGAGATAATGTGGTATAGAGGCCTTCTGAGCTAGACAATAGCCTACTAATTAATGTATCATGTTGCAGATCAATGATTTAACTCTCTACAGGACAAACAGTAAGTGCTCCATTAACACAATGTGACTCATAGCTACAGAGTCACATCATTTGAGCCACTATTAGAAAGCCTTTCAAATGCTGTTTAGCTTCTCATATGAAACGTGTAATGTGTTCTGCCAGGTGGGAGGCAGTTATGCTTTGGGTCAGAATACGTTAGGAACAGAACACTGGATGAAATACAGCTACGTTGCAACTTGATAAAACACGACACAGTGCTTTGACCACGCACAATGTTGTAAAACATTCAGAAATGAAGCATACAGCACAAAGAAAGGTCACCTTCATTAATGTGAGTATAAACAATGGATTTACAGCGATGCACTTACAATGTTCATTCATTCTTAGTAACTGCCTGGTCAGGGTCACAGTAGTTTAAATTAGGGAACTAGTTTGTATAGGCCTATATTTTGGGGAATATAAGCAACTAAATTCATTAGAAAACGTCACTTGGCAGGTAAAAATACCGTACTAGCAGAATTCTAAAAACAGTCGTGCGCACATCTCTATTTCACAAAACAAAACAAAAAAAACCCCAAATCCTTCTGCTTAATGTCACACCCACTTTGGCTTTAAAGCTGAAAACAGACACAGATATTTGAAGCTATAAAGATGGACAATGCCATTGCATTACAATCCTACTATATATGGGAAGCAAGGTTCAATCCTGAGCCATGGTTACTCTGTCTATGTGGAGATTTGAATGTTCTCCCCATGCTTGCTTGGATTTTCTTCGCTATAGCCTATAGGTGTGAATGTGTGTGATGTCCTCTGATGTGAGGATTTATAATTTCCTTTATAACCAAGCAAGCTCGGTCATTCATTAGGGCTTCACACATAATTAGAATGGACAGTGGGATCAGCCAGTTTCAGTTTCCAATGGGTGGTATCATCAGTTATAGCCAGGCCTGCCTGTGCTGATTGTGCCATCCATGAGATTCAGAAACTAAGGGTGCTTCTCATTTCTCTACTTGCTCTTCCTCACTTTCCTTCCTTGCTTCCCTAAACACTTCTTGGCTTCCCCACTATAAGGATGCCATGAAAGGATTCAAGGAAAGGAAATCAGGACAGATGAAATCAATGACAAATCTAGATGCCTTTATTTGCTGAAGTGTCACTTTAAAGTACTATGACTTACTGATGTTTTATTTTTCCAGGTGTAATGTCTGCATGTGCACAACATGTTGTGATTACGCACTTAATTAACAAATAGATATCAATTCATGTATTAGGAAGCAAGCTAGGTCACTGAAAAGCATTAATTAAAATTTTGCTAAAATGACAGAGGGAGGACACCCAGATTTGTTTAAGAATTTTCTTTGGAAAACAAGGACATAATTAAGAATGCAGGTCAGTGCCACTGTTGGCCTTGAGTCATCTGTGAGATACGGATATAGCTTTTTTTTTTTGTTAAGATTCCCACATAGTCTCATATATGTTTTCTTAGAGCTCAATAGCTTAATGTAGGTTTATCTCACCTGACATGTGGCATGATAAAAAAAAAAGGTGCTTCCCTTCAATTCCCTTTAGAAAACTGTTAAAACATTTAATACTATTCCCCACTTACCTCCAGAGCTAAAAAGAGAAACGGACAGTCAATTCAGTTGTGGTTCGGTGAACTGTCATAAGATGAAACACTGCTACCTCAAGCCAGTGATGCCATTCTTCCAGGGCCAGTTTTACTGCTTCCTCTTTCCAGTACCATGTTCAACTAGTGAAGTTTACAGGAAAGGAAAAATACTGAGTAGCAGCATCACCCGCAACATTGGATGGGAATGAAGGATCAGGATCAGGATTGGAGCAGTGGTAAAAGCTTCCCTGAGTTGCTGGAACTCTTGGTCATCTTGAGAATTCCAGGAGAGTTTTGTACCCTAGGAATTTGCAGGCCATAGGTATTTTCAAGGGTCATTGATGGTTTTGGGGCTTGGACATTCAATGACTTTGCCAATCCCCAAAACCATTACAAGCTGCATGCTGTCTTCCACTGGCCCCCAACCTAGAATGTGGATTAAATTGTATCCATCTCCTGACCTGAGATTTAGTGAAGATACTGGCAGATTTCAGTTATTTGAGTACTGATAGGGCACCTGTAATCAATGCAGGGCTAAAGATTGTGCACAAAATGCAATTATAAATTGTTTTGCACAAAGAAAAAAAAAATCAAAGCGATGCAGGTGAGGTAGATGGCCATATGTCCCCATATTTGAGGGCGATGGTATTGTATTCATGCATAGTCTTGGGCTCAGAGGCAAACTTGTGAGAGAGCTGGGGTAATGTCAGTTTTTTTCACTCACAACTGTCTATAGAATTTACACAGAATGGTCTGAAAAACAAAAACTTTCAGTGAGTGGCATTTGTGCAGGTGGAAATGCCTCGTCGATGACAGACGTCAGAGGAGAATGGCCAGACGGGTTTAAACTGACAGGAAGGCTAAGGTAACTCAAATGAGCAGAAAAGCATATCAGAATGCACAACCCATCAAACCCTGAGGCAGATGAGCTAAAACAATTCCATTCCTGTCAGCCAAGAACAGGACTCTAAGTCTACAGTGGGAGTAGGCTCACCCAAACTGGACAGTTGAAGATCGGAAAAGACCAGGCAGTGCATTTTCAATCTCCAAAATCTACACACATTCAAATGACATTTAGGAGTTGTAGCCCAGGCAGAGCTTGTGCAGGTGTTTGGGGGGAACTCTGAAGAGACGGGCTAGATTTGAATGAATAAGCAATTCTTTTCTGTTTGCTGATTCGTTTCTGTTTGTTGATGCTGCTTAAAAGTGGATGATATATGATATAAGCTGGTGTTAAGTGGGAAATCAGGGCATGATAAACACTGTTCCATTTGTGGCCTATACTGAGTTAAGACTACATAAAGATGCACCTGGGATAATCTAATAGTATCAAACTTCATGATACATCATATACTTGTGCAAGCTTCATAGTCATGGCTAAGGTTTCACAAACTAATATTGTGTAAAATGAGTAAAATGTAGATGAACACATGGCAGGTTTTCAGTCTGGGCTTTAAGATATTAAGTGGCAAAGGATGGGCTGAAAACCATTCCTAGTCTGAGAGGAAAATTACTATTTTCCTCGTACACATATATCTTGTGTATTCTAAGTGGACATTAAGAAGATTGCATAAATAAAAGTAATTACTAATGAAAAAAGGTACAGTTCTAATATGGTGGCCTTGTCTCATCACAGCATACTGTAGAAAATGATTCTGTTACCATTTTGAAGAAACCAACAACCAACTGCACCAACGCTGAAAACCCAGGGACCCAATAATACTATTTGTTTATCTTAATCTCATGATGAAGGTTTGTTAATCCTAATGTATCTTCTCAATACAATACATGTCTATGTGCAATCTCCAATATTTAACTCGTCAGCAGGAGTACTGCTGTAATAGCATGCAAAATATCTTTTAATCCTAAGTTAAATAGAATGATCTTGTAACAGATGTCAGATTCATTCATTCACCATCAATAAAAGGAAAAAAATAGCTTGCTTTGCTTTTGCTGCTGGAATCTGTATAAACAGCCTTTCAGGCTGCAGCCTGATCACGTGACCCGACTCTGCCTCACACTTGGGTTTTCAGGTTTTGAGTAGAAGCGCAGAGGATGTGGTGTGAGAGCGCTTACTGGCAGATACAGCACGGCTTACTGTCAGGACGTGTGAAAAGCGTGCATATGCCGCAGTTGTGTCTGAAGCTGCTGAACGCCTCAGATCATGCAGCCAAGCCTGCTGTCGATCGCAGCCTACGTCATCATTACACACTGAGAGATGGCGCACGGGGCTTACAGCATGACGCTCGCTATCCAAAAAAAAAAAAAAAAACTGCGTTGAATGAACACCTACGGTTTTTATACACGTCCCGATCGATTTCAATGAGCATCGTGGAAGTTAACTGAACAGTCCCCAACACGCTTACTGCTGCGCAGGGGCGTTACACCGCACTGAGCTGAGCTTTGCCCTTGGATCTAAGTGTCTGGCTGCATCACTGAACCGAACCCTTGCGTCTAAAGCACATTCATCACATCGCACTCAGTGAGTGACCCATAACGTAAAGTGCATGCGCAAGAACCATAAATGAGCTGCGACTCACTCTGCATATCCAGTGCGCCAGGGCATCTTGGCGTCTCTCCGGAGTGTAATGACGGGCCGGGATGCGTGCTCGGCCGCGTACTGCACCAACTCAGCGCTCAGCTCCAGAAAGTCGGGCCGCGCGTACGGGAAGCGCGGGGGCAAAGAGTCCGCTCCGCTCTGCTGCTGCTGCTGCTGAGGATGATGATGATGGTGGTGGTGGTGGTGGCCGTGCGGGACAATGCCGCCCACCAGCGAGGACATGGCATTTTTCACTTTGCTGATCATTGTGGTGCGGTGTTACAGCGCGCCGAACTCTGAAAGCTAAAAGGAAAAACGCAGCGGCGCAGCGGGCGAGGCGCGGTGCAGGAAGCCAGCGCTCCTGAGCTCGTGTGACGTTCTAACACACGATGGTCTCCTCATAGCGGAAAAAAAATCCTCGCCCGATCGAGTGTGGGTCATCCGAAAGGCATTCAGGAGGCACACAAGTTCTGCATGTCGGTCTGGTAGCTGGAAACGGAATGTCTTCACAGCGTGTGCAAAATCAAGGGAGGGGGACCTGGAGGATGAGGCAGTGACGCCGCGACGTTTCCACAACGACCGTGCAACTGATACTCGAACTATACCACTGTTATTATTTTCATTATTCTTAACAACCACCACCAACAACAATAACAACAGCCACAACAACAACCTCCACCAACAATAACAACAACCTCCACCAACAACAATAACAACCACAACCACCACAACCACCACCACCAACAACAACAACCACAACAACAATCACCACCACAACAACAACAGCCACCACCACCACAACAATAACAACAACCTCCACCAACAACAATAACAACAACCACAACAACCACCACCACCAACAACAATAACAACAACCACCACCACCACCAACAACAATAACAACAACCACAACAACAGCCACCACCACAACAATAACAACCACCACCACCACAACAACCACAATAATAATAATAATAATAATAATAATAATAATAATAATAATACACTGAGTTCAGAGTGTATTAGCTAACTACTAGATCACTATAGCCTGCCTAATAAACACATGAACTCACACAGTGTTTTGAAACCCGAGATACGCTGCAGCTCTTGATACACTCGTATCAGCCCCATCACACAATGTCATTGTCACTGCAATTTCAGTTGCTGTGCAAATAAAATTTGGTCAGTGGTGGTGGTCCTGTGTAATCCCTTTTCACTGACAAAACAGAGGATGTCTAGCAAATTTTGCATAGCAACAGATGGGATAAAGGACACCTACATGGGTGTAGCTATAAGGTGTACCTAATAAACTGGTAACTGAGTGTACATAGCATGCACAGAGTTGCGTAGGGCAATATAATATAATATAATATAATATAATATAATATAATATAATATAATATAATATAATACATGGAGTTGAATCTATTAGTTACCAGATTGCTACCTAATAAACTGTCAACTCAGTTAAGCATATAAACATAGTGTATATACAGTAGGTCCTACACAGCTTTTTAAAACCCCAGCTGCACTGGAACACATGATACACACGAAGCACCACACGCACTATAATGCCACTGCAATTTCAGTGTCACTGTGTCAATATTATTATTATTATTGCAATTTCAGTGTCACCTAAAGTAGGATATATCTCTGCTTTCCCTTCCCACTGATGGGATAGAAAGTGTTTAGAAAACCTACAGTATATGGTAGGTGTATCTGATCAAATGGCCAATAACCTGCAACCGCACTGGACCTTTGCCCTGCTGTACGGCATACGTGGAGTTGCCCAGCTGAGATTACATAGATAACATAATACAATGCCTTATCTTCGTGAATGTGAGGATACACACTTGTAAGGAGTCATTCATTTTATGCATAACATGAAGCCTTCATAATCGAAAAACAACTCCCTCTCCCTGCATTAGAACAGGTTATTTCACACAAACTGCCTGAAGGAGAGCATCTTCTAAGGGCAAAGCAACATAATGACAGCAACATAAGTGATGCATTTCCAATGACTTATTTTTATTACAACAGTTTGGAGTTTTATCTAAATCAGATTCGCCCTAGTATGCACATTATGTGCCAAAGTCTCTAAAGGATTTCTTCTGAAGTAGGATATCTCTCTGCTTTTAGGATGCCATTTGTATAGGTTCCAGTACAAGATATGTACTTCTTCTTCTTCTTCATGCAGGAACCGATCGTCACAGTTCTTTGTGGTTTTCGTCAAAACAAAATGGTTAAGGCATAGCTACAAAGAACTGATGATCAGTTCCTGTATGAAGAAGATAAAGTACATATCTTGTTCTGGAACCCATACCAATGACATCCTAAAAAAACAACGCAATTTTTGTGATTGACCATATGTTTCTGTTGTGTTATCAAGATTATTCTTTCTACTACCTCCCTGATTATCCGTCCATGATGATAATGATACGATAAGCTTGCCGCATATACGGAGCTGGCTTTTAGCCTCAGCTCCTGTTGTCCATTATCCTAGAGAAAATTTGGTTAGGCCTAAATTGACCTGTTACCATACCTTAAAAGATGTACACGTTTAACAAGCTTAACAGAGCAAAAGAAATACGGTATTAAAAGACAAACATTGCACGATTGTAACAAACAACATGTTTTGCAATACTTTAGTCTGCTGTCCTTGAGAAATGGTGGCTAATGGCTGAATCCAGAATCCCTCTTTAAGTAGAAGCCAAGACAGGGCTGTGGCTATGAGAAAGTACTGTGTCTACAATTTCATAGAAAACACACATGGTATCTGCTGGCACCTTCTACATTAAATGGTAGTTTGTCATCTCACTGTTTCTTTCATTAGTCTGCATATTCTGTCCCTGATATTTTTTCAGGCATAAAGGCAAGTCCTTATGCTTACAGGTGGTGGTCTAGATGCTACTGAAAAACCCCATCATAGATGCTTCTACTCATGAAAAATCTGTCAACCTCAGAGGCATGAACTAAATGCAAGTAATCTGTGTAATCAGAATGGCCTGCCCAGAAAATTGTCTCAAGCAATGCATAACCGACCTCTGAATACACTTAACTTTCCCTATATAAATATAGACATAACTTATTTTGCCGACTATTTTTTGCCTCATTACCTTGGAGGAAGAGAAAGACACACAAATCTGTCATGTCTGTTTGCTTTATCACTCACCCCTGAAACAAAAGGAGCCATTTCCTCTTGCTACATATTTTTATACCTGAAATGTGCCCTTTCAAGCTGGAGTTTATAATGATAGCAAAAGTCCAAATGATATTGGATTATATTTCAATACAGTTCAAATCAGCAACCATTCTGTATGTGAATGAGTGGAATGAGACTGGTTGTTTTGTGCCATATGCAAAAGTGTAGGCCAGTAAATACCTACCTCATCACATTATTGTATTACTTGTTAGAATGGCTGTCTATAATCTGAAATATACTTTCGCTCCTTAAAATCCTTTGCAGTGTCAGCTGTACACTTTATTGCTTCCTGTAATCATAGCAATGTATGTATTCTGAATATGCTGAGTTTTGAGTATGCTGAGTTGCCATTTTATTAGATACTAGATTAGAATAGTGAAACGAACATGTTCAGGAAATAAAAGCCACACATATTGAGCATGCAAGATGCTAGATAGAAGTGAAGATTTGTATTATCTGGTGTTATAGATATCAGATAGTGGGTTTATCTCCAAAGTGCAGCTGAAATTTCTGTCCAAGACAGGCCACTTTCTGGCCAGTTACAAACCCATTCAAGACCTGCTGTATCAGTGTCACCCTTACTCCAGGCTTAGATGTGATGGATGTTTTCCTTTAGTGCGTGCAGAACTGTTGCTTGAAAGCTTATGGTGCAGCACTAAAACTGGCACACCATCTCTACTGATTCCTGAGCTGGCTTTTATGCACAACATGCATTAATTTATTAGTTGAAAGATTTACAGTTGTTTGCAAAAGTTACATAAGTGAAAAGAAGTAAACACAACCGCTGCAGCAAGCCATGATAATGCACAGATACTTTATATTTGATGAGCTTCGAAAAAAAAAGAAAAAAGAAAAAAGAAAAACATAGTAATTGTGGCCTGTGCAAATGTTTAGACACCCTTCTAGTTGTAAAGCTTAATTGACTTGTAAGGCCTTATTTGACATTACATAACATGCAGTCAGTTGTCATTGGGGCTAACAATTCCAGAGTGTAATAAATTCTCTGACTCTTCAAACCTGTGCTAACATTCAGCTGACTGACTGAAGATCTGAAAATGAAGCTAATTGATGCCTACAAAGCAGAGGAAGGCTTTAAAAAATACTATCAAAGCACTTCTAGCTCACAATTTCCACTATCTGAAATGTCAGAAACAGCAGTTAAGGGGAACTGTGCAAGTCAAAGCGAGATCTGGAAGACCCAGAAAACTCTCAGACAGAAGTGCGCAAATGCTGGGCAGAAAGGCAAAAAGCAAAATCCCCAAATGACACTAAAAAGGTTTAGCTGACACAAGATTAAACATGCACTCCATGGAAGAGTCATCAGAAGGGAACCTTAAATCTAACCTCATCACAAAAGTGTATGTCTGATGTATGCAAAATGATATATAAATAATCCAGAGGCATTTTGGAAACAATTTTTGTGGACTGATCAAGTAAAAATGGAACCAAAGGTGTGTAGAAAACAAGGCACATCATTTGAAAAAAAGGAACACCTTGCCAACTATGAGGGCGAATCTATAATGCTTTGGGGTTGTGTATTATGGGGTTGGGTATTATGCTTTGGGGAAACATTGCACAGGTAGATTTAAGAATGGATTCCAGTAAATATCAACAAATTCTGGAAGCAAATGCGATGCGAGAGACTGAAGCTGAAAAGATACTGGCTTCTACAACAGGACAGTGATCCAAAGCATACCTCAAAATCCTCCATGAACTACTTCAAGAAACACATACAAACATATACACGCTTTTGGACTGGCCCCCACAGGCCTTCTGATTTAAACATCATGGAAAGTAAGTAGGTAGATCTTAAACCTAGATCTCAGAACTAGAAGCATTCTGCAAGGAAGAGTGGCTCCAAAAAGCATTTGCAAGCTGTGATATTTGCCAAAGAGGGTGTTACTAAGCTAGTAAAATAGTATGGTAACTCATTTAATTAGTAAGTAACTAGAAGTCCTAACTTATGGTAACTAAGTTAGTAACTTAGTATGGTAACTTAGTAACACAGTAAGACTTTGCACATGCCACAGTTACGATTTTTTTTCTTCCCGTTTTCCCGTCAAATATAAAGTAACTGTGAATTCATATTTGCAGAAAGTGCATTATGATTAAAATAGTTTGCTGAAGTGCAAGATGTGTTTACTTCATTTCACTTCAAATATCAGCAAAGTATGTAATTTGGCCAGGAGTGCCCAAACTTATATTACAAATGTAGGTATATAAACTAGCATATCATTGTAGCACTGTCATTTTATTAGGTATGCTGATCTTGTAGGCAATAAACTAATAGCTAAAAAGTTAAGAATACAGGAACAGTGCTAATGTGTAATGTTGCGCTGCTAAAGGATTACAATTAAGATGGTATTTCATTTGCATAGAGTGAAAGCAAAGGAACTGATACTTCCTGCATAACAGACCTTACAGAGAGTCAGCCAGTGAGATGTGAAAAGCGATATATGTGTGATAGGTAACAGTTTGTAGGCAGTTATCAGTTGAACCTTTTACACAAGCTTATGTAAATTTGTGCACTTCTTTTTTTATGCCATAAAATAGAATGACTATGCATTAACTGGATGTTATGTCTCCAGACTCATTTACACATATCATGCCATTTTTCCTCATTGAGGATGCAGAAGATAGGGATAGGTGGAGAGTGAGGATTCGCTGTGGCGACCCCTGAAGGGAAAAGCCGAAAGAAGAAGAAGAAGAAGATGCTATTTTTCCTGTCACAAATCTACTTAATGCACATAATGAACATAATGCATTTTTACTTCCAACGTTGCTCCATTTCAAACCACTCAAAATGTCAAAGCAAACCCAATGAAACTCGTGTTGCTGTGCATAGTTTATATAGACTAAAATTACTTATATATACTGTACATTGTCCACCAGAAGAGGGAGGCAATGCACAACAGATGAAAGTAAGACGTTCTTGAGCTAAGGGTCTTTGCCCCACAGCTCTCTCTCTCTCTCTCTCTCGCTCTCTCTCTCTGACAGCTACTTGAAGACAGTAACCCATGAGTGTGAACATTATAATGATTATCATTTCAGCGATACTCAGAAATACATGTAGTTGCTTAGCAAACACTCCAGCACAAACCATATTTATATAATGTGCAGTGCATATTATAATCTTCTCATTAGAACAAGAACTTTACTCTGGCTTTAGTAAATAGACCTCAATTATGAAAACATATCCCACATACAGTACTGTGCAAAAGTCTTAGACACCTTAATTTTTTTAAATACAAATTTTGTCTTAAATGTTTGTTTTATAAGTTCTGCATTATTGAGTCAATAAAAAAAAAATTAGATTCCAAACATTTTCTTCAACAAAAAATTAAATGTTAAAGAAATTAAAAGAAAGCAACATAATATATAATATACCACTTTTCAGACAAAAATCATAATGAAGTCTGTCCAGGTTTATCTACAAAAAAATGGAAATGGGTATGACAGTCAGAGACTCCAAAAGAACTGTGACAGATTCTCCAAGATGCTCAGAAAAACTTACCAGCTACGTTCCTTATAAAACTGCACAAAGTGTTTACTGCTTTTAATAGTGGATTTTTTTTATTTACATATGTACGTAAATATGTGCATGTGCCTGAGTTTTGCACAGTACTGTGTACTGGATTGAGGAAGTGGACCCCTGACAGTCTATTACACAGCGCAATGTACTACTGTTAGTATAATTCTTTTTTGCAGTTATGGTGAGCACCTAAAAAATCAAGCATTTCATAATTTCCTAAACACCATGACACACTTGCCATGTACCATATGCTAGTACATTAGGTACTCTTAAACTGATTTATTGCAGAGGCAGTTGGTGTAACATGGTTGTCATTTTTACAGACTTTTTTTTTGGAGGGTTCATCTGTAATCTTGAATGTGAAACCTATTAGACTGCTGCTTGTGTGTATGTTAAAAGGTTTTCCAAAAGTCTTCATCCAGAACTTGTTATACTTTTATAGGAATAGTCACGTGGGTTCCCTCTCTCAGAAAAACTGCCGTCTCATGGTCATTCACACTAAGAGGAACAATGAAGTGTCTCTCAGTAAACAACATAACAGCAAATATGGACTTCTATGCCTCTCCATTCTGCCTTCGTCTTTTTCTCTGTTACTATTTTTATTATTTTCAACTTCGATATTCATGAAAAGGGGCTTAATAGCTTATTAGTAGTTGTCATTATATTGCTATTATTTATCGTATAATTTTTTTTACATTACAACAACAATAACAACAACAATAATAATCATCATCATCCCATCATTGTGTTATGTGTCTGTTTTTATCAAGCAAAAGTAATGATGGCTTTACTCATAGGAATGGTCAGTTCAGAGCAATTCTCTCTCACACTTCAGAGAGAGAGAGAGAGAGAGAGAGAGAGAGAGATAGAGAATTTTTTTTTGTACTTTTTTCAGCACACATTACATCTGTGCAAAAGACAAGTGCAGGCCAGCTTTATTTAAGGGACACTGGGGTTACACACAGGGCTTGCTATTTTAATCTAACATGTAATGTTATATTTTTAATGTTTAATGTGATTTTCATTGGTGATTTTAACATGAACTGACACTAAAGCCTGGGAGAATTATGGCCTTTTGTTACCTCATTTCTCATATGACTATAGCAAACTCCATACGCTACTGTGAATGCTTTAATATACAGTCTGTCTTCACACTGTTGCACTGGTGTTGCCCAGCCTGGCTACTACACTGTACATCATCTACATTCATTTATTCAGCCTTGACATTTTCCCTGACATTGTTGCTTCACACCTCTATAAGAAACCATCTATGCCTTTCCATCCTGCTTTAATCTTCAGCAAAGGTGGAATGGAGTTGAATGATTAACCACCTGACCCTGAAACTGATGCATCCTTGAAAATCACTGGAAGCTTATTGAAAACTGTGCCACAATCACTCCAGCTCTATCTGTCCTGTCCGGGATTGCTATGCCTTCTAAGATCTGTGTGTTGGTGCAAGGCCATCCTTTTTTCTGGCACTGAACAATGTGACAAATGGAGAAGAAGCACCTTTAGAGCAAGGGTTACATAATTTAACCACACAGACAGTCATCCATCATTTGGAAATCAGGACAGATCAGTCATAGATAAGAACTTCCTCCTCTCATTCATCTTCCTGTACTGTCCTACAACTCCAGAAAGAGTTTATACTAGGTAAAGGATCATCATGCATAGAAGGTACACTTTACAGTTACAGACCATTATAGGGGGTACAAAGAATTCACCAGTTGTAAACTATATTCCAAATGAAGTACAGCACAAAAGAGCTGAGTGGATTAACACTTTACTGATAGAATCAGCTAGAAACATATTTTACATTCAAATGCCAGAATCAGTGTAACTCAAATTTTAAAACCTTTGTGCATACATAGCTAAAACCTTTTTTTTAAAAAAAAAAAAATTAATTTCCTCATTGTTTAAAAAACACCCCAAACAAGCAAATAAACAAGGAAACAAACAGATAGACAGACAGACAGACAAAATAAGAAACACAAAAACAGAAAATCACAGCAATACTCGAGACAGAAATACATAGGGGTGGGAGGTGTTAAGGGGTGTCATATACATCTTAACACATCTTAACATTATCTGTAAATAATATAACCCTAACAGATCAGCGATTAGAATGTTTTACTCCCCTTCGAACTAATTTCACTAATTTCCTCATCAAAATCATCAGCTTGTATACTAGATCCCTACCTACATGTTTCTTCAAACAGGTAATTCCAGAAGCAATGGAACCTCTTCTAAAAGTAATCAAGTCTTCCCTTAGCTTTGGCGATGTACCTAAATCTTTTAAACTAGCAGTTATCAAACCCCTGATTAAAAAAACCTTTGATACCATTGATGATATCATTCTGCTCGATAGACTAGAAAATGTTGTTGGTGGTAAGGGAAAGGCCCATTCCCTGGCTCAGGTCTTATTTTACTGATCGTTATCAGTTTGTAGATGTAAATGGTGACTGCTGTACGCATACTAAGGTAAAATCTGGTGTTCCACAAGGTTCTGTGTTAGGCCCACTGCTTTTTTTTTCTTTATATATGCTACCTCTGGGTAAAATTATTTGTAAACATGGTAGAAGTAAGCTTTCTGATTGCATAATATCTCTGGATGGCCTTTCTGTTTCATCATATGCAGCAGTAAAAGACCTTGGTGTGATTATTGACTCCAGTCTTTCATTTGAAGCTTATGCAGATAATATTACTAAGAAAGCCTTCTTTCATCTCAGAAATGTTGCTAAGATAAGAAATATAATGTCACTACACAATGCAGAAAAACTAGTTTTTTATTACCTCTAGGTTGGATTATTGTAATGCCTTACTGGCTGGATGTTCCAGTAGGTGTAAAACAAGCTCCAGTTAGTCCAGAATGCAGCAGTCAGAGTTCTTACTAGAACCAGAAGATATGACCACATCACCCCTATCTTATTCACCCTGCATTGGCTCCTAATCAAATTTCGCATTGATTATGAAATACTACTATTGACCTGTAAAGCACTGAATGGTCTCATGCCACAGTATTTGAGTGAACCTTTGGTCTTTTACGATCCACCACGCCTACTTCGATCAAAAGGTGCAGGCTACTTGTTGGTACCTTGAATAGTGAAGGCTACAGCAGGGGGTAGAGCTTTCTCTTACAAAGTCCTACAATTAGGGAACAGTCTTCCAGTTAGTGTTCAGGACTAAGACACAGTCTCAGGGTTTAAGTTTAGGCTGAAAACATACAGTATTTGTTTATTCAAGCCTTCTGTGAATAGTTTTTTTTTAGGTAAAGAGCAGATCTGGAGGGCTCATAGGCATAGAGTGCTGTGGTGAACTGGGATGCTTGGATGCTGTTGAAATGTCCCCCCATTCTCACGCATTCACTCAGATTTGTTAACGGTGCAGTGGCTGGCTGCTTTTTGTCCCAGGGTGCCCTCATGTCTGTGTTACCTTCTGGCTTCATGAGATTACTGTAGATGGTACCACTTAGAAACCATAACAATGGCTTTGGACTTCAATTGATGTGTACAGTTTTGCTATGATGGCTTAGGACTACAATTGCTTTGAAAGCTTTAGGACTGGAATTCGCAGTTTTGCACTCAAGTGTCGATTGAACAGTTGATAACTTCAATAAAATAGACTTCATATGTAAACTATAACAAACTTTCTTAGTTACACAACTGCACTTTTTGACCATATAGTATACAGTTAGAGAAGGGAATTATTTATAACCAAACTATCCAGTGTCACCCAGATGAGGATGCGTTCCCTTTTGAGTCTGGTTCCTCTCAAGGTTTCTTCCTCATATCGTCTCAGGGAGTTTTTACTTGCCACCGTCGTCTCTGGCTTGCTCATTAGGGATAAATTCATAAATTTAATATTGATATCCTGAATTTATACATTTCTGTAAAGCTACTTTGTGAAAATGTCCATTGCTGTTAAAAGTGCTATACAAATAAATTTAACATATGTCTAGTATATTACACTAGAAATGCATTGTCAGGGATTGTAGGTGGGAGGAGTGAATGACCAGCGCTCTCTTCCACCCTCAATATCACGACTGAGGTGAGACCCTTGAGCAAGGCACCAAACCCCCAACTGCTCAGTTTGGCTGTGGAGAACGAATGGAAAGGATGGAAGAATTTATGATGCCAGAGTATTCATTTCCTCTAGTCATTATAGGTGATCACTTTTGTGTACCATCAGTGAGTTCAGGTAATCTCAGGCACTATTGATTGTTCACCTTTGCCTTATGGAGGCAAAAAAGGCAGAGGCTAAGCGATCTAAGGATATTACCAGGATGGAAACTTTTTACAGTGCAAGTTAATGGCCTGTGCCTAGGTGAAGATAAAAGCTTGGCAAACAAGGAAAATAACAGCACTCTCTGCATTCATGTTGCAGCTGAGATGTGGCAAAAATGCCTGGACATTATTATTTAATGATAATGGCAAATTCATTGTAAGCTCAGGTTCTAAAAACATGAAATTCTGAAATATGATGCAACCTCTTCATTTAACAATTTATATCATTGATACGTAATAGGTTAACAAGTCAAATACTATGTAGTTGGTCAGCACAAGAGTATAAATACTAGATACAGATAAGTTCTATGAAATATTTTGTAATATACACCGGTCAACCACAACATTAAAACCACCTACCTGATATTGTGTAGGTCCCCCTTGTGCCACCAAATCAGCTCTGACCCATCCAGGCATGAACTCCACAAGACCTCTGAAGGTGTGCTGTGGTATCTGACATCAAGATGTTAGCAGCAGATCCTTGTAAGTCATGAGATGGGGACTTGTTTTTCCAGCACATTCCACAGATGCTCAATTGAATTGAGATCTGGGAAATTTGGAGGCCAAGTCAACACCGTGAACTCTTTGTCATGTTCCTCAAACCATTCCTGAACAATTTTTGAGTGTTGCAGGGTGCATTATCCTGCTGAAAGAGGCCACTGCCATTAGGGAATACCGTTGCCATGAAGGGGTGTAGTTGGTCTGCAACAATGTTTAGGTAGGTGGTACATGTCAGAGTAACATCCACATGAATGCCAGGACCCAAGGTTTCCCAGCAGAACATTGCCAGAGCATCATACCGCGTCCGCCGGCTTGCCTTCTTCCCATAGTGCATCCTGGTGCCATCTCTTCCCCAGGTAAGCGACACACCTGACTGTCCATATGATATAAAAGAAAACGTGATTCATTAGACCAGGCCACCTTCTTCCATTGCGCCATGGCTCGGTTCTGATGTTCATGTGCCCATTGTAGGCTCTTTCGGTGGAGGACAAGGCTCCGCATGGGCACTCTGACCGGTCTGCTGCTACACAGCTCCATATGCAGCACTATATTCTGACACCTTTCTATCATAGCCAGCATTAAATTTTTCAGCAATTTGTGCTACAGTAGCTCTTCTGTGGAATCAGAACAGATAGGCTAGCCTTTGCTCCCGACACACATCAGACAGCCTTAGGCACCCATGACCCTGTCACAAGTTCACCAGTTGTCCTTCCCTGGACCACTTTTGGTAGGTACTAACCACTGCATACCAGGAACACCCTACAAGACCTGTTGGTTTGGAGATGCTCTGACCCAGTCATCCAGCCAACACAATTTGGCTCTTGTCAAAGTTACTCAGATCCTTATGCTTGCCCATTTTTCCTGCTTCCAACACATCAACTTCGAGAACTGACTGTTCACTTGCTGCCTAATATATCCCACCCCTTGACAGGTAACGAGATAATCATTGTTATTCACTCCACTTGTCAGTGGCTTTAATGTTATGGCTGATCGGTGTATATATATATATATATATATATATATATATGAGGTTTCCATAAAATCACATACCTTTTCAGTATTTATCACATTGTCATTAAGCTGAAAGAGAGAGTGGTTACAAGGAAAGGTGGTACCTTAAAATAATCCCTAACCCTAGCCCTAGCCTTAACAATAACACACACACACACACACACACACACACACACACACACACACACACACACACTGAAAGACAGATAGGCAACACCATTTGAGGCAACACCATTCATTCTTCCTAATTAAAAAAGAAATTGTGTTTCAAGTCTGCAATCATGCCGTGTTCTGAATAGCAAGCATGGTAAAGAGAAGAGCTGTCCTTGCCTTTAATCAGATCTTGGTCAAACCAAAGGACACGTTTGTCCCTTTGTGTAATGTGTACTTTGACTGGACTTAATCTATTTATTTCTACTGTGAATTCCAAAGGCATTTTTGGAAAAAACAACAACAAGAAAAAAAAAACATCTCTGGTATTTCACTCTGACTGCCAATGCCAGAAACAATGGCTGTGCGAATCTCTAGTCTGGGCTAGAAAGAAATCAGCTCCAGCCTCTACTTCATATGGTGGTGCAGCTGAGTTTGGTTCCACCAAAGTGAAAGCCACATGCCAACATCAAATAAGACAATGTGTGTGTGTGTGTGTGTATATATATATATATATATATATATATATATATATATATATATATATATATATATATATAGAGTGCATTTGTATATTTCTGTGCTGAATTTTTAGATTTGTGCAGTCTATCTTTTTTTCTTACTGATATTTCTGTTTACACTGATGCCACCTGTAAAATTCTTTGTACATGTTATTCCTCCTGACCAGGATAAAGCAGTTACTGAAAAACAATTAATGAACACCTACAGCTGTCTCACATGTCAGAACTGAATGATCAGTGATCAAACCCTGCATGGGAGTAGGTAAAACCTCCAACTGTACAGTACAGTGGGCTTTCTGCTCTGCACAATTAACCAGCAGGAAGCTGCAATCAGTAGGGCAAAGTAAACCAGGGCATTGGCCATTTATATTTAATTCATTTGGCTGATGCGTTTATCCAAAGTGACTTTCAATTGAGAGAGAGAGGACACAACAGAACATTTCCTCAAGGGCTCAACCGTGGCAGCTTGGTGGTGCTGGGATTTGAACACATCAGGTCAAGTCAAGCCAAGTGGGTTTTTACTGTCAATCCTTTATATAGCTAGTATACATTGGAATGAAATGTCATTTCTTCAGGACCATGGTGCAACACATAAAAATACAGTAGTACAGTACACAAGACTACATAAAGTGCACAAATACACAACAGTGTGAGACAATAAATACACAGAACAGTGAATACACAGTTAAGTGACAACAGAACAGTGTTATGTGGGAAAGCTATAGCAAAAAATGGTCTGTAAACTACTAAGTTAACAGAAAAAAAAACAGAATATGTCTACACACATGATCTTCCAATCAGTAACTTAATGCCTTAACCAATGGGCTATTTCACTAAAGCAACAAATTATATCGAAAATGGTAAAGTATTAAGTCTTAAGAAGAGTCAAGAAGTTACCTGAATGAAGTTGTTAACTGAATATTTAAAAAGGCGGCCATTTTTAATTCCAGTCTACACTTGTGTGTGTGGCTATACCAGACACGACGCCCTGAAGGTGAACCGCAGGGTGGCGCCATTTTGCTGCACACATCTGAGGCGCCGTGTTCTTTCCTCGCGCGGCTACGCGCGCGCCTCAACTGCACAGCACTTCAGAGGCGAGAAGTCGAGCCGCATCTCTCCTTTTCCGGACGGAACTCCGGCCTCCGCGCATCGTTTCCGCAAACTGAACCCGGTACCGGATGAAAGGACCAAAATGGATGGAGGGATTTTTTTTTTTTTTTTTTTTTTTTTTTTTGGTACAGTTGAAGCCTCCACGTCATTGGGACTGAACAGCTCTGCGTAATTGGTCAGCGGAAGTTTGTGAGCCAGCGCGCGCAGTCCAAGCAACTTTGCCAAGGCTCGGGCGCGGGAGTTTGGCGGCGTGTGGAGGTCTATTTTTAGACACGTTTAGTTTTTTTTTTAATCGCTAGTGACATACAGGTACAGAAAAAGAAAGTAAATTAGACGTACGTCTCAATATTTATCCGTAGGTGATGCTTTTTCTCGGGAACGTATTCGCGCAAAGCAAAAGATCCGCCTTGGACGCTGGAGGTTTTATTTCTGTCAATGGAGCGCAAATGAGACGCTTATTTCCCCAGTTTGATTGACAGCTCGACGACAGGTAAACAAATTCCCTGCTTTATTGGTTTATGCATTGTTTCAGATGAAACATGTGCAGATAGTATCTGAGAATATTTATCAGAAAATATCTGAGGATATTTTGCATGCACCTTTTTTTTTTTTTTTTTTTTCCTTTGCAAATATGCTACATAATGCATCTTATTTCAGTTTATTACGCTGGATAATTGTGTGCCTGGCACAGAGCACGCGTTATGTGGAGGGATTTTCAATTACGTATATTAACATATTGTGCTGGAAGGTGTTAAAACAACTGCTTGCAGCTGATCAGAAGAGAAGGAAGCACTGACTTGCAGTTCAGAAACCACTGAAAGGAGGTCTAATATCACACAGCAGGTGCAAAGGAACAAATTATTAATACAGCTGCGTTAGACAAAAACCATAGAGCTGTGCGGACTGATTACGCTAGAAGAGTGACCACAGAGGTTAGACAGTGGTGGAGGTGAAGGTGGTGTTGATGGGAGGATGCTCATGGTGTTGACTGTAAGTGCAGTGCTTCAGTGATGAAAGCATTGCCTGTATAGGATACTGTAGTAGGAGTGGATGAGCTATCTACTTGTCCCTGCCCCTCTATGCCCCATTGACTAGCTCTGGGGCAGTAACACCCCTAACCTCTATTAAATAACAAAAATAATTTATTTATTTCATGTACGCAGCTAAAACCCCTCCTCCAGTGTTTATATGCATTTATATACATTGTTCAGCCAGTACATCGTGTATAATAATTAATAGACTGGCCAGTCACTGCAATCATATAATGGTGTAAGGTTTGTGAGAGGTGACTGGTGCATTGAAGTGAGTGTTTGAAGTTTTATATGTGTTATAATTAAAGAATTAAATAAACCTGGAATGTTGCTGTGTCTTTTCAGCTAATCTCTGTATATGTGTTGCTGGTCCTCACAGAAAAAAAGGTGAAACAAATCAGATCCATGGTACAAGAAACATTGCATTTAAGAGAAAAAGGGAAGAAAGCAATCTTGTTAGAAGGTTTAGTCATGGTTTCACCTTGGCATTTCATGCTCATTCTCTTCCTCTAGCACCTCTCTCTGTTCTTGCACTCCTTCCACTGCCCTCCCTTTGCAGTTTTTAGGGTGTCGTGGCCACTCAGCTCTGATCTGCAATTAGCGCCATCATAGTGCTCCGTCCGGCTTCGCTAATAAAACCTTCCTTGGCTCTTGTTGTTCGCTGTGATTAATTGCCGCCCTGAGAGGAGCCGTACATCTTCCCTTTCACACCCTGGTGACATGCAGTGTTGCAGTGTTTTATAGATCACCGTCAGCAGCACTGAAACCTGCTGGTGGGCCCTCTGGCTGATCAGCTTTATTGTGCACCGTGTTATTTGTGGCAATTGCTGACGGAGTAGGGCAGAGTCCCACCATAGCATTCTGCTTTGCTCTTAAAGGAGCAGATAAAGTGCATGTTCCAAATCAAATGCTCAAATTCTGCTTTCCTGAGTTCCCAGGGTCTGAATAATGGTTAGAATAATCACTCAGGTTAAGGAATGAGGTTGATAATAATTAGTCTGTATGGTGTATTTATTGCATATTGTGCATAATAATAGTTGGTTATCTGTGTGACTGGCTTTAGGGCATCATTTGTGGTATATTTTTGAATACGTAATTTCTATGAGTGACACATATCTATATCTTTATATATACACTGCTCAAAAAATTAAAGGAACACTTTGAAAACACATCAGATCTCAATGGGGAAAAATATTATGCTGGATATCTATACTGATATGGACTGGGTAATGTGTTAGGAACGAAAGGATGCCACATCATTTGATGGAAAAGAAAATTATCGACCTACAGAGGGCTGAATTCAAAGACACCCCGAAAATCAAAGTGAAAAATGATGCAGCAGGCTAGTCCATTTTGCTGAAATTTCATTGCAGCAACTCAAAATGGTACTCAGTAGTTTGTATGCATGCCTGACACCGTTGGGGCATGCTCCTAATGAGACGACGGATGGGGTATTTCCTCCCAGACCAGGGCATCACTGAGCTCCTGGACAGTCTGAGGTGCAACCCGGAGGCGTTGGATGGACCGAAACATAATGTCCCAGAGGTGTTCTATTGGATTTAGGTCAGGCGAGCGTGGGGGCCATTCAGTGCTTTCGATTCCTTCATCCTCCAGGAACTGCCTGTATACTCTCGCCACATGAGGCCGGGCATTGTCGTGCACCAGGAGGAACCCAGGACCCACTGCACCAGCGTAGGGTCTGATAGTGGGTCCTAATGGCAGTCAGGGTGCCATTGTCTAGCCTGTAGAGGTCTGTGTGTCCCTCCATGGATATGTCTCCCCAGACCATCACTGACCCATCACCAAACCAGTCATGCTGAGCGATGTTACAGGCAGCATGACATTCTCCACGGCTTCTCCAGACCCTTTCACGTCTGTCACATGTGCTCAGGGTGAACCTGCTCTCATCTGTGAGAAGCACAGGGCACCAGCGGCGGACCTGCCAATTCTGGTGTTCAGTGGCAAATGCCAATCGAGCTCCACGGTGCCGGGCAGTGAGCACAGGGCCAACTAGAGGACGTCGGGCCCTCAGGCCACCCTCATGAAGTCTGTTTCTGATTGTTTGGTCAGAGACATTCACACCAGTGGCCTGCTGGAGGTCATTTTGTAAGGCTCTGGCAGTGCTCATCCTATTCCTCCTTATACAAAGGAGCAGATACCGGTCCTGCTGATGGGTTAAGGACCTTCTACGGCCCTGTCCAGCTCTCCTAGTGTAACTGCCTGTCTCCTGGAATCTCCTCCATGCTCTTGAGACTGTGCTGGGAGACACAGCAAACCTTCTGGCAATGGCACGTATAGATGTGCCATCCTGGAGGAGTTGGACTGCCTGTGCAACCTCTGTAGGGTCCAGGTACCGCCTCATGCTACCAGTAGTGACACTGACCCTAGCCAAATGCAAAACTAGTGAAAAACAGTCAGAAAAGATGAGTAGGGAAAAAAATGTCAGTGGCCTCCACCTGTAAAACCATTCCTGTTTTGGGGGTCGTCTCATTGTTGCCCATCTAGTGCACCTGTTGTTTCATTAACACCAAAGCAGCTGAAACTGATTAACACCCCCCTCTGCTACTTAACTGACCAGATCAATATCCCAGGAGTTTAATTGACTTGATGCTATACTCTGATTAAAAAGTGTTCCTTTAATTTTTTTGAGCAGTGTATATAAGGCAGATTGGCTATGCTAAATTTCCCCTATGTGTGTGCATGGTGCCCTGAGATAGACTTGAGTATGGGCCACAGGGTGTAGTCCCAGCTCATGCCCAGTGTTCCAGATCCACCATGACCCTGACCAGGTTCAGGCAGCTGGTGAAGATGAATGAATGAATGAAAGTAATGCATATTCTGTCTATAGTGTATAACCTGTATGATGTTTTGTCTTGGATGGCTTAATCTTTGTGGTGCCGGGGCATAGTAGATTAAAATCTAAATGTGAACATATTTTAATTATTCATTTAATGAGACAAATTTCCAGATGAATTTACATATGTAGGCGTCATACTTAATATGTAGAATCATTGTAATGACTGGTGCTCTACAGTTCTTCTCAAGCGAAACACACTGACTTAAATCGGTTAGCCAATCGGTCTGTAGATTTAGCCAGGTTTAGGACCTGTGTGAGATAAAGTGATCACAGATTAAGTGGGTTAAAAGTTAGATATATGGCTGTGTAATATTTGGGAGGATACTTTCTGTCAGCCTGCCAAGACAGGTCATTAACAGTAAAGAGAGGAGAAGTGATTTTTACAGCCATTTACACTGGTAATGATACAAGAGTTACCATTTTGCTTTTAAGTTCCGCGTATCCGGCAAAGACTGAGGAATAGTGTATTTGCAGATGAAGTGTTTCCACACATTGGATTGTGTGCGTGTGTGTGAATGTGGTGGTGTTTTGGACCATATGACTCATAACTGGCACTACAGAATGACATGCGGAATGGAGCAGGTGTTGATAGAGTTTGTGCCTAGTTGCTTAGCATTTGTTCTGTTTCTCTCATTACTTGTGCTTTCATTACACAGGTAGAATTTTGGATCAAAGCTCAAGGCAACTTTAGCTTGCAGCGAGTGTTGTCTAGAATTACTTTACATGCATGAGATGGCAGATGATTTATTGCAGAGGTGAGAGGAGATGAAGCCAAGGTGCGAGAGCCTTGTTTTGTTTCCAGCGGAACAACACGGCACTGGCGTCCTTAGCCTCTAGACAACTATTGAATTTGAGAGGCAGTAATTCAGGAATATTGCTGTGCATGCTTGTGTCAGTATGTGAGACCAAAACTAGACGGGTTTGCCATTATCTCTGAACCTCAAAACTATAGCTCAGCTGTTTCCAATCTGGGCCAGCACTGTGTCAAATTTAAATCAGAACGGCCTGTGTAGAAAGACAGAAAGAAAACTCTCTGCATCAGATTGCCTGTGTTGAAATGCACACAAACCAGCTTGGAATAAAAGTTACTCCTGAATAATGATATGGGATCAGCTTTTTTTCATTTACTGTAATATCGTATTTTTAATAGACAAACTCAAAACATCTCATACTTCAAGTATAGGGATAAAATAATGCCTGACCTGAGGCCTTAGGATATTATCTAGTATACACTACATGATGGTTTAGTAGTTACTAATATAATGACAATTAAATACAAGCATGTACCTCAGCATTTACAAATATGTAAATAGCATCCATGGTGTTGTGCTACATTTAGAAAAGGAAATATCGCTCCATAAATAATGTGCCCGGACCTGTCGGCTGTAGCGGCTGCCAATTGTGCGAGCCGTGACAGCTCATAAGAGTGGAGGCTTATCCTTTTCTCAGTGTGGAACAAACAACAACAGCGGCTCACCCACATCACAATATGATGTTGAATACAGCAGCATGAGCCATCTGGATGAGAGCAGTGGAGTGAAGTGACAGGCTAGCTCACGCCTTTCAGGCAGATGAAGGTTTATGGAGAAAGCAGTTTTGGGTTAGCTTGAATTGCTGATGGAGGAGGACTGACACATTGGTTTGAGAATGGTTCTAGCATTATAAAGTTTTTAAATTAACGTTAATGTTAGATGTACTTTTATGGCATATGTAGGACTTTCAGTAAGACGCAAACGATTCGCCTTTTGCCTTGCGAGATAGGGCGATTTCATTATACAGTTATGCAGAAATTCACTTTAGACAGAGATAGTTATAGTAGATGCTTTTCAGCAGGATCTCTAAAGCAGAACCAGATGATGACTAAAACTGAGTAATTTTAGCCCTTGTCAAAGCAGATCTTGTAAATAGGAGAATTTTCTTGAAAATATTTGTCACAGTGGTGGGATTTACTGTGTGTTGTGTTAGACTGCAATTACTGTGATGACAAATATCTGTGCAGGGAGTCTCTTTAGTTCCAGAAAATTTGTTAAATTGTCTGAAGCCTCAAATGATCTTAAATGTGAGTTTATGAGTTTACATGGTCTTAGATTTTAGGAGACAAACACTTTACCCAGTGACATTAAATATCCTCTCTCTTATGTAATTCAATTAGTTTTGAAAACACTGGACACTGGAATATATTAAGTCATTTGCTCAAAAAAGAATTTAATATATATATATATTACACATATTAAACCGAGTCTGATGTTAGCTATGTGTTGTTGAGCTGGTCTACCATGGAAATGTGAGGAAATGTAAAATGGATAACAAAAATGTAAATGTAATGTAATGTAAAATGAGAACAACACAACAAATCTATAACAGTAAACTTTCCTTTCATCGTGCACAAAATATGGTCCAAACTTTAGAAAAAAAAACATCTGGCTCATGTAAGACTGAATTTCTCAGTGAGCAAGATGGCACCGTTAGTAGAGAGGTCATGAGTAGAAGCTTTTGCATCAAGACATAATACCAGAAAGATGTGTAGAGGGAGAGGGAGAGAGAGAGAGAGAGAGAGAGAGAGAGAGAGAGAGGAAGACGGGCACTATGTTTTATAGGTGTCATTTAATAAAGTGTGCCTGAGTGGTGGGAGGCTGCAATGAACTGTAACTGCAACAAAACGTGAAGACAATAAACAAGCAAATCGGTTGCTTGGGAGCCTTCAGTGAAAGTCCTCTTTCTCTCGTGAGAGTATAATGTGGCTCTCCGGAGTCAGATTGGCAAATCATGCTTCTGTCAAATATTTCTCTCCTCCTTTCCTCCTTGAGCAGGTAGTCAAGTTATATACTTTTGTATTACACTTTTGCCGTCACACTGTTGTCCACAACACTGCCCTTCTGCTCTTCTACTGGTCTCACAATGCCTCAGAGCCCATCGCACTGAGACTTTGAGGCACTGTTGTGAATCGCTTTGCAAACACACAGTGAAATTCCTCAGGGGTGGATATCTCTTACTACTCAATTTCACTCCTACTGGACCTATTTTCAGTGTGCCACTCAAAAGAGCCAGCCATATTACAATGCGCCTTCTTCATTCAGCGTGGCTATGAAGGAATTGAATGCTTTCACTCTTTCCACATATCCTCCAGCTTTCATATTTCATACAAAGATGACATTTGAGCCAACTGGAGTGATAGAGATGTTTTCTTACACAGCTAAATCCCCAGCATTGAATGAGCTCTTCTTGTGTCTGTGTCCAGATGGACTTATACAAGTACATTCAGCAGTGGGTTATTTGCTGTGCAGAATTAGAATACCTATTATTTGCCAATACACTGTCTCCCACAGGGCTGAAGGAAGCCTTGAGGGAGGACAGTGTGTAATGAGTGAGCGGTGGAGTTATGGTTTGAATGATAATGGGACTGGTGGAGGTGGATGGGGTGTTGTTTTGAGGTTTATCATTTATGAAACTTTTTCTGGTCAGGGTCGTGGTGGATCCGGAGCCTGTCCTGGTAACACTGGACACAAGGATGCCAGTCCATTGTATGGCACCATAGACACCCATTCTGACAAACAGACACACCTAAGGGTAATTTAGCACAGCCAGACAACCTACCAGCATATTTTTGTGATTAAATGAGAGAACCCAGAGGAAACCCACTGAGGCACAAGGAGAACATGAGAAACTCCACACAGATGGTAACCTGAGCTCAGGATTGAACCGGTTGACTCTGGAGGTGACAATGCTACCTGCTTTGCTGCCCCCGTGATCTAGTTAGTTTTTTAATAACCATTACCTCCTGAACAAACTCGAAGAGTATTTAGCATCAAACCATTAGTATTGAAGGATGAGCTTTACCAGGTCCGTCAGGTTCATTTCTCAACTCATTGGGTTCTGTTCCATTAAGCAACTCTGCTCTCTGCACTGCACTCTCCCCTATTTCTCCCTTCGCCAGCTTTGAGCTTGAGCTTCGCGACCAAAATGCAAAACGTTCTGAAATGGGACAGAATATACCTTGTAATCATACATGGCCTCGATGTGTAACCTATGTTACTGGTAACACAACATATAACATAACATAGAAGAGAAGAGAATATCTGTATTGTCATGGTAACGAAATTGAATATAACACATAATACATACACTATATTGTACATCGAGGCCTTGTATGAAATGCATTATAGAAATGGAAAAAGGTTAGATGTGTAAGGTTAATTTGAAAAAGGTAAATTTTTTTGTGTAACCATACACAACATTTGAGTTTATTATGTACTCAAATTGTGTACCTCATAAACTGGCACCTCAAAGTACATGTGTATACATTGAAAATGTATTGGATATAGTAACTAATAAATTGGCAAGTCACTATATAGTCACATATTATTTAGGCAACAAGTTGTAAAACCCATTTTGCGGGCAGCATTGGCAGAAGCTGGTGTGGCCGTGAAGAATACAAATTTACCATTTCTCAAAGGATTTAAAAATGTAACAGGAGCAATGCATATTTAATTTGATCATTCCAAATGAATTTTTAGAAAGGTCATGATTCATAATGGAGCTGTGTCTACATTTTTTTCATGGTAGACCTGTTCTTTTTCACATATACTTCTACCACATTATAAGCATTAAGCTAGGTGCTTGATTCCACGGCAAGAATCCTTGTATTACAATCCTTTATTCTATCGTTAAGACAGTCTGATAACAAAGATTAGGCACTTAATGTAGCTCACTGAAGTGTGCAATCCCAGATTTTCAATTTGGAGGAGCATATAATGGACTATTCATGGAGAAAAATCATGTGCAGAATTAAGCCTCCTTTTAGATCCACATAAATTATCCATTTTTGACAGAGACAAAGCCATGTTCGAGCTAAGAGAGCACAAAAACACAGCACTTCCTCACCTCAGAGTATCAGAAAACATGAGATTTAGCTGCTCCTCGTAATCTGAGTCTCAGGTGCAGAAGGAAGCAGTGGAGCTACTTTTGGATGCCATTCATTGTAGCAGGCTGCGGTTTTGTTTAGTTGCCTTTGCCCCTGCCGTTGAATGCCGCCTGTGTGGTTGTAGACCCTGCTCTCATTTGCACAGATCTTTCTTTCTCAGTCCCTATTTCCTGTGAGGCACAAGGCTTACAAATTTGTAAAGGCTTTTTTTTTTTTTTTCCTACCATTCACACTTTACACCACAGGATTGTGGCCTTTCCATTCTTTCTGAATGTGGGTGTCACTTGTTCTCTGACTGAAAAAGGAGAGCAGTCATTGCCCTTTGTCTTTTTTGTATCTTATTTGCACTCTCTTCTTTTTCTTCCCTTTCTCTTTCTGGCATCGTTTCCACATCTCATTCACTTGTGTCAGGCTCCGCCTCATGCAATCATGAGGCCACAATTTCAGGCTGAAAATTACAATTACAGGCTGCAGTAGTATTTTTCTTTTCCTTTTTTTTTTCTTTTTCTGCCTGTTATTCTTTGTGAGCAAGGCAGTGGCAACAGATCGCCTCTGCTCTGATTGTAATTAGGAGACTAAGAGGCAATAACACGCACAATTATGCTAAAGGTTTCCGTATCCGTGTTTGACAGTGAGTGCTGGCCTCCAAGTTCTGTAGGGGAAGTAAAAAAAAAAAATGGATCAAAAAGTGTGCCCATGGCAAATTTTTGACCCTCTCATGTCTAATAAATAGGCCGGCACTGGAAAAGGAAAGAGCCGCTCCACCACCCCACATGCTAGGGCTCTTTTTCTGACCTAACAGAAAAAGTCTTCAACTTACTCGTTGTGAGATGATTCTTTGAAAGAGCTGCAAAGACTTCAAAGTGAGCATGTCATCAAAAGAAGAGAGGCCCTGTGCATCGATAACTTCATTGTACAGAGGCTCTTCTAATCCCCAGATCTACGCTACAGAACTGGAATAAGAAACGGATGTGAAGATACATTCTTTCGATATATATATATATATATGCACGTCATTTGAGATTGGCTACAGGCCAACTTTGTGCACTTTGCTGTTTGATCTAGTCTGTCTTTTATGCTAGTTAGAAGTAAAGATAAGAGTAGATGTACTGTAGATGAAGCCTAATCATCAGGCAAAATACACAATATGGAGAAAGCCTAAAAGACGTGTGATGACAAGTTGAACTACAGACAAACCAACTGTCGTTTGAAGGATACAAATGTGCTGTAGTTCACAAAGCCAATCAGTCATAACAGACGACTGCTTCATTTTCCTTCAGCCACGTTGCCTTTGTACTGAGGATTTATAGCTGAACCAAAGTCAAAAGCAGCCTTGAAATCTTAAATTCCATCTGTTGGCTATTCACACCTTTTTCTGCCCATCATGACAAACAGAAATGTGAGAATTAGACAGCAGACACAGACAGCATATGCACATTATAACCTCTCTTTTACCTCTTAAAAAGCCAGGCATTATATTTCTGAACACAAAAATTATTGTTTTTTGTTATAAACCACAGGGGTGGCTGCTTTTGGAGGCACCATCAATTCTCAGAGCCTGTGTAGAATCATAAGTCATGGGGGAGAAAAGAGCGTGGCATTGAATCCTACTCTCTGCATAAGTGGAAGGGACTAATTTCTCCTGGGCTTTGGTCCTATGCTGAGGGTGTGAGAGGAAAAATGGGGGAGAGG
>CM040976.1:12915322-12930530 GCA_022985145.1 Pangasius djambal
ATTTGAGTATTTTTCTATGTTATGTTCATGTTTATGTTCATAAACTTTTTATTTAATAAAATATGTTTTCATAGTTTGTGTTGTCCCTTATTATCAATGCAAAATGGTCACTAACTAAAGAGGATTTATGCTGATATTGCCCAAAAACCCTATTTTGTTCAGGCGTTTCCAAACTTTTGGAGGGCAGTGTATGTGTTATATATATTGTCATAATATGACATTAAGAAGCTTCTTATTGGGAAATGGCATAATTTACAGTTAATTGGGAGTGCACATGTGGCTGTAAAAGGGCCTACCTTTAGACCTCAGAAAAATAATTATGGGCCTCCACAAGTCTGACAGTACCATGAGCATCTGTACAAACAATTGAATGCAAATTTTAAAATCTTTTTTTTTTATTTTATACAAATACACAGACACTGCATCGTTCACCGAGGAGGCACAAATTAAATCCCAGGGATGAATGAACTTTCTTCTGAAAGATTCACCTGAACCCTAAGACAAAAGCAAAGAAACTGGTAAAGTAGTCATAGGTATCAGGTACCAAAGTATATACAGCCACCGTTAAGAGAGTCCTACATCCTGCAAGGCTATTGTGCGAGGAAGACGCTCCCACTCTTAGACCAGCATAAAAAACCAAACTGAAGTTTGCATGTGATCAACAGCCTTGTGGAGGAGCGTTCTCTGGTCAGATGAAACAAAAATTGAACTGTTTGGCCATAATGATCAGAGCTATGTATAGAGGAAAAATTGTCATCCTTTTTAAGATGAATATGGTATTAGGAGGAGGATTATCTAGAAATACTGAAGCAACATCAGTCAGAAAGGTATGTTGTCTTCCAGGAGGACAGTGATCCTAACCATAAGTTGTAACAAAATGGCTTAAAGGCAACAAAGTGAAAGAATTGAAGTGGCTATCACAAAGCCCTGACCTGAATCCCACATAAAAATTTCTCGATTGAACTGAAAACGCGTATCCAAGCAAGGAGGCCCACAGACCTGACTGAATTACACCAGTTCTGTCAGGAGGAATGAGCAAAAATTCTGTCCAAAATGATTAGGCTTCATTAGGCATTATTCCCGCCTACATGATACCACATTATTATGTTTAGTCATGTGTCAAAACAGAGGCACAAAGGCAATTGGGCAATTGGTTATTTAGGATTGTTAATCTTGTGATAACCTTGCTCTGTTGCTTTTTTCCCCCATCATTGTTCCATTTTTTATATGGTCGCCTTAATGGGTGGCTTGATTTAATGGTAATAAGGTCTGCCATTTGATTTTATAATGATGTGCTGTTTTCTTGGAGCCCCTTGCTTGTTTTTTTTCTTTTGAAGGAGAGCATTTGAGAGGCCAGGCTAAAAATAATGACTTCTATGCAGGGCTTGAGTTGACCAGCTCTTTCCACTCCCCCCCCCGAGGAATAAGTGCAAATGCATGTTGCAAAAAATTCAACTTTCATTTGTCTCCTCTTCGTCCTTCTGCTGAGACATCTAAAGATGGGCAAAAAATAGATCCTGTTAGTCTGGAATGTACATACAGTGACGTGGAATGTACAGGAAATATTGACAGATGTGCGCGAGTGTATGCCTGTACTACCAGTCAGAAATGTGGACACAACCGCTCATTATTATTTTAGAATAATAAACAAGACATTAATGCAATGGAATTATGCAGAGAAAAAGTTTTAAACAAATCACAACAATTTAATATTTCAAGCTCTTCCAATATCACAATGTTGACATCTTTTCAACCAGCTTCATGATGGCGCTTCCCTCTGGATGATGTTTTAAAAAATTAAATAGGCTGACCACTGCTCAGCTGCTCTTTTTTTTAAGTGTTGATGAAAACTACTTGTTTGGAGTACAAAAGTACTTAGTAAAAAAAAAAAAAAAAAAAAAAAAAATATATATATATATAATTGGGTGTTTCCCATAGTCTTTGCATTTGTTCAGAAACAAACAAAATGTAAAGACTACGAAAGATGTTTATTCAATCTAACTGTCTTCAAATTCTCACTACTGGAAGTGTACATAGTGCAAGGAATAAAACCTGAGGAATAAAACCTTATTAAAGAATAATTCAGTGAGTATCATTAGTAAGTAATTACACTGCTCCTTCATGAAACTAATTCTGTCTGTGCTATCAACACTATATAAATGTTCATTTTTTTTCCCACTTATATTTATGTGCCGTAATAATGAAGCAATTTGGCTGTGTGAGTAGAGGGTGCTGCATAGTGAATGTACCGTGTAATAGACCACACGTTGGAGGAACCTTCAGTTTGGTCTGAGGTTATAGTTTTACTATTTCAAGCTGAGCCAGGAGAGGATGCTTTCAATGAATAAGCAGCTCTGGGAAATAATGTCATATCTACATGCCATATAAACACAGTCCTCAAAAGATACTCTATATGTACTAAGATTCAGAAATGACACATTAGCGCAGTAGTCAGTGTAAAGCACTTCCTGTGATGTAAATTGAAGCTGAGGCCTGGCATCCTGTTAAACCTTCACCTTAGATGATGATCTTAGGCTCACCAAGGCTCGCTCTTTCCCCTAAACCTTTCATACAAGTAGATCAAGCTGCACTCTCCACTTCTCTCCATCTCTTGTGCCAGGTCCTCTGACAACTCCAACCCTAGACTCTGCTCGACACAAAAGGAGTTCACGTCTGCATGGTAGTGCCTCCTCAGAGTATAAATGCACCGCTCAGTTGTGTGACTACAGATCACAGTGTGAGCCGCACTCCATTTTCTGCCTTTCTGCGCAGGCATCTGGAGTGTCTCCTGATATAATGAATAGCCTTTAGGCAATTACAAACATAGTGTTTGATGATGAATAAATAAAAGAGAAGGAAAACAAAAGGGAGAATGCAGTCTACTGGATTAGGGAACAGATGCTGGGGGTTCTCATGTTGAACGACACTTCCCCCATGCTTGGCAGAGGATTGAGGGTGATCTGTGCCAAACATTTAGTGCTGTCATTTGGCGGATCCGTTTTTTTTTTTTTTTTTTTTTCCACTTTCGGATGATATGTGAAAGAAGAAGCATGACATCACAGCCTGCACCATGCCCATCAGGAACAATGTGAATTTTCCAACTTTATTAATTTCATTTCACCTTTCTGACACTAAGAAATACTGTATGTGATTTCAGTGGGTTTATTAGAATTACAGAGAATGTAAGGCCCGCAGTCTTTTGACGGTTACTACAATCCAGTCCAGGAATCTTCAACTGAATTTCTGTTTCACACACATTCCGCACCTTTTTTAGAAGGCTAACCTCATATTTATTTTACTACTGTGGTATCATATAACATGGAAAAGAATTGATGAATCAGGTCCTCAGAACTAATGCCCCAACCTTCAGGCCTGGTCCATTCGCCCTTCTGCTACTACAAATACCAACTTTTGAACATCCGCAGAACTTCTTGTTGACATGCATCACGCTGTCAGTTCAAGTCCTTATCCTGACAGGCTACTGCCTAACACAGAATTGTTGATTGTCTTTCCTTTTCAAGGTCTGAGCAGTGCACCTGAATGTCCTTTCCTGAATGTCCTTGTCAAGGCAATGAGACTTACTGTGGGGGGTTCTTACTCTGCAGCAACTTGCCTCGAGAGGGCTTTTCTGAAGATGCTGACATTCCATTGCCAGTGGTGCGAGTGCTGATGAGCTGCTGTCGTTGGCATGCTTACCACAGGGTGTGAAAATTGTCCTGGGCCTGGTGACAGCACTTCTCTGTGACTTTACTGGCTGAGGAGTAACCCGGTGCTTGGATCAAAGTAACTTTGGCTTATTTTTTTTTTTTTCCACAGATACAGTAGAGTTTGTTTGGCTTTGAGTATTTCAAGCATTGATGTGGTTGAAGTATTGAGAGAGAGTAAAACTTTCATACAGTCAGCATTCTGCAGTGACCCTGAGGCTAAATGCCTAAACAGAGTCAAGTATATATTTCCCAATCATTTTTCTCATGCTGAAATATGCCTCTGGGTCTTGAAAGGATAAACTAACAGTTCAGTTGTTCAACTAACAGTTATCCTGGACACAAAGAGTTCTGGTGTAACAAAGTCAAGCCAGAGTTGATCATGTAAGTGACAGCTGGGAGTAAAGCTGACTTTGTCCTAAAACTCATCATAGGTTTTCTCTCCAAACTAGTATCATTATAGATAATGAACATTGCACTTCACTTCCATAGTCACTGTTTAAGACATTGTATGAAATGGAGAAAAAGCTTTAAAAAAAAAATCAGTTGGTGCCAAAGCTTTTTGTAACACAAGAGAACAAATTCTCCTGAAAACAAACCCATCACGCTGAAACTGTTCACAGCAGGGGCATGCTAAATTTGCTTCTGTCTTCTTTTCTTTATTTATTCCTGCAGCTTCCCCTGTTGTTTCCAGATGCAGCCTTCAGAACAGGACCATAATTTTTCTGCATAGAATAGATACATAACATTCTGTTTCAGCTCTGCTTCCCTAGAGCCTGATGGTACGTCTGATCCATGCTAATGCTACTATGCTAATATGTTGTTTTTTTTTTTTAAAGCTGTCAGGAAATGAAAAAGGTCAGAGACAGCAAACTGGTTTTTCCCGCATTATCTCTGTGCATGGCCACAATGCAGTAATGAAAACTGCTGCCTGTTCCTTTCACAGCCGGGTTTCTGGGCACGATAAGGTAGATGTGGTTGCGACGTGAGAGGCTAATGGATAAAGATGTCCAACAGGATTCTGTCAGAGCCTGAATTCAATCAGGTTGCCACAGATCCACAGGTATGACCTGAAGCTATAAAAGTGTCATGTGCCTTTAAGAGACAAATCCGCTGTCTAAAAATGACTGAATAAAGAATTCAGTCATAGCCTTCTGACATTTATTATATATTTAAATGTTGTTATAATCCGAGACTAAATCTGGACTAATGTGTTTATTGAAATAAATTACTGTTCGGTTATTGAATGTATGTTGGAAAAAAACAGAGGTCTTTATTTCCTGGAAAGGTGGGAGTGCATAAACAGTGTTATTTTCTAGAGAACATCTGTGCAATTTTGGGGCGTTATAAATGTGGAACTGCTGCGTAGTGTACCCTCACCTGTAAACCACATGGTGCCACATAATGAAGGCACACTGCAAGCGATAACAGATAAAAATGCAAACAAAACCTTCATGGATTTTTACATGGCAGATATGAGAAATAGAGAGAGCGTGAAACTGGCAGAGATATATAAATGTAGGATGGAAGAATGTTTTTTTTGTAAATTATGACCTCCATTCCATATGGCAGGTTAAAAAATAGCTTGTCTGTTTTTTTAAATGACTTCTCTCTGTGTTATTGCTGACCCGTGTAACAAAAAAAAAACATAGAGGATTTAGTTTGAGCCAATTATTTGAGCTAATAGTCTTATCAACTTATTTTACTAATTACCTGCAAATTAACAGTTTAGCCCTATAAGAATATTGAAAGAAAAAGAACGATTGCGATTTGTTAAAGTAATCTCAGGCTAATGGTGCTACTCATTCTCTCCTCATTATTTTAAAATTCTCTGTAAGCATTATTTCCACACTGGTGAATTTTTTCTCTTGGGTCATTTAGAGAACATGACTCTTGCCTCATCAGTCTGGTATCATTCTTACTGTATCTTATAAGGTCACATGTAACAGATGTCAAATACCGCACTGTTTAGCACCGAATGCATCTTCAACTTTCCGCACAAAAGCTTTCTTCTCAATTAGTGTCTCTCTTATACAGGTATTCAACCTCACAGTTCTACGCTGTGAGCACATGGGCAAACTATATAGTGCCGTTCTTATATATATATGCTATTTTGAAAGCAGAGTTAAACATAGCTGGGGAACCTGAAAAAAACAACGAGAAGAAAGCATTTCAAATTCACTTCTGGACCATGGAGAGCACTGGGCAGAGAGCTTTACAGCCACCATGGACAAAAACAGCAATTGTAGTTCTGTGTAGTGATGGATAATTACAGAAAAATAGTTCTTTAAGCCCCAGAGATTTATGTTGTATATGGCTTACACTGTTAAAAAAAAAAAAACTGGTTGATCTGGTGTACATTTCGTCTGGTCATAGGACACAAGCTGAACCCTGTAATAAGCCTCGGTTGGCTGGGCAATGCAGCCAGACTAATGGAGCATAGGATAGATATGACCAGCTGGTCTCATTAACTGTGGTCCCAGCAGACACTAACACTGGACATTACATCAAACAGTCGTGACCTGAAAACACTATAGACTTACATGGGTCAAAGGAAATAGCTTTAGCCATTTTAGGTTCTTTTTCTAAAGCATCTCAGAGCAAAAAAAAAAATCATTTACAGCAACTTCAAAAAATCTTTTACCCAGCTCCCTGAAAATACCCAGCGTAAGGCTTTTTAATGATTTAAGAACTCTTCCTGCAATTGACTTTTACGTATAATTTATGTATGACAACTGAACTAGTGAGAGGTTACAACTTAGACCGATACACTATATGGCCAAAAGTTTGTGGACACCTGACCATCACGTTCATATTTGCTTTTTGAACATCACATTCCAGATTTAGCCCCCCTTTGCTGCTGTAATAAGCTCCACTCTTCTGGGAAGGCTTTCCACTAGATTTTGGAGCGTGGCTGTGGGGATTTGTGCATTCAGCCGCAAGAGCATTAGTGAGGGCAGGCACTGATGTCTGGTGAGGAGGCCTGGGGCGCAGTCAGCATTCCAATACATCCCAAAGGTGTTCAGTGGGGTTGAGGTCAGGGCTCTGTGCAGGCTACTCCAGTTCCTCCACACCAACCTGGGCAAACCATGTCTTTATGGACTTCGCTTCGTGCACGGGGGCACTGTCATGCCGGAACTTGTTTGTGCCTCTTAGTTCCAGTGAAGGTAAAATTGTAATGCTACAGTGTACAGAGACATCCTATACAGTTGTGTGCTTCCAACTTTGTGGCAACAGTTTGGGGAAGACCCACATATGGGTGTGATGGTCAGGTGTCCACAAACTTTTGGCCATATAGTTTACACTGTTGTAAGCCTGTTGCTTTTTTGGTTACCATTTAGACAACAGAATGCATGATACAGGACCCAATGGACAACAGTGGTGCATACATCCTGAAAAATGTATCTAAGATCAGGCCTGTCATGTGGCAGGCTGTTTCTTTTTTCATTTATGTGCAAATAGAGATGGATCAATTTGTGGTGATTTTCTTATAGACAAAGTGAGCCCTAGTGAGCTCTATGTCAATGTAACAGTAGAGGAAAACCAATTGCTCTTAGCATTCATGTACACTCCCAGTTTGGTTCCGTTTTTAATGAAACAAAGTTTTCATTAATTCAATAATTCATTCAGCTTTATCCTGGTCAGGGTCCATTGCTTTTCCTGGGAGCACTAGACAGGATGCCAGTCCATCACCGGGTACCACACACACACAACTCTCACACACACCTAAGGGCAATGTAGTGTAGCCAAATCCACATACTGACATGATTTAGGTAGGTAGGCAGTCTCGTGGGGCCAAACATGATCTCTAAAAAGATTACATTTCTGGGTGTAGTCTGTCAGAACACTGGCAGTGAACTGCAGTGAAAATGAGCGGAGCAAGACTACGCCCACAGACTTTCCCTTAAAACCTGCCCTAATTTGCTGAGGTCCTGCACTTTTACCATCTGGAAAAGTAACAGTTTGAGTGAGTTAAGTCTTCATAATGGATGTTTAAATGGTTTTACTTAGGGCTGTCATGATTACTCGATTAAATTCGAGTAACCGATTAAAAAAAAAATCCTTGATTACAATTTACCGTTTCGAGGATTCAGCAAAATGGTAGAGGCACGGCAGTGCACAGAAGAGGGTCCGTGCAAAAAAACGACAAGGAATGTCAACTGTGTAGGAGCACATTTCATTAGATGTGAAAAACAGTGGTGCTGTTTGCCGTCACTGCAAAAATGAACTCAAATACCATGAAAGCACATCTTCAATGCTGCAGCGCCTGAATATCCAAGTTTCCCAGATCCTCTGTCTGACACAGCATGGTAAGTTCATTACTAGATAGATTTGAATCATTTTAAAATAATCTTAACTTGCACACCCGTTTTAAGCACAAGCCCCGAAAATGATGTGTATGATATGTATGATGTGTGTGATGTGTGTGATATATTTGCATCTCATGATGAAAGAGTTTTTCACCACTTAAATGCTCGTCAGAGTGCATAATTTAATAGAAAGTAGATAGAAATGATAATTATCTCCGACCAAATGTGAAGTAAACATGTGAATTTATTGCACGTTTCATAATAAAGTCAGAACTCCCACTTTGAGTTTGCATGTTTCCATGGTTACCTTTCGAATTACATACAGTTTGGTGAGGTTAAGTAATTATCTTTAGCGAACATATTGTTCACCTAAGTCTATTTTTATTTGTGAATTAAAAAAAAAATCCTATTACTTAATCACGAAAATAATCGTCAGATTACTCGATTACCAATACAATCGATAGTGATAGCCCTAGTTTTACTGCATGTGTACAGATCCATGCTTAAATGGTGTCTCATTTGAAGACTTTATATCCATCCTGGGCTATCTCCATGGCTACCATATACTGGTACACTTTCATGAGGTGTTAGATTGGCTAAGAAATTTAAAACTGGATCCCACATAGGCAACAGAAAATCATATACCTTATTGTCCAGAGATTGCAAGTTTGAATCCTGAGGATGCCACAGCCATAAAGTCTCCAGATGAGCACACTCATGATTAGAGATCATGTCTGACCATGCGAGAGTATAAGGTAGGAGGAAACCAGAGTACCAGAAAGAAACCCTCAGACATGGACAATACGAGAACATACAAAACTTTATACAGAATTTAACCGGAGCTCAGGTTATAGCCCTGAATCCTGGAGATGTGAGACACCAACATTACCTGCTGCACCGTAGTACCATGCTGTTTCTTCTTGACATAATTAACAATCCCAGTTCCTGATAGGCCCCTTTCCTATCACATATCACTGATGTCAGCTAGCAAAGATGAAGCATGGATGTCTTTTCTGATGTGAAGGCAGCCTGCTGCCTCTTCGTGCTGTGAGAACAATACCCACTTGCTCGGCCAAGTCACTTTGGCTTACTGCACTGCACGTGGCTACAGGCCATAAACCAGCGTCCTCAGGCTCTCTACAGAGACGTGTCTGCAGAACGGTGCTTTAAAGGGTACACCTAGAGGGACCCGCAGTGTTTGCTCTGCAAGGGTATTCATTATCAGCATTTTATTACATGTTTAATTTGGTACACTCAATTTCTATTCTCATTACATGTTTTCCTTTGAAAAGATAATGTAAGCGTGGGGGAGAGCTCAGACACAGGGCTTTTAAAAGAGGAAGCAGGAGGGAATATAGAATGAAATAAACAGAAATATCTCCGCCATCTGGATGGCTTCTGGGCAGTTCCTCTGAACTCGCTACTGTATATCAAATACTGCAGAGGAGCCCAAACCTGCCCTAGGCAATCTGAAAGGGGTTAACTAGCAATTATTTCTGTTTAATGTAATATCAGGGGCATCAGTTCATCCTGATAACACCACTGGTTTATTTCCCCCCCGCTTCTGCGACTCCCACACAACCAGGCACAAGCATATGCAGATGGATTGCCAATGAGAGAATTTTTCAGAGAATTTTTTTCTTTGTCTAAAATTTTTAAAAGGGCACAAAAGGGGGAAGATTACTGCCTACTTCAGTGATTAGGCTTCTCAGTCTAGTGCAGGGTTTTAGATTGAACAAGCAAAAGCTGGACTTAATGTTTTTGTTGGTCCTCAATTGCTCCATCATTTACAGTATATATTTCAACACATTAGACTCGGAAACTGAAATTTAGGTTCTCTGCAGCTGTGTAGCCTGGATTTTAGGGTAAAGTTACAGGCTCTATGGACAGATGTGATTCTTGTTCCTCACAGTGTTTATATGTAATAACAGAAATGTTTGCTATTTTGCTATCTACGGTATATCGCAATAAGCTTATGATCATGTTCAGCCACATTCAGAGGTCTTTTACACAACTCTGGGTGGAATAAATAAATGTTTAATAAATGTTTATGTATTTATATAATAAATAAATGTTTTTGGGCACACACACCAAAAAGGGTAATAGTGGTGGAATCATACAGACATTTTTACTCTAAATGAGCTGGTGGAAATATCCTGAGACAAAGTGTGAGTGCACAAACAACGACAGAGTCTTTGTGAATACACAAGGGAGTCTCACACAATAGGATCTCTTGAAGGGACTTTAAAAAAAAAAAAAAAGTGAATTAAGTGGAGCTGTCAGAAATTCGAAAAGGCTTTTGAATAGAGAAATGATTCTTTCAGCTTCTATCCATCTCTTTCTTTCTTCTTTTTTCGTCTGTCTTCTTTCCACCACCTTCATACTCTTTCTTGATCTCCTTTCCCTCCTCCCATCTCTGTGTTTTCTCTGATAGTGTATGCAGCGGCTTCCACGTCTTTCCTACTGAAACTTATAAGTACCCTTCAGCCCAGTGACATCACCGCTGTCCGGATGTGTTAAAATCTGTCATGTGTGAGTCTATCTGTAACAGTTCATGTCATGTTCACTCAATATAACTTCTGACAGCCATTTGCTGTCACACTGTTTTTAAGCTCATGGTCTCTGCCGTTATATCAGTTTCGAACCTTTTACAAAATTTTTAGTAAACACACTGTAATTGTGTATACTTGAAAGTTGAACATAGAGAACCAGAACTGAGGTCAGGAATCATCTCGCTCCCTCTAAAGCAGATGGGAATTACGAGTCTAACTGATTGGAGCAGTGCTTTAGATAGATAGAAGTAAACAGTTTTTCCTAGTACTTACTCATGCCTGACACTTTGTGTGCCTGCCTTCCTATAGTTGTTTATTTGAACATCTGGATCATGCAGATGCTGATACTATGTGGCTTGTACCATCCTGACTGTCTCAAGCTGTCAGCACGCCAACTAAATGACAGTACAATTTTCTATATTTTCTGTCATTTTATTTTGTGCTCCATTCTGCGCTGAAAGCTACTTTTGTGTAACAGAAAGTCGGTAGTTGCTGTATACGCTGGCTTCCACTTGTCTGCCAGATTACTCAGTGGCTGTTAATTAAAACCAGTGTATAAGCATAATGAAAGCATATTAAAGAGAATTAAATTAAAGAAAATATAGCCATTTTTATTCTTCACAAAATGATTGGCTGTCTAAAACAGGGGACCCCCCTACCCTGCACAGTTTGAATTTTTCTCTACTGCTGACGCACCTCATTCACCTGAGCAGCTAATAATAAAACCCTTAATGAGGTGGCCAAGTGTGTTGTAAGTATGAAAAACTCAAACCGTGAAGTGCAGGGGATTCCCAGGATGAAAATGGTCTAAAATGATAGCCAATATAATACAATACCACAGCACAGCTCTGCTAACAAGCCATTTGGGGCTGTTGGTGAGCCATTAATCAGAGATCCTGGTTATAAACTGGGAGATATTTTGACTTTGTCTCTCACTAGCTTCTAATCCCCTGCTATCTAATGGACTTGCACATGATCAACGCTCCTGCAAATCTGTCCCAGAATTTTACATTGGGCAAAAGTGTCAGCTATATTACATGGCTACTATACAAAATCCTGTGAACGGTTTATTAGCCTTAATAAGTAATGCAGGTTTCGCAGCTCTGTTGGCAGGAGCAATTCCACTACTTCATCATTATCCCAAAATTCCAATTACAGAAGAGGATTACGTTCCAGCGAAGGTGGAGGGACTGGGAGACAAATAGAACGGAATCTCTGTTCTTATTTTTTTCTACCAATTAGTTGGATGTGGGATTCTAAATAAATTTGTTAGGAGCAGATAGTCCTGCTTCAGTGTTTAGCAGGACTTGTTAGCTGTCACAAAACTAATCAAAGCATTTCCCTGCATAGATTTTTTTTTTTTTTCACAGTGCAAAATAATATCAGAATTAATAATGAGCACAAAATAGTCCACTAGTTGAGTGCTAGTTACAGTCTGTAACCACGTAATCGAATTGTTTTCTTTGGCCAGACAACCCCCCCAGTAAAAAAAAAAAAAAACAACAACCAGGCAAAACGTAATTTCCATCAAAATGTGAATCTATGGGATGGTGCTTTCTCTTGTCTATTTCATAGCACTCTCATTAAGCACAAGACACAGCAAAGCCAAGTGTGCCAATATTAATATTATTAGTGAAAAGAATATATATAATACTAATACATGTCTGCTTAGTAAATCACAAATGAGGTTCTAGTGCCCTATGTGGGTTCTACAACGCCATTATACTGTACGTATGTAGTGAGCACACAGTATAGTGAATTGGAAGCTATTCGACCTGTATTACATGGATTTTAGTCTAAAAAAAAATTTAAAACTAGACATTACTGTAAGTAAATAAATGAAATTAATCTGAAACAAGTTTGTGATAATGATGGGACTGATTTACTTTCTTTTAGAAAGTGACACAACTTTCACCTTTTGTAATTTATGTGATATAAACACATAGCGTAATGCTACAGCTAAAGTACACTGTATGTGTAGAGGTGTAAAGTGTAGCTTCTATTTTATTTTTTCCCATAGCTTAAAAAGAAAAATGCTATTTTTCTCTTAATGCATGAGCGCTCTTGAGCATCTGTTTTAAATAAATAAGTAATTGATTGATCCACAGTTCCAGGGCCCCTCCTTTGATTCTGAGCTTGGGTTAATGTCATTTACATGGATTTCTTCATCCCATTACCCAAAAACATGCCAGTAGGTGGACTGACAATACTAAACTGAATGAGAGCGTGAATGTGCGTGCATGATGCCCTATGTACTATGCGCCCCATCCACCCTGATCGCAACGAAGAGATTACCAAAGATGAAATATCACTCATTTTTATACGCATTTTGTACTTGCCTACCCACTTAATTGAAATTCCCACTGCTAACAATGATGCCATTTATTCTGATTTATTATGTATTATTTTTAGAAGGGCTCTGATTACCAGCAAGAAATCTAATTAGACAGGATATTATTAGGAAGAAATAATCTTCTCAGATAAGATCACAGATATTTTGCTTTACATCCATTAATGTAGAGATATCAAAATATCAAATATCAAATATAAAATGAAAATATTTTTTAAAAAAAACACCGACGTGTAAACATTTACGGGGTGTCCCAGAAGTCTGTATACATAGGGGAGATTAACAGTTTTTAGCGAAAGGTCTTCCAAAATTAAAAAAAAAAAAAAAAAAAGCCAAGACTATTAGTGTTTTGGTGTGGACTTTGTTACATCTGTGATAAAAAAAAAGTCTAAGTAATTACAGTTACACTAATATTCACAGTTTTGCGCTAATATTTTGTTTGGTTGCTTAGCATTTCTGTTTTTTCTACTTTCTGTTAAGCAAGTAATGCAAGGGTAAAAAAGCACATCCGCTTAAATGGTAGATTAATTTGCTACTTTTTGGCTGTGTGCCTCTGCTTGACTCGCGGTTTGGTAATTTGGAGAGTGTGTTTCTGCGAGCTGTAAATGGATTAGTGTTTGTAGTCAAACTTCAGAAGCACCCTTGGACACATGTGCTAAAAGGAGGCTTTCTGCTTTGGAATTTAAGATTCTGGAATTGTAATGACTGAAATTAAGGCCCAAAATTGCTTGGAAAATTAGCTTGTCCAAACATGCAGAGAAACTCAATTACATATCCAATTAATGTCGGCCGCGTCTCACCAGGGCAAGAGCTGTAACAATTTTCATTAGTCGACCTCCAAAGGAATATTATGTTTGAATAATCAGCAAGATTGGCCAGGCATGGAGTGCAAACGATGGTCCCTTGAAAGACTTTGTAAATGGGTGAAATGCATCTTCTCAGCTTGCTTGCTGCACTACAGATTGCTGTTTTGCATGTGATTGATGTGGTAGACTGTGCTAGACTGGTTGACATAATGACCGTAGTATTTGTAGACAGGCAGCTCCACATAGTTCGCCTGTCTACAAGCACGCAGCCTAATTTATCAAGCAGTAAAAGGAAAACAAGTGAAGAGTCATGAAAAAAAAAAAAAATCCTCCTGCAGTGAGCCGTGCATATGTGTGCTGTGACTTGCTGATCCCAGTAGTCCAATCATTTCTGGTGGCAGTTTGCCCAAATCTTGTGGTTGTGGTAACCATTTTCCTTCTTTTTTTAACACTCTTATTTCCCCCATGTGCTTATTCATCATTTGGCATTTCTCCTGTGGTTGGCAGGTGTAAAACAGTGCCACTCGAAACACACTGCACCTGATTAACTCTTTCATTCTTTTGACTGGCTGAAGGATTAAGAGCACTTTTGTCCATGTCTCACTGTCTCTCTTCCCTTCCTTCTCTATCTCTCTCAATGTCCCCCCCTCTGTGAGGTGCTGCTGGTCAATAATGGATGAGAGCATGTTCACTGCCCCCTGACAGCAGGGCAGCAAACGGAGCAGGGAACCCTGCCTGCCTATACTGTGAATAATGCAGAAGGCCAAGGGCCGTGCTCACTACCAAGTGATGTTCCAAGAGCAGGTTAGCACTTTAGTGCTTGCTCGCTAGACTACTACAGACAGATGGAGTCCTGACTCAAGACCAGCATTCCCGTTCAGAGACACATGCTGAATACAGGGCTCTTCAAGGCCTAACATCATGAACAGAATGTAGAATATATAAAGAATTAAGGAGCTATTATGTACTTAGGAGCAAGCTAGATGGTCACTGAGATGCTGGCAAGATCCGATTTTTGACGATTGCACTGTCATCAGGACTCATGCTGATATCATGAACGCAGGTTGGAAACATTTCTGCTGTTTTCTGATGCTTGTATTATCTCTCCGTTCCTGTGCTGTGTATGCAGAGTTTTTTTTAAGGCTCAGATACTATAGAGGAATTTCCTGTTATCTATATCAATATCATTTGTTAAGCAGTATTATATCATTTAGTATCTATGCAATAGTATTGAGAAATGACTATAAATCACCTCATATATTGACTTTTAGAGCTTCATTTATATACTACACTGTACCGTTTCTAGTACATTTAAAAGGGTGACTTTGGGCCTGTGATCCTGCAAAGATGTTTCTGTGACAACAGAGTGGTGTGACCTCGTAGAGGGAGTCTTCTTTAAAGGTGAAGGCTAATGTTGTGTTTGAAGACATAAATCTGAATGAACTCCCACCATGGTTAAATCTAAGATAAGGGGAAAAGGAAATAA
>CM040976.1:12930630-12985630 GCA_022985145.1 Pangasius djambal
GGGGGTGATTGTACTTCACCATAACTCTGGTCTGTGTCAGCAGTTTTAAAGGTCCGTGACAGGCTTCTATTAATTAAAAATACACACCAGTTTTGAGGCATATGAAGGCTGTGATTATTTTTTTTTTTCTTTCGTGATCATTAGATGGCACTTTGTCTCAGACAATACTAAAGTGCTGAGCTGAGCTGTGAAACCACGCAGACCAGCTGTGTAGTACATGGCATATCAGTGTTAAAAAGAAGGAGCCCTGCCATCCTTAGCTCCCAGTAGCAGTACTTCCTTGGGGAATGACAGCCGCTGACAGTGCATGGCCCAGCTGGAGCTGAAATCCTTAAGGGATTTCATAAGGGTTTGGCAGCCAGACTGTGGAAGTTAATTTAATGCCAGCATAACCGTAAAAAAACACAAGCCTTTTGTGTTTAAATATTATGAGCTTTTTATGTGTCTACTAAGATATATATTCAGAACAAACATTCAAAAAAGACAGAGTAAAAAGAGCAAGCAGTGTTGTTTTATTAATAAGCCCTGTGTGGATTTGTGGTTAGTGTATTACCTGGACTACTTTTGCGGTTCGACACAGGAGACAATACTATTTCGGTTTGATTGAATGAGTCTTTCAGCTCTTGGAAAGCTCAATTAATCACTAAAGACTGTTTTCCCGCCAGCCTCGGTTAATGCTTAGGCTGTGTGTCTCAGAGAAACATCTCTGAGCAGCTGACGTGTAAAGGTGGAACCGCATGTATATTCTGGGGTGATGCTATTTTCTTCCTTCCGAGAGTTTAAGCAATTCTAACCATAGCATGCAATTTTTTTTTTTCAATAAAGGTTAAGCTCAAAGCAAACATGCTCTTAGCAGGACAAATAAGCATTTGTTTCTGGCATTAACTCACAAGCAGATGTAAGTGCAAGCAGTAGTCTGGCTCACCTATAAAGCATTTAGCATAAGGACAGTGGCTCTGACTGACAGCCAACCATTTTGGTGCTCTGAACAGCACTTCCCTGTTGCTCCTATGATCACAGAAAAGACCTGCAGTAGAAGTAACTTTGGCTGCTCGAGGCTTCCATCGCATCTGTGTTTGAAGTGAGGGAAGACATTCATCTGGCGTAAAAGGAGCTGGTTTGAAGCGATGTTGAAGGTTATTCTTTCATGATGTGATGGGGGAATATAGTGCGTCTGTGCTTCTTGGATGTGCTATAGAAATGCAGAATGTGGGGCAATTTGTCATAGGCAGCTTACATAAAGAAATTAAACCATTAAAACTATTATGGTCCTTTCAAACCCTAAACCTTCTTACACTGTAACTTCAGTAACTACATAGAGGCCAAAACAAAAACAAAAATGATTTATTTTAGAATGATGAGTAGATTACATGTACATGTACATGACACAGGAGTGGAAAATGCTTAAGTAATTAGACTTTGTTACTGTACTTTATTTTGGGGCTATTTATACTTTACCTGAGCGTTATTGAAGCTGAATACTGGTACTCTTATTTAATTACATTTTCAGAAAAAAACATACTTTTATATTTTTAAGTACTCACTACAACATTACAATTCTTAAAGCGGTCTTCTTTTCTCATCCAAGCAATGACTGTATGCCCATGCATTTTATTTACATTTCAGTTTTTATCATCCAGTCATGCCACTTTGTCAGCTTCAGTGGCCTTCTCATGCTACACGGTGTAGTTAGTGCTATAGCTTTCCATATACATTTGAATATGGATAAGCCACGTGGCTGCAGTGTTGAACTTGAGGATGAGCACCCCTGGCCCTACCTCAGTAAGATCCTTCAATATGCTGGATTACGCAAAGACCCTTATACAATGAAAAGTACCTTCTTTGCCTTTCTAGAAGGTATGAACTCCACCTAATTTGAATGTTGAGATTGGCTGATTTGCTAGCATTAACTGGCTATTTAACCAAGTTAACCTGTTTTTGTTGCTAAAGCCAGTTTAGACTAGCATCGATTCCAGTTTCTAATGTAATTGCCTAGGCAGCAGGTCAAATTCTAGCTAATGGTAAATATTGGTTATTTACAGAATATTTTACTTCTGATGAATTACTTAGAAATCTTCGTATAGTCAGTCCTACATACACTATGACAAGCAAACCTACAGAGTTGAAATGATGTTTTCCTGCAAAATTGCGTAGTTGCTTATAAAAGTTTTAGATAAGCAATAAAATTTAGTTTTCACATAAAATGACAGTTTATTTAACATGAACTTTTTCATTTTTAATACTTGAGAATGTGCAAAAGTGGCAACTTTTTTACTCGGGCATGTTTTTGACTGGATACTTTTACTTTTAACTGAGTAAGATTTTGACACATTATCTATACGTTCTCTTAAGTACTGTTTCTTTGAGTTAAATTATTTAGTTACTTTTGATTGGCATATATATATTGTGCTATGCAATGACAGTGGGATCACATCTAGCGAAACTCTCACTATATACTGTATGGAACGGTTTGTTCCGGTCCACTAATTTGATTGGTCAAGCGGCGTTCCAAGAGTGCTTATATTTTCTACAACTGCACTGGGAAGTTCACTGTGTGTGTCACTCTTTTCATCTGTGTTCACCACATAAAATTCTTTTTCCTAGTTCGAAACGGTTACTACAGTAGTGTTAGCGACATCATCAGTGGACATGGCAAACGATAATTTACAGGTATATAACGTTGTCTTTAAAATATTGTCAGATGAAGATGTAAAGGAAGAAGGGCCAATTTTATTGGTAGCACCTTTAACAGGAAAGTACAAATCGATGTGAGCTAGCTAGCCAGCTAGCCGATGTGCTCTAAAGTGAGTGTAGCTTTTTCGGATATATTTCCTCTTGCGGAGCAAAAAATAAACAGAACATTTGGTCATATTGTGTCTCAAATGTCACTTACTCGACATTAATTTCTAGTGTTTCTGTTGTATAGAAGCAATAATGCACGCGCAAGAGTGAGGTTATGCTGAATACCGGCATGGCTGTGATAACCTAAGGCATTGCCCTGCGGGCTCGTGTCTATGGCCAGATCACAGCCGTGCCAATATTCAATATAACCTCACTCTTGCACATGCGATATTGCTTAACTATACTAGTATACTATGTATAGTAACAGCTGGAAACAGGAAAATGAAAAAACAAAAAAAAAGAAATGGTGTAGGAACAGATTTGAGTTGTCTGTCCCTTCAATTATTTACTTTTTTTCTGGCCTCAAAAAGAAATCATCTTGTAAAAATAATATATCACAACAAATAACAGTGTTTCACTAGGAAACAGATTGTGTCATTTGTTTTGGATTGCTGCAGATGTTATCAGTCTGTAAAACGGTTTTGGACAGAATAGTTGATAGTGCGGTACAGCATTGCCTGATTAGAGCTTTAGATCAATCTACACTTGATTTATCCAATCCAATCATATTGATTCCTCTAAGTTATAAATTTTAGTGTGAGCCGTTCAGCATTAAGAGAGAGTGTATTTTTAAAACGGCAAAAACCGATGCATAATTTTGGGCCAGACCAGACATTGAGAGGCAAAAGGAAGGCTTGAAGATCCACTTAGGGTTGCTTTGATTATATTAGAGCTTCCTGAGCACTCTCATCCTTTCAATTTAAGTCAGACTTTCTGCTCATTCCTCGGTGTATTCATCTAACCGAGTGAAATCGCAGGCCTAGACTGGCTTTACAGATGAGCCATTGTGCTGCTGAGAATAAAAGAACTGGCATTGTCAGTTGTAAGAAGAAATTTTTAAGAACAAATGACAAAATCCAAGGCAGAGGCTGTCCGCACACTGAAGGAGACCAGACCACTGAGGTCTTATCAAAATATATGCTTATTGCTTTAAACGTCCATAGTGTAAAAGTGCAAAGATCAGCGAGTAAGACCTCAGTGGTCGCGTCTCATTCAGTGTGCTGCCAGCCTCTGCCTTGGATTTTGAATTCTTTCTTGCTTCACGCACCTGAGGACATGTTTATCTAATTTGAGCGCAAATATATTTCTACCTTATAAGAACAAATTACAGTCAGCATTTTTGTACGACAACTGCTGCGTACTGAATAATTTTCAACGACTGACCATTCCTTTTTGAGAGTTCACAGTGGAACCGAATCGTAAGTTGAGTTTAGGTTGGGCGCTGACTTCCGGTATACCTGGATCTGTGTCTTCACTTTTATCCAATGCTTGTATCACTGTACAAATGTGTTTTGTGATGTTTCGTGTTGTAGACTAGCAAAGGATAGTCTAGACAAACTCTGCTCTTTTCCTTGTGGTGATATTCGAACCCAAACCACTGCTTAAGCTTTGTCCCTCTTGACAAACACTGATAGCAAGGATTGAGTCTGCATGCATCTGCAGTCTCCTGGAGAGAATGAAGTGAGCCGTGAAGTGTGTGCCTGTGTGTGTGTATGAGTCTGTGTGCAGTGTGTGATGACTCCGGATGAGATGTACACTGACAGGTCCGGCTGTGTAATTTTGGTTCATGCAGATGAGTTGGCAAAACCAGCGTCTGCTCCGAGTTACTTCCAGCATTTACAGACACATGAACCAATAACTTGCTGCAGGTTTCCTAAGGTTCATCTCACAGCTTAATCTGCATTTAGTGGAGATGTTCCACCTGCCTTTAGAAAAAGATAATGAATTAAACCAGCAACATTCCTATTGACATTAAACGGCATTTTTATTGCAGGCCTCTTCTAGATTCCCCGCAGTTTCATCGTTGCCACTGCATGTAAACTTCCTAAAAGTAATCCTAAGGCGCAATGATTTAAAGCTTTCTGCTTTGCATATCGTGCCACTGGCAACCAACTGCAATCTTGCAGAATGCAAATGAGCACTCAGTGAAGCTGTCACTCGAGTTATTTTTGTAACATTTCTCTCATTGCAAATGCTGAATGTAACATATGTCAGTCACTGAAGAAAGCAATAGCAAATGGGGTCTTCTGAGTCCAGGCATTGAGCTCAAATGAAGCTTTTACTGCTTGCCAAAACCTCCACTAGACAAGAGGTTGGTGAAAAGTTATCTAGTGGTGAAAATACATCACTCAGATTGAATCATTTAGTGTGACATTAGATGGTGCTGGACAAAATGGACAAAAGTTTTCTTTGAACTGTTTGCCACTGTCACTGTCACATAGACAGGTCTTTTGTTAGTCTGACAGGCTGACCATATGCTGCATTATTGATTTCGTGAAAAACCCTGGTGTTCTTATGTTCCACTTAGGATGACGTTATTAAGTGACAGATTTGTGTAGCTCCATGGAAGTTGCATATAAAAGTCTTGACTGCTTCATTTTTGAAAGCATCAGCCCAAAGACAAAATTCTTTGTATTCAAAAATGCCAAGCCTGTCTTGCATAAATGCTGTGAAGTCTGTGTACAAAAGAGCTAGCTGAAAAAACTCCTTTCTTCTACTCCAAGCTTTTGCTTGTCAATGTCAATCAGCGCTCATGCTGTGGACTTTAAGGTCTACCTCAGGCATGCATGTGTTTGAATGGCCTCTGTTCATCTTCTGTCACACCATTTATCCATCCTCCTTCATACCCTCCCTCCCACTGTCTATACTTTCATCTCTCTCTCTTTTCTGCCTTTTTTTCTTTAGTTTTTTTTCTTTCTTTAATCTCCTCTTCCAACCTCAAGCTTTATTCCCCACTTTATGGAACAGATGTCTGGATCCGAATGTGCGCTGGCACACTTGCATGTCCGGTTCCTCCGAGAGCTTGGGGGAGGCGAATCTTTATGCACCTCTCTGCTTCTGCTTCACCCACTCAAACACATACACGCAGGAAATCAAACGGTGCTGGACAGCCTCTGTGATGCCACATCATTGAGACTGAAAGCACCAGAGAGCTGCCTCCATACTCAAGGGCAGAGAAAGAGAGCGAGAAAGAGAGAGGGAGAGTGAAAGTGAAAAGGGAAGAGAGAGGTTTGATGAGAGGAACAGAAATAAATATGTCAGACATCTTGCCATCTGTACTGGGGGCACTCCAATGGGACTAATTAGGCGGCTGAGGCAGGTTGAGGAGCTCGTTTGAAAATGGTGCACTCTTCCGGGGAAACCGGGAGGTGCAAAAGGAGTCTCCACTCATCACTGACTCACTCCTACATGTTTAGGCGTTTTGAATCCCCTTTTGCTCCGAAAGCCTGTTTGTGGGCTGTGAAGCCTCTCGATTTGGTATTTTGGTCCAAGGCAGATAGAGTCATGCTATTCTTTTTATTCCTGATATTTTTTTTTATTCTATTTGTATTTTAATTTTATTCCTGATATAAGTTCTTACCTTATTATTATAAGATGCTGAAACATGAGCGGTTTCAGAAGAAGTTATTTTATATCTGTGTTCTGTGATTGTTTTGAGACATAATCCGAAAGAACTGTTTTCTGTCTTGTGCGGTGTACAAAAATAGTAATAATGAGAGCGTAATTGATTTTTTAAAATATTGATGCGTTTCATTCTTGTCTCACCATATTGTTTTGTTTATTTTAGGTCAGAAATTCAGCCAATGATCAGTGTGATTTACACCACTCACTTGCTTTTCAGCTAGGCTTGTGGTGCCTAAATGTCCTGCCAGAACTCTTATTATTTTCTTATTATTCAGTGGCAGGTTGCTTGAGGCTGTTTTATATGAGTAAAAAGAAAGTGCTGGGATGCAGTTTTAGGGTCATTTCAATACAAATCTACATTATTAGCCACAACACTGTGTACTTGAAATGTCTCTATTGACCTCCCTTTGTATATGGCATTGCCTTTCATAACCCTGTCCGTTCATTGCAGCAATCCAGATGAGTGAATGCACAGCAGAGATGCACGGCCTGGCCTCAGGGATATGTCAAATGCTACATAACGAGCTGCTTAACATGGAAACACTAAAACATCATGACTGGTTTGTTTTGCCCTTAAACCAAAATATGGCAATAACGCCGCCGTGAGTTATTCCGCAGACTGCTGGAAAATGGCATTCTGGCTCAAGTTTACTCCTTTAATCAATAGGTGCAGGTCATTTGGATACTGGCTGGACCACATGATATGTCTTTAGATATATTCACTGTTGAACTGGGTAAGAAGGAAAATAACAAAGAATAAATATTTAAATGATTGTACCAGACTTGCCATCCTTTATGTGTTTTGCATAGGAGCTCCGCATTTTAACATCAGAATGCAAAAATACGCCAAAAGAGCAGTCCTCTTTGTTTCCTGAAGAAAAAAAAAAAAAAACCCGAAAAGCGTCGATGATGAGCCAGTTGACATATCAATGATTGACATGATTGACAGCTGAGTATGTGTTTTGAATGCTCCACTTGATGCGGCAGCCTTGTGTTGTGTCAGTGTACTATATGTTTGACCTATCACTAAATAAGAATACTGTATAGTTAACACAGGTTATGTATGTTTATTAGGGATGCCACCAAAGATTTTCTACTGAACATGGGACACAAGACAGCTGTTTCAGTTTTAGGCTGAAAGAGAAACATTTTTTTGACTGAAAACAACCAAGTGAAGTGAAGTGACGTGACGTGTGGCCAAGTATGGTGACCCATACTCGGAATTTGTGCTCTGCATTTAACCCATCCAAGTTAATTAAGTGTCCAATCTAACACTTTACAAATTATTAAATACAAATATTAATGATCACTGTAATTGGACAGTGATATAAAACAGTTTGTTTCATTTGCTGTCCTGTGCTGGTCAGCCGCATGGTCAGAGGATTCTGAGCAGATCAACATTGAGAACCGTTTATGGTTTCTCCGAGCGACATTAGACAAGATTTGTAAAAGGATCTCAAAATGTACTGTGTGATATTCTGCCCTTCTGCTCTAAAGTCTATTGTGTTAGATTTTCCCCTTATGTTATATATGACTCATTTTCATGTGATTGTATTTTATTTTGTATTTATTTAAAATATTTAATATTTCAAAGTTTTTTTTACATTTATTTGCCAGTTAATAATAGGCAATTTGGCCACCTGTCAATTCCCGCTCACCAGCCAGTGTCCACTATCATAGGACATCTACCAACCGGGAAGGGGGAAGGCTAATGTGCTTCCACTGAGACATGTGAAGCCAACCGCTGAGTCTTTCCTAACTGTTGCTTATGCTGCATCACCGGGCAGCATATCACCCGCCGAGGAAAATTATGTCCTCTGCCCTCCTCTGCATACATGAACTCACACATGCCCATGATTGGCTCGTGTCATTGCAATTGACAGGGAAGAGAGAGTATGCCATCCCAAGCACCCAGAGAGTATGGCCAATTTTGCTACCACAGAGGGCTGCGGTATCAGACTTGCGATCTCGTGACTATAGGGCAAACACTTTTCTGAAGTGTCACTTGGGAGCCGAGGCCGTGATTGTGTTTGTATCAGTACGGTTTCGAAATGTTTCTTTGCACTCTGATGAACCAAACACTGACATAATAGTAATTTTTAAATTAGTTGGAAAGCCGAATGAAACCGTTATTGACGAGTGTGTAGTATCTTACTGCAGCATTGATTTACTAGGACATATAAACGTGTCCCTCTTCCTGTGTTGTCAAGGCCTCTATGAATAAAGCCTATGCTTGTGAGTTTGTGATAAACAGAGTTAGTTTTCAAACATTGCACTCATACTTTGAAAGGAACTCTAATAATTAAATCAGTTGTAAGTAAATATTGAATATTCTAAGGTTCTGTAAGGGCTGGAAGTAATACAAATATAATAAGATGGGAAACAAATGATATCGTAAATTGAGTAATAAAAAGAAAAGTGATTTAATTTAATCCAGAGACCATTTGATTAAAGCAAGCTGAACTAAATTGAACACTTTATCATGCAACACTCTGTTTATTGATTTTTTAGACTTGCCATTCATCTCGTGAATTTGTAATTATATTTCAGAGGAAAAACTTAATATCATTGGATGCACATTAATCCACAGATGGGGAAAATCAAATAGATCATGTGATATACTGCACTCAAAAAATTAGTGTATTGGCGTTATGGCTCTAAATGTACTTTAGAAATGTTATATGAGATAAAAATAAAAAAAATGTTTTAAAGGTAACCATACAGCATACTTTTCTACAGGCTGTGTGATATTGATTTTTTTCACTGCCTCTAAACATGTGACTGATATAAGTAGAAAGTGTCACTATTCTGTGCTGTAACAGTTTGTGGACATATACAGAAAGGGGAAGTGCAAAATGGTGGACCAGACATGGAAAAGATTATAGTCATCATCATCATCATCATCATCATCATCATCATCATCATCATCATCATCACCACCATCATCGTTACACCTCTATCTTCACTGACCTTAGAAACTCTTTATATTTGAAAGCTTGAAAGGTTAGAGTTGCTTTGGCGAAACCCATAATGACTGCAGTCTAGCATAGATAGCCTCTTGACACTACAGGATCACAGCTCACAGCTTGATTTCCGCTTGTGATGAATGAGAACGTGTTTTATCTTGTGTGACTTGGAAAAGGCAGCCAAAACTGTAGAGTAGAATGTATTGTCTTTACACTGATATTATATTACAGAAAGGTTGTTTTATCGAATGATGTCCTTTTATGAACTGGAACACTGTAGATAGGAACAGAGTGCAAAGAACAAATTCCATAACTGAATAAGTGCACTGTTCACTGAAACTGAGAAGGGGAAGCTGTGCTTTGAGGCAACAAAAGATCCATCCATGAAAAGCAGCTGTGGAAAAAGTCTGTACCTACTGCTTAGGAAATTTTTTATGACTAAAAATTTGGTTGAGAAAGATTCGTGTACAGGTACGGACCAACAATGGAAGGTCTAGTTTGAGATTCAGATATTCACTGAAATGTGAATAAACCTGAGAATAGACCTGATTAACAATGACAATTATTACATGATCCATTTTTATGAAATTTTCTAGATTGCAGAAGTACGTGTGAATGTCTACCCGATATTTAGAAAAATAATCGAATGTTATAACAATTTCGAGTCAGTAACAGTTGAATCTTTTTCATTCTGAAAATATTACAAAATATTGATTATATTTTAATATATTATATTACTAAAATATGTTTAAACACCATTAGAAACTACTAAAAGCTATAAAAACTATTAAAAATGACTACAGCTTGTATTACCCCACAATTTTTCTGCCTGGAGTTTTTTTTTTATTAAAGAGCAGTCAATTGTTTGTGCTGGTAGCAAAATCGTAAAACAATTCTTTTACAGGACATGGTCAGTGAACTCTTTCCAAAAAAACTTTTTGTCATCGTTTTTATGCAATGTGGTTTACTAGCACTAGCGTTTTATTCGGGTTTAAGAGGAGAGATTGCACAGCTACTTTTTTTTCAACCTAACTTCGTAACATTCTCCTTCATTGTGATAAAGAGACATAAAACAAACTGCTAAATAGATTTGCATTTATAACTCGGCAGTTGTAAAGCCACTTCCTATTTAAGGTAAACTTTCCAGTATATATTAAATTGAGAAGAAAAGGCATGTCTAAGATCCCCCTAAACTACTTACCCTAAAGTTGCAGGATGAAAGATTTTGGAATTTTGCCCTCTGGTAGTAATGGTATATGCAGTAGAACATTTTCTTGCATGCAATGTGCTGCATCTTTCTTCACTGTGTGGATTAATCTGACAGCTGCAAGTATTACACAATCAATGAGAATTCGGGGCTTCATCCCAGACCACATTCTGTGCTATCGATTGACTTGTTCTTACCTGTTTAAGTTGTAAATGAAAAAAATACCCAACTCATTAAACACACCCTGTTAGCCACTATTGTTCACTCGCTTCCCACTGAATTACAGAACAAATAAATGCCTTACATGTTTAGCAAGAAAAAAAGCCAAAACTCCACCATGTCTGAATCTGTTTTCCTCTTATAATGTAATATTGCACCCTTTCACTCTCTCTCAATCCTGTTGGTCTTGTTTTCTTTCTTTGTCTCCTGACTGGCTCCAGCTCCTGCTGGTTACTCTGTAGCCAGACTTCTTTCAGCTGAGGTGTGATGATGTTTGATGTATCTAAGATGGCGTATGACGTATGTGTACAGATTTCCCGCCAGTTCTGACCTGACAGCCCTGACACAGCACTGACTCTGAACTGTAACTGTATACATCTGAAGAACTGAAGAACTGAATAACATGAATAACTGGAACATCCGATTATGCAGCATTTCTTCGTCCCTGACTCAATAATCATGAACATTTTATTTGTTCGTTTTTAACAACAGCAACAAAAAAAAAGTCTTTTGCACTGTGGCTTTACTACCAGCTAAAATAATCCATAAAAATAATTCATAAAAATGGCACTATTCCTTTAGAAATACCCTACTGCAAAAAAATCCCTTTATATACTCAACACTCTTTATTGTCCTGTCTTGCAAATAAACAGCTATCATGAGGCCACGCTGTTATTAAAAGAACAACATACTTTGTTCAGTGGATCAGGGAGTTCTTAATCACAACCTTTTATTGCATTAATTATTTAGACACCAAAACCTCCACAGACAAGAGCTTGTGAAAACTTCAGAGCCTGCCTTACTGCTAAGCATATGCAGAAAATCCTCACAGGTCTCTGCCAAGAGAGAAGGCAGAGAGCTCTGCTCAAGAAACTTATCTATGTGCTAATTTGATAAGATATGCTAACAAATTGCCTGAAAAAGATGGCTGTGATTTTCAGATTATATTTTCCCCTTATGGGTAGAACACAGGTTTGGCCAGGCAGTGAGATGAGCCTCTGATTGTTCCTGTGTGTGTTTAGTCGCTCTGGTCCTATCACAGGAATTGCTGTCCAGCAGTGTCTGATATTGTATCAAGACCACTATGTTTGCCAGCCGAGAAGAGCCCATCAAAACAGAGAGGGATTGTGTCACTGACTAAAACGTTGAAGAGTGGCTCACTGAGAGGTTGATATTTGAGAACATACAGTAAATGATTGATGGAATCTTGATAACACTGAACCAAATGATCCTGTGTTCCTCAACTTTCCGAGTGATGTGCTGTATTCGTTAACAGTACCAGTGCATGCATATGTATGTATTTGACCAACACTCTGCAGTGAACCATCTGTATGTTCTTCTGTAACAGATTTAACTCTATTTCTCTATATGTTTGTGTTTGTGTGTGTGTGTGTGTGTGTAGGATGCGGGAGAGGGAGCTGCGGTGCGTGGGCAGGAGAGTGCTACTGCTTGGCGTCTGCCTGCTGTCTCTGTGGGGGCAGCTGAGCCTGGCCTCCTCACACCGCAGCCACATCGGTGAGTCACACACATAGTGATAATTCTCAATAACAGAAACACCACTTATTAGTTCCAAGATTATTGATGTACTACTGAGCCGCAGCTGAAGGGATGCTGGTTCTGGACCTGGTCATCATGTACTTGGAGTGGCTTTTAACTTCTACACTCACTCATTTAACCTCCACTTAACCTCTGTTTGCTATTAGACCTACAAAGAATGAACTAAAGTGCTCACATCTCAGCTTGATGAGTCAGATACAGAGATACAGTGCTGGCCAGCTAAAGCCACGTCAGTGAACATTAATACTAGACTAACATTATGTGCAAATCCATCATCTCAGCACGCTGTTCTTCCAAGATATTTAATTTGACTCTTTCAGAAAGGTCATTTAAACAAAGGTAACAAATGTTGTATGACAGTGACTCTTACCATGAAGAAAAGCCCACAAGCAGTATAATTCAGGAGTGCATATCTACCCAAGGTTTGTTTAACATTCTGAAATTTTTTTTTCCCATTCTTGATTAATCGTCAGTCTTGAATTTGGCATTTTTGAGCTATCTCTTGAGTAAACTGATGACTTCCAAAAACAGTTTGAGGGTGGATTTAGGACTTGATGTGCTGCTCTCTGCGGTCCTGTCAAGACTGAAGAAATGGGCTTATTGATGCCGACGGTAGATGTTTTGTTTGCTGCAGGATAGGTGCCAAAGGCATCAGTGAGATCCCACTAAATGAGTGAAGGAGAAGGAACGAGGGAGAGAGAGAGAGAGAGAGAGAGAGAGACACAACAAGGGAGGAGGGGGAGACCCTGGGCTAAAGGTGAAAGCTGTGATTTTACATCACAATAATGAGCCCCATCCACAGGGGCAAACAGGGGCAGTGCAGAAGAGGGAAAATTATGAGGAATTCAACCAAGGGCAACATAGACTTCGTGACAGCTAAACAATATACACAAATCCTCCATTGATTGGCTACATGAATTTTAGTGAGGACATATTTTGTGATTACATGCCAGGAGCCTTTGCAAAGAGCCATCGGGGACAATGTGAAGAGGCAGCAGCAATTAATCTTGCCTTCCTGAGCCAAAGGGCAGCTCTAAATAAAATCACATAGCATTTCAGGAGCTGTGACAAAGATAGCAACAAGTTAAAGGGACCCCATCTTTCTCCCAGCACTACTACATGTGTGGTGTTGGCAATAAAGTCGGTGATTGATTATGGTGAGGGCGCCCAATCACTCAGCCCTCAGTGGGCAGAAAGAGCTGCTTTCCAAGCTGCCAGAGCTCCAACGCTCCTGGCTAACACTGAGCTAATCAGATATTTAGTCCCAGTAGTGTTTTGAGGTCAGGCCAAGGTGTACCAGTAAACAGACCTCTTTAACCCCACCGCCTAAGAGATCTTGGGACCTGCTGCTGCTCGGGCACTTCATACTCTCCCTGTAACCTTAAGAGATCACAGATCAATCTACTAACACTGCAGCAGTGCCAAAACCTGTTATCCAGTCATGAGAGAAAAAACAAAATATGGAGGGATGTGGAATGTAGAAGCAGTAGAAGAGAACTTTTGGGAATGGACGTAAACAGAAAGTGACACACACACACACACACACACACACACACACATATTTATATAAGAATCCACTGGCACGTGGTTGACCATAGCATTGCCTGATTTGAGGCTGGTTTGAGTATTTAAGAAGCTGCTGATCTCCTGGGATTTTCACACACAACAGCCTCTAGAGTTTACACAGATTAGTGCAAAAAAAAAAAAAAAAAAAAAACATCCAATGAGAGGCAATTCTGAGGGTGGAAAAGCCTTGTTGATGAGAGAGATCAGAGAATAGCCAAACTAGGTCAAGCTGACAAGATGGCTACAGTAACTGAAATAACCAGTCTTTACAACCGTGGTGAGCAGAAAAGCATCTCAGAATGCACAACACGTCAAGCCTTGAGGCAGATGATCTACAATAGCTGAACACCACGTTGGGTTTTATTCCTGTCACCCAAGAACAGGAATCTGAGACTACAGTGGGCTCACTGAAACTGGCCAGTTGAAGATCAGAAAAAGACCAGGTGATGTTCTTCCGATCTTGAACTCTCCAGTTTCTCAAGTCTTGGATATGCTGTCATATCAGTGAGTAGCGGAAGATGGTGGAACAGTCCCTTGGGGTTGAAGTGGTTGAGGAGTCATTTCCAAGTCTGTAAAGAAACCTGTCATTGACTATAATTGAACTGGTACGAGATGGATCTGCTAATGTGAACTCAAAACTGAAAACCTGGTGTGCTTTGATAAAACCTTCTGGTCTCTGACATCTTTGTCTTCTTATGTTGGTGCACCAAACAGCACAGAATCCAACAGAACCAGCCAGCAAATAAAAAGGAGTATTTCGTTTTGTTAAATAACACCATCCAGAACCCTGTTAAGAAAACTTCAGGGACTCGTTAATTAAGATTATATGGAATGTAATCATAATCATTTTTGTACTTCTCACAGATAACAACAGTCTTATATAATATGAGCTATATACTGCCCGTGTTCTTGCTAGAAAGATTACATTTGCAAGTTAATAGTGTACACCAATCAAGCATTTTCTAAGGGGCTGCTGCTGGACTGTAGGGTGAAATAAAACAGGCATGACACACACTGTAGACACTCATCTGATGAAACCTGACAGCTGCTGTCTTTACTGGAGACACAAAGCTGCAGCATATGCCCTTTTTGTAATTTGTGTGCATGAGGATATTTGCACCACTGGTACTAGGAACAGACGGTAACATAAATTGGGACTAGACTAAAAACTGGCAGTTTAGCAAGTATATCTTGCTAACACTCACACTATTTTTGTATTACCGTTATTGTGTATTCCCGACTATAGGCCCAATTATTTCTCAGTTAGTGCATGTCAGGTGAAGTCATTCATAGTCACATTACTGCTGTTCTGGCAGTGAGCACCCATGCCTACAGGGGAGTACGGCATGCCTTGCTTGGTATATTCTGTGTTCATTAGAAGGAATGCACAGCTGGAGAAAAAGTGAAGAAGGGGACAGAAAAAGAGATGGAGAAACCTCAGAGATGGAGAAACCTCAGCATTCGAGCCTTGCCATTTCTGTGCACAAAGTGTGGTAGATGGAGGACCATGTGCTCTGGTTTCCACAGTAGACGAGGCCAGAGCATCTGCATGACGTTTGGAGAACAGGTGGATAACAAGATGGAGGACATAGATAAGACCAGAGAGAGTTGGAGAAAGGGGGTGAGGAGTGACTTGCTAATTTTCTGTGGATGGTATTGAAATCACGTTTGTGTCCCTACTCTCACTGCAACTTATACTGCAAATGGAGGAAAATAATAGTGAATTTAGCGCAAATGCCACCATATTTTGTCCTTAAGTTTTACATGTGTAATATGAAGTTTGAAATTTTAGAGCAAGTAATCACTGACTGATTTTGGGTGAAGTGATATGTGTCATAAGAGCAGAATATATGGCGCATTAGAGTTCGAAGATAATGTGTGCAAGAGATGCAATATGCTACCTTTTAATAATAGTAATGTGATATAAATCAGCCTTAACACTGTCAAATTTAAAAGGCTGTAGGTTATTCATTGGAGGAAGATGAGCATACAGTCTGTTCAATTCTTCATTTTCCACATAATAATCAAAATAACTGCAAATATGAGAGGTACTTTAAATATAGATGGCAGCAACAGCTGCAGTGCTGTAATTACCAGTTCTTTATTTCGAGTATCAGCCTTCCTTTTTCTCCGTTTTTAATCACAGTGCTATCACTACACACAGCTCTTGTCTGGCTAACTCATCTGGCCTGTGTGCAGTCTAATCACTGATCTGACCTACGGCTGTTTCTCATTACTAACCTCTCATTATCACCCATTGAGACGTGTGGCTGGATGACCTGTGACTCAAAGCAGTGTGGTATTTCCTGTTTTGGATGAGAATAAATGGGGAATGTAATGATGTTACCGATGGAAACTATAAGCAAAAAATTTCTGACAGCGAGAGTGTCTGCTACTGAGAACAGCGAACCAGTGTGTCTTCAGCAAACCTTTATAGTGCCTTACTACAGCTTTATAAAGGGCTCAAATACATGTGGTCAGAGGCACTGTGCTTAGGCTAAACCCATTCTTTGTTTTGTACTTTTCTTATAATGGTAATATTGCACTAAAATAGAGTTCAAAGCCATGACTTTAGATACCTTTATATGAAAAAGCTATTGAAGGTGGCATGTAAAAAGCCTATTAATTTGGCTATTGCAAACCTTGTTTAATATTTAAAACCAGCTATAATTGTGCCAAGTCTGGATTAACAGGGAACATTTATTCTCTCCTGGAGAGTACATTACACTGTTTGATTAATAATTCCGGCATACAGAAGATGTATTATACAATATTTATAGTGGCTATAACATAATATAGTATATAACATAAAGCCTAAAAATTCCTGTCCTTGCAAGCCTGCAAAAGGCTTACTGCCATGTCCTTCTTCCTCTCCTTTTTCTTCCCGTCTTAATGTGATGGTAAGATGCTCCCAGCTAGTCGTTTGAGCTTAGTGAAACAGAATGTTCTTGGAGTCGAGTGAAATAGAACGTTCTAAAATGAGGTCTATCAATCGTCTCTGTTGTCACTTCATTACATTTGGTGACTGTGTTCTTCAGTGCAGGAATGAACTGCTCAACATGGTACCCTGAGCCTGCCTTAAAAAAAAGAGGCAAGCAAGGCTGAACCATCTTGGCTGAGTGTTCAGCTACACAAACGGGGCGTGAAATTTAACAGTATTGAAAGTGCTCATCTGCTGTCCACATTCCCAAAAATAGAGAGTGCTGCTGTCCAATTTGGAGGGAATGTTTTTGAAACATACACCTGTCTGGTGACCCAAAATGACAGATGGCTAAATTGCTGTGGAATAATTTATGAAAAAGGAAAAAACAGTACAGTAATAACCACAAATGTGAAGTGATTACGACTATTAGAGAGGCAGCAGTATGTTTATGACTCTTGAACTAACAATTGTGTGGTCCTCACCAACTTCTTCTTCAAACAAACAAAAAACCTCAGGTGGCAACAAAAAAACACAACAGATTTCAATGTCATCATTTTTTTCCAAAAAGTAAAAAAAAAAAACATTCAGAAACCAGTGGGAAAAATAACTACACCCTATAATTCAGTAACATGTAGAACCACCTTTAGCAACAATAACTTGAAGTAATTTTCTGTAGGACTTTATTTGTTTCTCACATCATTTTGGAGAAAATTTTGGCCCACTCTTCTTTACATTGTTGCTTCAATTTATTGATGTTTGTGGGCATTCGTTTATGCACAGCTCTCTTAAAATTTCACCACAGCATCTCAATGGGGTTGAAGTACAGACTTTGACTTGGCCATTCCAACACCTTGATTTCTTTTCTTCTTTAGCCATTCAGATGTTGGTTTGCTGGTGCGCTTGGTATCATTGTCCTGTTTCATGACCCAATTTCAGCCCAGCTTAAGAGAGATGGCCTCACATTTGTCTCAAGAATATTGTGTTATAAAGTGGAGTTCATCCTTGTCTCATTGACTGCAGGTTTCCCAGGTCATGTGGCTGCAAAACAAGCCCAGATCAACACCCCTCCACCACCATGCTTGACAGCTGGTATGAGGTGGTTGTAGTGATACGCTGTGTTTGGTTTTTGCCAAACATGGTGCTGTGCATGACGACCAGACATCTCCACCTCGGTCTCATCAGTCCAAAGGATATTTTTCCAGCACTTCTTCAGATGCAGTTTTGCAATGTTGTGCTGCCTTATTCTTTTTGGAGAAAAGGGGCATTTTCCTAGCCTCCATGAAAGCCTCACTTGTTCAGTCATTTTCTGATTGTGCTGTCATGAACATAAAAATTTAATGTGCTTATAGTCACCAGTAGGTCATATGATGTAGCTCTTGGGTTTTTATTTATATCTCTGAGCATTAATCGGTTTGACCCTGGACTGAATCTGCTTGGACACCCACACCTGGGAAGATTGGAAACTGTCTTAAAGGCTCTTCATTTGTAAACAATCATTCTTACTGTAGAACGATGAATTTCAAATTGTTGGATAAGGGAATGGTCTTATAACCCCTCCCAGACTGATGAACAGCAACAGTTGCTTCTCTGAGGTCATGGCTGGTGGCCTTTCTTCTTGGCATGATGCAGACACACACCTGAGTGCTTCAGAACGCCAAACTGCCAAAGGTTCTGGTTTTATAGAGGTAGTCACGCTTCTTGATAATGAATTAATCTTGTGCAATTGTTATTTAGGCCCTGATAAATAAAAACCTGGAACTGAAGGAGGGTGTACTTCCTTTTCCCCATGACTGTAAGAATTAGTCTTCATAGTCTGTCTGTGGCATGTTCTCCCTCTGTGAGTGTGGGTTTTCTCCGGGTTCTCCAGTTTCCTCCCACCTCCCAAAAACATGCTAGTATGTGGATTGGCTTGCCCATGATGCCCTGCGATGGACTGACATGCCATCCAGGGTGTATTCCTGCCTCGTGCCTGGTGTTCACAGGATAGGCTCCAGATCCTCCATGACCCTGAGCAGGATAAAGCAGTTGCTGAAGATGAATGAATGAATGAGAGCTCTGTTGGGAGGAGCTACCCAAATGTTACTATTAATAAATAAATTATGTAAGTGCATGGGTGCCATCAAAAATTCCTTGACAGCTTGGCTTAATTTCAGTGTTCCTGATGTTGAGCTTGAGCATAATTCGGTGTGCTTTTTACTTTGTAACTTTTTGACTCCTCAACTCATCGCCCACTGCACCATTTCTTACAAGATCATCTGACCTGATTACCACACCACCCACACCCCAGGTGAGATGTAACTGGCATGTGAGGCATAAGACGACATGGGAAACTGATGGGTGTTGTTTTTTACAGGCTTAGTGTGCCTGATGACATCTCATCTGTCAGTCATGCTAGGAAGGCTTGGAGGACTGGGTGTGTTTGTGTGTGTGTGTGTGTGTGTGTGTGTGTGTGTGTGTGTGTGTGTATATGAGAGATGTAAAGCACTACTGACACTTCGAGGGTGGGAACAGCATGCTATTTAGAGCAAACATGACTGGCATCTCAACTCAGGCAGCATGCATATGTGTGAGGAGTGACAGTGTGCAATGGGAGTGAAGAACTCTCCGTTCCCCCAGCTTTACTTTGCTCTCAGCCTGATGGTGAACATTTACCTAAACAGGTGCTCTATTAGCTGACAGCTGAAATAAATAAAGAACAAATGTTAGAAATCATGCAATACAGTTGCGTATATGGTTTCAAATAATGCATTATTATGTTATATTTCATGGTGCATTTCAGTCTGTTTTTCAGAAGCACCATAAAGCATGGCTAGAGTAAGCAATGACCTGCTTGCCTTACTGTTGGACTATAATTCTGACACTACTGATCATGCTAATTTAACAGACAAACTCGATAGCATGGTCACTTTAAATGGATAAGTTCTTGTCTAATTTAGATCATACTTGACTGATTGACTATTTTAGGGTTAATGGAGATCTTTCAGAGCCAATAAGAGTGCAATATGGTGCAGTAAGTTTCTGTTTTAGGCCCACAATTTGAAACTAAAATCATAGTCACTATAATCTAGCTCCTGCTGGTCTCACTTGATATAGAGCCACTTGAACAACTTCTAAAAACAGTATTGGATTTCAACACACAATTACATCTAGCAGTTTGGTCAGATTCATCAGTAAAATGGAAAACTGTATGAAAGACACAAAGTTTGGATGAATAGAAACATTTTACTCCTGAAGAACTGATGTTGGGTACAAAGTCGGGCTGAAATATCATGGATATTCTGTGAAATTAAAAGAAATTAAAAATCTTTAAGGTCCTTTGTGTTGCCCTTGATTCTGGTCTATCATTTGATTCCCATATAAGTAACACTGCTAAAGCTGATTGTTATTAGTAGAAATAAGACATATACTAACCCTATATGATGCTGATAAACCAGTACATGCTTTCATAATTTATAGATTGGACCAATGTAACATGCTACTAGCTACCCCTCCATGTCTTTAAATAAGGTTCAGCTAGTTCTTGCTGATCTCTTGAAGCAGTTCAGCCTATCTCAAAGACTTCACTCAGTTGAAGCAGGCCTACTGTTATACTGGAGGATCACTCAAACTCGAATAACTTTTTATTGGCCCTTTTTTTATTATTATGTTGGCCTTAAACTTTAGGAAGACAATCTCTATAGGTTTTTAAATCCAGATTAGAAACATAAACATTTAACCAGGTTTTATAATTATTAATAATAATTAATAATTAGTCATATAATTTTCATTATTGATATTAATTTTCATAGATTTACAGTTACTTCACGAATATGTTTTTTCCATTAATACATTGTTTAATCTGTTAGTTATGTACTCACAAAGCAAGTTAAAAATATTGCATGTTGGTAGCATAGAATTGAAATGTCATGCTATGTTAAATGAGGCTTTTCCAGATCAGATGGTGTTGTTTTAGCTGAAGCCTGGAGTGATTCTCTTCAGCTTCACTTCCTCTCACAAATTGCAAGGCATGTTAGCTGGGCAGTGATCAAATACTTGTGTGCTCTCCATTAGTTTCAGGATGCTGCTCTTTTTTTCCTGGAAGTGAACTGTAATAACATTCAGAGACCATTGACTGAGATGGGTGTGCGATTCCTCAAGGAAGGGCCATTGATCAAAAGTAGCCTCTAAAAGTGCAATGTGGAAATGAATGGTCCAGGGGTTCACTGGTATCCTGAGTGGTATTCTGTAGTATTTCAGCCCTTGTGTGTTTTGCTTCTTCTTTTCATCTTTATCTCTGCTAATTTACTTTTAACACCCAGCCTACCCAGCCTCAACCTCCAAAGTGTCAAAGCAACAAGAAGCTGACAGCATGTGTCATGCCTGCCATAGAAATCCTGCCTTCAAACGTGTTCCTCTATCATTTATTCATGCTCGTTTCTTTTGTATGCCTTCCTGTTGTGTTGATTGTAGTGTTTTTTTTTTTTAGAGTACACTGCTGGGCAAAAAAAATAAAAAAATGGGCCGAGCCCAAAACGGCAAAATATTAAGCTTGTAATGGTCTTAACAAATCATTGCTCAGAAAATTAGCAAGAATTGAACAAACGAGACACTCCTGAGAGCTCCTGTGCCACCATTTGCTCATTTACTTTTGCTGCAGTGAACTGTTTGGGGAAAAACTAGAAACAGGGAAGTTCACTTATATAGTCTTCTTGAACGCAAGGGTTAAATCATGACAATTATTAAAATGTTTGATGTAAAATTCAAACTAACACATGTCTGGGTGTATAAGATTTTCCAAAAATATTTTTGATGTGCCACACTTGATGCAGTCCATCAAGGGGTATGATAACAAGCTCATAAATGGAACCAGGATTGATATAGCAGGGAGAGATGCACACTATTTGTTTAATTCTTGCTAATTTCCTGACCAATGTTTTGTTTAAACATTGTTTAGACCATTAAAAGCTTAATATTTTGCCATTTTGGGCTTGGCCTTACCCCCCCCCCCCCCCCCCCCCCCCCCCCCCCCCCCCTGATTTGGCAGGCCTGATTTGGAAGTGCTGACTGGGCTCCACATTAGCTCTGCCTAACCACAAGACTGTTGAGTTGGTGGAACCTAAACCCCTATATCTCACTGACAAAGGACTCCAGCCTGAGCCTCTGTGCCTTAGTGGGATAGAAGACAAAGACACAGCCCACTAAAGAGCATTTGATGTGACATCTATTCATCTGGATTTTTTTTTTTAGAGCCAGGCTCAATGACTGCTTTTCCTCTTCTTCCCCATCCCCTTCGCTCTAATTGTGTAACTGGAGCTGCAAAGAGCACGGCTGTTTGATCTCCCTACCCCGTGTACCGCAGATGGCAACTCCTTCATCGCTTCATAACAATTTCATAAGTGATTTGCTGTAAATTGCCACGCCAATGCCTGTGGTTATTGGGTTGCCACTCTGCTCTTCTCACTCACACACTTTACTAGGAAAAAAATGGAGAAAAAGAATACCGTTTTTTTCTTGTTCACTGCCATCACACTGTGTAATAAGTGTTAGGACAGATGGAGGGAAAGTGAGTTTGATCACTGATTTCCTCAGAGCATGTGCTCTCACTTCCACCAAGGTAGCTGTGAGAAGTTTCATTTAATGTGGTCAGACGTTTAATTGAGCTTGAGCACATCTCTACTGCCCATGCGATCCACACACATTTCACTGTGCACAAAAAAAATTGATTAATGGGCTTTTATTGAAATTAAAAAGAAGCACATTTGCTACAGGTTATCATATATGTTCTTATGTCATAGGTTAACATTTGTAGCTTAAACTAACTAAATAGTTCAACAGTAAGTGCCAGCTATGGTTGTTATGTCTAAATGTAAGGCATACTGTAATTAGATTTACAAAACATGATCACAGTCAATAGTGCCAAACAAATGCCACTGCACAGCTGTGCCATTTCTTTGGAAAACATAACATGCACTGTGCTTGTCTGATATAGTCAACACAGTGTCTATGAATACTTTATGATGTTACTTTACTTGCTGAAGACAAAATCAATATGAACCGTCCTCTTTTATCGAGCCTTGCATATTGATGAGGGGAACGCACAGTGCCTGAGTCTTTATTGCAGCCGAGAGCACGCTTACCTAGTACATATTGGGTTTTGAACAACACACTACAGGAAGACAAGAGAGAGCGAGAGAGCGCATTCTTGCTTCACTGAGCAGCTGAGGCTGATGTGGTCTGCCAGCTCTAGCTGATGTGGTCTGCCAGCTCCAGCTCACCTTGTAACATGTGAAAATTTCTCCACTGGCCTCTACATGTTCGTTCTTGGCATCCTGGCATGATCTTACTGCTCTCATCACTGGATGAGCGAGTTCAGTATGCAGTTTAGCTTCACCTACATCTGCAACTGCACCTACTGTTTCTTCACCAACTGACCTGGATTATTTCTTTTTAATTTATTTAAAATGGTTAAGGTCTAGTGACAACCATGAACTAAAATATTTGTTTTCACTCCAGTTTTCCTGTTCAAATCCAATGCCATAATTCATATGCTTTATAAACCCAATATTAAAAGTAAACTATTTTTGATTAGCTTGCCACTATAATTGCTGTTTTGATTGATTTTAGTCTTAATAAGAAGTTGCAGTGTGTCATTCTGAGCTTGTATGTGTTCTTCTTCCATTTTGCCTAATACGATCCTGGGCAAACACAGCACTCTCCACAACACTTTTGGCAACACAAAGCCTGTGGTCCTTCTCCTGCTGTGCTCAAAGGCAAAAGTGGCTGTGTTATGGAAATCTGATATAAGCACAGGGGGTGGTTTTAGATTTTTCCCCCTTTTTTCACTATTTGTACTATATGTGCACCAACTGTTTAGGCATAAGCAACCACTCAAAGCTCCAAATAGCCGACTGACAGGCCACAAAAGAAACTTGAAAAGGGAAAAAAAAAGCCTGATCTTCTTTTTTGCATCATACAGTCAGCTGCAATACATTCTCAGTTTTATGGTTAAGTAGCCTTTACCCTTGTAATGTCACACAGCTCGGTGTTAGATGCTTTACCCATCAAATCACATTCATGGGAATCTGTGCGGAGAGACAGGGTTGGTGACTTCCTGTAACAAATGTCAGAAGTATTTTACAATACTGCTGAATATCTGCATGTCTGCAACTGTTAGACAAAATATATATCTTGGGTGGTTATAAATCTACTCAGACAACTTTTATATGCACTGCACAGGAATCTCGAATAGAAGGCTGTGAGGTTATATTGCCACTGTTGTTTACTTAAGTATTTCTGCATTGTTTAATTTGCTCCATTTTAGTGAGTCATTGAAATTGTTTGGAATATTTTAATTTCCTCTACGTACACTCACTGAGCACTTTATTAGGAACACCTGTACACTTACTCATTCGTGGACTCATCTAATCAGCCAGTCATGGATCATGGACACAGTTTACCCATCTTTAATGGCTGCTTAATGACCAGAATCTCAAAGGCATGTTTCCAACATCTTGTGGAATCCATGCCACAAAGAATTGAGGCTGTTTTGAGAGCAAAGGGAGACCCTACCCTGTATTAGTGTAGTGTTCCTAATAAAGTGCTCAGTGAGTGTACATGAATGTAGTTAAGTCTTATGTAGCCTATTTGGCAGTGTGTTGAATCTGAAACTGCGTAAACAGTTAACTGTTGATGCTGGGAATGAATCTTTATTGCAAAAATAATATCTATTTTAAGGTCTCACAGTCTATGTCTTAACAGACAGACGTTATGGTCCCACAACCATCTGTCCAAATGCTACTCCATTTCCATCAGATTCTGATATTGCTTTTTTGTTTCCTGTTTGCCCTTTTTCAAGCTTTACAGGTAGAACATTTCCTGCTATGCTTTGTGCCAGATTATGCAGGGGAAAACTATGTTGCAGTCTTTATTATATAATACATTTTTCTGATGTGTAAAGTATAAAAATATATTTATTTGATTGAAGGCAGAAATATTCATCAGAATATTAGAAAGCATTAGTATTGAATTAAAAAAAATGTGTATAATCAAAAAAAATATTCATATGCTTTTTATTTGGATTATTATAACACTGTTAGAAAGATGGATTGCAATATTCATTTGTGAAAATGGAAGTATAAGGAATTTTCAATGAATGTCTACTCAGAACCCATCAGAAAATAACAGAAAACAGTAGAGCATCATGAAACTAGTAATAACTGCTACCGCAGTCACTTCAGTAGCCAATGGTGCTGACTGTTACTCCATCAGTGAGCATCTGAATATGCAGCTACAAAATTCTTATTATTCTGATTATGATAATTTGTGGAAGATTCTGATTAACTTCCTGCAAACTAGCAGGCAGAGATTCACAATGACTCCTGACCCATAGCACCTCACAGGGGTTCTATGGATTTGAAGGCCTTCCCCCTGACTGCTCAGTTTCAATGCCTTGTTCAGTGCTTGATATACTATATATCATTATTGGTTATGAATTCTGACAATGTAAGCCGTTATAAACAAACAGCTAAAACTGTGGCAACCAGTTAGAGCTGCTCTTGCTCTCCTGACAAATATATTTGAGTGTGATATCGCCTGCCAGCTTTTTAGCCTCCGAATAGCCTCCGGTAATGATAAATCATTTATCAATCAAGGATTAATGGATGTGAATGAAGAGCTAAGTATTGTGTCTGAGAAGCACTGCTCTGGAGGTCTGGAGCCCAATGCCAGTCTATATTACTGTTAGCTCCTAGCGCTTTGCTTCTCCCATGCCTAACGCATGCTCCCTGACTTGCTATTTGATGACCAGCCTGAGTGCTTTAAGTGAAATCTATTGATGGTAGGTGCGGCATGGCATAGAACTTTTGCGCAAATGTCAGGGCGAAGACAGATCACCCTCTTAGCAAAGGTCATGAAGCACCGGGATGATGTCATCAAGCATAGATTCTCATTTCTCTTTTGAGAGAAATGTTCATGCTGGGTTTGTGTGCTGCTCTTTCTGCTATTCTCCCAACATGCAGGGTCAGGGGCTAGGATTTGATAGGAAGAACTCTCTTTTTTTCCCCCCCTTTTAGCAAAGGCCAAACCCATATCAGAACCAGCACACCTGTTTAGAGGTGCATAGCCATTTATTCCAGTGAGACATCTCCCAAGGTAACTCAAACCTACTCTTTGATTAGGAATGCAACCATTTTATTATTTTTAACAGCCACTGATAATTTTTCTAATCTGGTATACAGACAATTGTTATTTGAGGGTTCATCAATCCAGCTCAATAGGACAAAAGGAACCTGCCCCCCTGTTTCCCCAATGTTCATCACTCCAAACAAACTTAGAATATTCAGTCTGTGAATGTTCGAACTTTCCAAATTAAGTTTCACCCTACGTGTGCCTTGGGCAGGGAGATAATCACACAAAAAATAGCTCAGACCTTCACCCGTACACGCCCACACCAACAAATCTGTTTTCTTTCTCCAGCAAGCAATTGGCCCTCTGCATGATAGGCCCTTTTGTGTGTGTCTGCATGGCTTCTTATTGATTGGAGACAAAATGTTTTTAATGTTGATGAGATTTTCAGATTGGCCCTCTAATGGGAAGATGGAGGCCCCTTTTTCAATCAATTTTCAGCTCAAGTTGTAAATTGAAAATCTTTACCAGTGTAATTAAGGCTGATTTGAAAAGAACACTAAAACTTTGAGAAAGTGTTTTTTTTTTTTTTTCTTTACTACCAGATCTGGCTCACAAGATGTGAATGAGTAAAGTGTGAGTGTTTTTCATGTTTGCGTACATGCTTCACCACCTCTTTGGAAAACCCAAACATCCTCTAATTTCCAAATATATATGGTAAATATGAACCATACCTCCGAAGACATCCTGTCCATAACTATAACCAACTATAACAGAACCAGAGGTGAAAGCAGACATAAAACTGCAGACTTTAATGCCTGCAGGAGTCAAGGTTTAAACAGCTGTCCAGTTTTAATGGCTTTGTGTCCTTGTTTTGTTTCTGCAGTACATGTCAAGGCAGGAACCTGTGAGGTCATAGCAGCGCACCGTTGTTGTAACAAGAACAAAATCGAAGAGCGTTCTCAAACTGTCAAATGCTCCTGCTTTCCCGGACAAGTCGCCGGCACCACCAGAGCAGCCCCCTCCTGTGTGGATGGTAGGATTTGTTTTTCTCTTCTTGCCTTGGCTTTGATTTCATGAGATATTACTGTTTTCTGAGGACATGGGATGAATATTGATAGTTTCAACCCTATTTTTTCTTCACTCCTGTCAAAAAAGATGTTCTTTTATATTCACAACATACCTACCATCATATTAGAGCAAATATTTTCATGTAAATAGAGTGTAATGTTTTTGTGTGAAGTGTCATTTCATCCCACACACAAACACACAAATAGACAAATACATTAAATGCAAATTGCTGACTGATGTAAACACTTCTGTTGAGTCAGTGGTTAAAATTGAATTGTCTGTGTTTAAAGTCATGTAATCGATAAAACGTGCCCCAAACTGTTTCTGCCCATCAAACTAGAGCCACACATCTCTATTGCCATCTCATCTTTCTCACCTGTCACTCCAGAGTCGAGAGCCATTTCAGCGTGACACCATCATCCTCCTGCACACTGGAGCGCTGCAGAGCCTGCTTGTCTAATAATATGTCGACAGGCTCTCTCTCTGGACGGGTCAATCGATCCTGATCTTCTTTTCTGCTCTGTAATATACCGGCAGATTCTAGCTGCCCTCTGCCCTCCTACCTCCTTCAGAGCTTTGAGACGCTTTTTCCTAAGGTGCCCTGGTACAATAGTGGAACCAAATAAACGCTGGTCAATTTTGGTAGGATATACATTTATGCCATGTGTAAATGATTAAACAGCAGCGGAAGACTGAAGACTCTAATGTGACAGATAATTGACTATTACAAAGCTCTGATATTTGAAACTCCTTCTATATATGTTAAATAAACGTCTCATTACAGAACACTTCACCATTTTAACCATTATATGTTTTTCCTTATTAAATTATGTTTTTAATCCACTTATTGCTAGTCTTGGATTACGTGAAGCATCTGCCATACAAATCTCTGTGAATGAGTTGTTACTGTAGAAACAATAGCATATTAGAAAGAATCTGTGCTTTGAGCCTAATAAATAGATATAAACCTGTGACTTGTCTTGCAATGGCAGAATATTAAGCTTTTAATGGTCTCAACAACAAATCACTGGTCAGGAAATTAGCAAGAATTAAAAGAAATTGTGGATCTCTCCCTGCTCTATCAATCCTGGTTCCATTTATGAGCTTGTTATCAGGCCCTTGAAGATATTTTTGAAACATTTTGTACACCCAGAGATGTGTTAATTTGAATTTTACATCAAACATTTTAATCATTATCATGATTTAACCTTTACAAGAAGACTATCCCTGTTTCTAGTTTTTCCCCAAACAGCACAAGTAAATGAGCAAATGGCACAGGAGGTCTCCGGAGTGCATTTGTTTAATTCTTGCTAATTTTCTGACCAATGATTTGTTGTTAAGACCATTACAAGCTTAATATTTTGCCATTTGGGGCTTGGCCCATTTTTTTTTTTACCCAGGAGTGTATATAGAGTCGGGTCCATATGTATTTGGACAGTGACACAATTTATGTAATTTTGCCTCTGTACACCACCACAATGGATTTGAAATGAAACAATCAAGATGTGAAGCAATCAAGACTTTCAGGTTTAATTCAAGGGGTTTAACAAAAATATTGCATTAACTGTTTAGGAATTACAGCTGTTTTTTACAGAGTCACTCGATTTTCACAGGCAATTGGATAATTGACTGTTAAGCAGTTTCATGGCCAGATGTGGCCTGTTTTCTCACTATTTCATGACAAATTAGAGATGCAAGTTAAGGAGGTCATCATTAGGCTGAAAAAATAAAAGAGACCTATCAGAGAGATAGCAGAAACTTTAGGAGTGGCCAAATCAACAATGTGGTACATTTTTAAAAAGAAGGAATGCACTGGCCACCTAAAGGCCTGAAAGGCCATGGAAGACGACTTATGAACAATCTGAATCTGAAAACAATGCTGAATTCTTTCCTTAGCGAAGAAGAACCCTTTCACAACATGTAGCCAAGTAAAAACACTCTAGAGAAGGTAGGCGTATCATTGTCAAAGTTTACAATCTAGACACGCCTTCATGAATGTAAATACAGATGGTTTACTTCAAGATGCAAACCACTGGTAACACTCAAGAACAGAAAGGCCAGATTAGTCTTTGCTAAAAAAAAAAAAACTCTAAAATAGTCTGACCAGTACTGATGCAGGATTAACTCATACCAGAGTGATGGGAAGAGAAGAGTATGGAGAAGGAAAGGAAGGGCTCATGATCCAAAGCATACCACATCATCTATCAAACATGTGGAGGAACATGTGGCTGCCAGTGGAACTGGGTCACTGCTGTTTATTGATGACTGCTGATAGAAGTAGCAGGATGAATTCTGAAGTGTATAGAGCTATACTTTCTGCTCAGATTCGGTCATATACTGCAAAACTAATAGGACAGCGCTTCACAGTACAGATGGTAATGACCCAAAACATACTGTGAAAGCAACTCAAGAGCTAATTAGTCACCTGTCTGACTTGTTGAGCATGCTTTTCACTTAACGAAGACAAAACTGAAAGCAGAAAGACCCACAAACAAGCAGCAACTGAAGGCAGCTGCAGTAAAGGTCTGGCAGAGCATCTCAAGGGAGGAAACTCAGAATTTGGTGATGTCCCTGGTTTCCAGACTTCAGGCAGTCATCGACTGCAAAGGATTTGCTTCCCAGTATTAAAAATAATCCTAACATGCATGATTGTTAGTTTGTCCAATTACTTTTGAACCAGTGAAAATGGAGGGACTATGTAAAAAAAAATGCTGTAATTCCTAAACGGTTAATGCAATGTTTTTGTTAAACCCCTTGAACTAAAGCTGAAAGTCTACACTTCAATCGCATCTTGACTGCGTCGCTTCAAATCCATTGTGGCGGTGTACAGAGGCAAAATTACGAAAATTGTGTCACTGTCCAAATACTTATGGACCTGACTTTAAATATATATATGCATCAGCAAAAACATTGAAACATTCCCAGATTTCCTCTGATGCAGAGAGAAAGAGAGAGGAAGAGTGAAAAAAGAGGGATAGAAAAATAACAGGGAAGAGTTTTATTTTTTTTGTGGGTAAAATTTTATAGGGGTTCAATAGGCCTTCATCCTTGGAAATACTGGATGTGGGGTGACTGTCGTATGTGTGTGTGTGTTTGAGTGAGTGTTTTACTTTTTCTCTCTAAATGCACCTGCAGTTTCTACAGCTAGTAGGATTGAGTGAGCCAGAGAGAAAGATATTCTCTTCATTTCTCTCTCTATATCTGTCTCCATAGCTTCTATAGTAGCACAGAAGTGGTGGTGCCAGATGCAGCCATGTATGGAGGGTGAGGAATGTAAGGTGTTGCCAGATCTTAAAGGTTGGAGCTGCAGCACCGGGAACAAAGTCAAGACGACCAGGGTGAGACAAGGCTCTGCCGAAACTTCTTTCCTTTATGACTCATAACACCGGCAGTATGTTTGACAATCAGTCATTTTGCTACACTAACAACTCAGGCATGCATCATCACTATAAAGTATTAATAATTGATGTGCTGCTTATCTATGATTGGAGACTGAAATCATGCTCAGCTTATACATACAAAGCATATTCTCAAAAAGCTGTTTTGTAATTTTCTTGAATAACAGTCTTGTGTAACATGTATTATTTTCCATGGAATCATTCACCCCATTGCCATCTAAAGAAGATAAAGCCTTTATTTCAGGATCTGAGGATTAGCTTCAAATGACTGTTTATAACCCTTGCCTTCTATACAGACCCCCACTGTGAATACGTCACATTGCTATTTGACCTATATGCTTCTAAAGTGAACGAAAGTGAACTTAAAATTTGTACTGCAACTAAAAAAAAAAGGCTTTTGACACAGCCTTTCAGGATTTCTGCACACCATGTGTGAGCCTATGTGTTTTTGTGAGTTTTCAGGTACATGCCTGTGTGTGTTTGTGTGCACATCTTAACGCTGACACACTGCGTAGCCATCCGTTAGCCTGAAGTGTTTGACTAACCAAACACCTTCTTCAGCCAGTTCCTAAATTATTCATAGGACAGAGGGGGCTTACGTGAGGCAGCCCTTTTTCACTTTAGCTGCCTTAAATAATGCATGCTAGAACACTCACAGTCACGTCAGTGGCAGGCATGCCTCTGAGGTGCTGCCTGCTCCTCTCAAACCTGGCTGCTTTTGATTTTTGGAGCTCTCCAGGCCACCGCCCTCACACATGTCTAGAATACAGCAAGAGTGTGGAATCCCAGATGTGTCACCATGGTGACATGATTGGAGCACGTGATTGGTTGGTTTTTTGGCTCCATCTTCAGGGCCGTGGTAATGATTGTAAACCATCGGTTGACCTTGTTCTGTTATGGTTTTGTTTTACCTCCATCATAAAACATTGTAAGCATTGTAACTGCAAGGCCACTGATAAACAGATTCGCTCCATGTCAGACAATTCGAGCTGAGGTACATACTGCAATAGAGACATGAGAATTTTACTAGAGGGTATTGACTAGAGAGGTTATTGTTATTGTCAGTGATTTAACTAACAAAGTATGAAACCAATCTGTAAATCATTCGCCCACATGCTGTAAACCGCTTGACATTATTTCAGTGCACTAAAAAAATTAGTTACGTTTAAAAGGAGCTTGGGTTCCAGCAAGCTGAGGACAAAATGTAATACATATGTGTGTGTGTATATATATATATATATATATATATATATATATATTAGTTTGCACAACTAGTCCAGCTGGAATTTCAGGCAGGACCAATTACACCGTGCAATCTGGCCAGCATCAGCACAATGTAGCAGAAGTCTACATGCGTGAACTTGCGATGCACTGGGGAACACACAAGAAGGAAGTGACCTAAACACCTCCCGGCTCGTCAGCACACCCTCTAGCTCCCTGCTGTCTCTGATTTGTAGGTGTAGATTACACTGGGATTCCCTGCACAGCCAAGAAGCACAGTCTCATCCTCTGATACAGAGACATAACCTAACCTCAGCTAGCTGCGCCCTCCATCCTGCAAGTATGTGTGTGTCACTGAGCAGGAGCAAGACCAGACCGGCACGCTAAGGGCTCTCAGGCCCGGCAGAGCTCTCACCTCCCATCCCAGCATGCTCCAGAACGGTATTTTGGGCCGTGGCTGCTGAGCTGGAAGAGCTGCCGAAGTTAATGAGCCTGATAGGTGCTGTTGCAGGGAGGGGTGTGAGCATGAGTTAACCACAGTGTTAACACCTCATTTGTAGGAAAGAAGCTTTAACAGGTGCAGTTATGGCTTAGATAATGAGGAGAACTCAGGCGAGAAGGACATGAAGTCTATAACAGATGTCCCTTTTGCAGACTGAGCAGCCTGAGCAGGCTGATAAAATTGCATGAATTCTAATGAACAAGAGTAATCAAGTTAGATTACAAATTTAGATATAAATAAAATGCTGGGAGCTCTAAACCCATATTCTACCCCAAGCTTTAACATTTTTGTACATTTTCATAAGAGTTGATCCGTATGAATTGTTAAGATTTTGCCATTTACAATTTTTTACATTTACAATAAGAAACTACAACGAAACTAATTTACTGTGAACAATTTATGGTAAAATAAACAATTTATAAATTTGCAATAGACTGCTATATTTTTTATTTCTAAAATCAAAATTTTTCATTAATATTGTACATTTATGTTAACTACAGCAAAGTTCAATACTGTACATGTGCTCATTGATTTTAAAATGACCAAACATGTAGCGGGCTGTACTTATTTTTTCAATTACAAAAAACTGTTGTGACTTAAAAATCAGCCACCTTTTATCTCAATAAATCTTAATGCATATTGTTTCTTAAGCAGTAACACTACCACTGACACTGAACCTATAGAACTAGACACTCCAACTCAATACTCAGGCAAGCGAGAGGACACACAGCGGTCCTCAGACCACCATTAGCTCAAAAGGCTTTAGACAGGAGTGTTATTTATAGCTAGCTAGCAGTAATTCAGAGTATACCAGCAAGTCACCAACCTGTCAGCTGAGATAGCTTCTGTTAAATCTTTGACAAGGTGAAGTTATAGGCGAATAACTGTGAGTTGTAGGCGAATAAGCCAAAACACATCTGGAGTAAACAGAACAAAAATAATATATTTTAGTCGTATCTAACTAATATCAACTCAGAATACTTTGAAAGTAATGTTTCTGCAGCTAAAGATTCCAAGATGAATTGCATTTTGTATTCTTTTCCAGTAAATAATCTTAATGCTACATATTTTCCCCACAACGCACAATTCTTCTGCTTTTCATCTGACACATTTATCCTTCAAAATGTAAGCTACCCTAAAGTTATTGTAGAATATTTAAAAAAAAAAAAAAAACCTGCATCTGGAATTTTTTTTGACATCATCATCTATATTGGTGTACTATAACTGTAATAGTGTAACTATTTCACATTTCCATGTTACACATATTACATTCATATACTATTATACTGGAATATCATATTTGGCAATTTGTTGTCTTTTATATTAGTCCCTAATCAAAAATCTTCCTTTAAAGTCTGAAAGTCATATGCACTGGTGGTTGTTTTAGTTCATACATTAACATAAGTTTTCTTTTTCAGGTCACACGGTAGTCTGGGATAAGGATATCTGCGGTTTATCATCTTGTTCTTAGATCATATTACGGAAATGCAGGAACCAGGACTTGACGACTGCTTGAGGACAGTGGAAATTATGTATTTGGTTTTCAGTGGAATACCGATAGTATTTTAAATGGAAACTCTCAGAGAAGTTCTTTGCTTTCTCTGGGCAGCCTTCTTCCACCCAAACGTCCATCCATGTTTTATAACTACTGGACAAGAACTTCCATCATGTAAAATTTCGTCTTCACCAAGATCTTGACATTGACAGTAAAACAAGATATTAATCCAGAGACGCCGTTACATTCTGCCGAACTATGAATGACATTTTCTTTCTTTCTTTTTTTTTTTTTTTGTGACTACATCAAGCTTGAAAAGTTCATTAACTATTTGAAGTGTGTGTGTTCCAGAGCCGACTGTGCTCCCTTCTCCATCCCTTAATGCTAACGTTTTTTCTTCTTTTATAGGAAGATTTTTGATCTTTGTGAGGTGTTTACGTATAAGGACAAACCCAGAGCACTTGTGTTTTGAAATGAACTTGTGCCATTGAAAGAAGTACATTAAGTATTAAAAAATTATAAGAAGTCTAAACTACGATGGTCGGAGTTTGGCAGTGGTCCACTGAAAGTGAATATAAATTTGCAATCACAGATTTGCTGTTTGTTAAAACAAAAAAAAACAAAGCAAAAACAAACAAAAAAAAAAAGGGTGACTGCTATTGAGTAAAAAGTGTAAGTATTATCTTAAATAAAAGTATCTCTATGGGAAACCTCCACACACTATTTGAAAGAATTTAAAAGGTGACACACCAAACACAGACACAGCATTTCTTAGAACAGTGGAAGCAACTATTTTTAAATGTATTGCGATGCCATGCTGTAGTAAGATGCATAGCCACTTTCATAAACTCATGCGCTGATGCTACTGTTTTCCATATACAGTAATAAATGTCATTTAACTGTCAAGATTATCACAAAATTATGTTAATATCCTAAGCAAGACTGGCACACATTCTTTTCTGAGATATGCTTTATGCAGACACTACTTTGTCAGCCTATGATTCGCAAAGTGCTTATGCAGCTATCACAGAGCACTTCAGACTAAATTGTGGAAGACAGAGGTAAGGCTATTAGCATAATACCATTAGGCAGTACTTCTGCCTGGCTAATTTACCATTAGAATTACCAACGGTGGAATGAGGAGAAGCACTTGGAGGTAAGTCAACATGTCATTTGCTGAGAGGAGCAAGTGACACAAGTGATACCCCTCAACATGCCATAAACATCATTTTCAGGTACTAATGTGCTAATGTGTTACCCTAAATCACAGACTATGCACAACCCTATCATTAAAAGGATGTGTGATTAGCAAGGAGTATATGCAGTTTATCTAATTGTTTGCTGGCGTGTGGATGTGTGTGTTAGGATTTGTGTGTGTAGGAGCATCAGATGACTCAGTTTCCATTTGTATTCACAGCCGAATTCTAAGGGTTGCAAGGGTCTTGACTTTCCTTATAGCACTCTCACACATTTCTACTTCATTTGCTGATGACGCTTTCCAGCACAGATCATTTGTAGCAGCCAGAAAAGTGAATTTCTTATGCCTGCAAATCCTGAATGCATAGTAAAGACATCAAAAAGATTACCAAAGCTAATAAAACTCCAACTGTGCAGAGTGTATGAGTGGCCTCAGGGAGGCTACAGTGACAGGGGAGAGACGCGACAGTGCTTTGGGGACAGGGATTAACCATTGCCTTCCATGTTGGATGTCTTAGAGTCTTAATCTGTCTGAGACAAGGGTGGAAAAAGCGTACACTAACATCACAGAACTCATGGGTATGCGTGAAAAAACACACATTATCATTCCAGGAATCCTAATCTGCATGCAGCGCGTTCTCAGGTGTCCGGTGAGGAAGCTGTGAAGAGGATTGGGTCTGCAGGTCTCCAGGCTAGGACTGGAGATGAAGAGAGCACATGCAGGTTGGGAACCTGTTTGTTATTGCTCAGTGTTGGTATTCCACCTGCCACCGTGGCCAACCTGCTTTCCCCCAAATATGAATGGCAATGCAGATATTTAAAATAGGAATACAATACATATGGAGCAATGCCCCTCTCTCTCTCTCTCTCTCTCTCTCTCTCAGTGTGAAAATGTCAGGTTTAATGCTATTCATGAGGCATGTCAGGTGAGACCTGTTATATTTTGGATGATTTTGAACAAGATTTGCTTGTCTTACTTTGTCTAGACACGACCAAATCCTTCACTGCGATTACATTTGCATCTTTGCATCACATGTTGTTGGTGACAGAATGTTCTATCATAAGTGCAGTTATGGGATTTGAGAATAAGTGTGTTTCACCACAATATGTATTTCATGACCCTTGTTTGTCCTTCATGGTACAAGAGGGATGTTTTAAAGTGGAGAGAGCTAAAGGGAGATCAGTGTATTCTATGTTTATAAAGTAGCATCTTACCTCCTCTGTCATTTCTGAGACCTGCAAAATAGATTGTGTTCATTCACAAAGTGTCACGTATTCATGGGGTTTAGGGAACTATTGAATATAATTTGTGTATGTAATGCTTATAGGCTATTTCCTCATCAGGTTCACTACATGGAAGATTTCTTTCCATTTTGATACAAAGATGAGATTTTCACTTTCGCATTTTTTTTTTTTTGTCTAAGAAAAAAACATCAGGAATGCCAAAGATGTCAAATATGATCAATTAGTAGTAAAATAATAATATAAATAATAATAATAACAAAAATTAAAGAATAAGGGAGAATTGTAATCTGTCACTTATATTAAACATCTCTATTAAAAGTTGTCATTTCTTCTAAATAGCCAAGTTATGCTAACTGTGTGTATCATTATGGCTCGTGTCCACATATCATCTTCTGGCGTTTTCCTCCTAGCATGTTAACTGATAAGCATATTGTTTCGAATATGAAATAAGACATTACAATAAATGCTACATGTTTTATAATCCTTGGATGTCCTGATTCAAATGCACAAGCTGCCATTTTATAAGCCAATTACATATTGAGGCAATCATATAAATCGTGTGGTAACTAATACTGTATAATTCATGCACAGTGATGTATTTTTATATTTCTAATTAATCCATCTCTTCCCCATGTCTAAAGCATTTCCATTCCCATCATCACCTAAATCCTATTACCCTCATATTTCCATACGGTTTATCATTTTCATGTAGAGGAGACATGATATCTAGATGCCTTCTTTTGATGGAAATATTGGAAAAAGAACACACTGTATAAACTTATGCCAAAATAGTTTGTTAATCAGTCTTTTAATGAAGCACTGGAGGAATGCTCAATAGCTAATGCTGATGTACAATGAAATTTCCAAAATGTTGTCTGTAGAGGAGCTCACTGTCTGTCAATAGGTACTTTCCACTCCCAAGCTTCTAGAGGCTTCCAACAGACAGGTGCTGTTAACAGGTCATTAGCCAGAGCCTTTTATGTTTTGTTATGTCAATTTTACTCCTGTAATTGAAACTGTCCTCTCACCATAGGGTAGTCCTGATAATGAATACAATAAATTAGTAGTAATTAAGTAGAAATTAAGGACACATGCTCCAAAGATCAGGCTCTGGGGAATCAGTGGGGGGTGGGGTGGGAGGGGGGAGTTGCAGTGAGGAATGGAGAAGAGTGGTTACTGTTAGCAATCTACACTGCAGTCTTGTTTGGTTAAAAGTCATTAAATTACATTAAATGACTAATTTCTTATTCGTGTGTGCAATTCGCCAGAGACCACTGGAGGTTTTAAATGAAAGAAAGAAAGAGAGAGAGAGAGAGAGTACTTTGTATGAAGCAATTCAAAAATGCATTAATAAAACAATACAGAAACATTCAGAAATCATTGGAGATAAAGTCTATTTGCATAATTCATTAAGATTAATCAGACAGCGGGACATTCAGCGTCTCCTCTGAGGAGAGGGCAAACACAAATAGTTCATTCCCATGAAAGACCTTTTTAATCTACAAACAATGATGTAAATCTAGATCCGGATAGCAGAATTAACCTCCGTGTTCTCCATAACCCCCAACCACAAACCATCAGTGATTTGTCTTCATGTAGGCAAAATTTCATTAATATTAAACACTCCCTTTTTATGAAGTCTCATATAAGATATATCCTGCTTGGCCAACGCATAAAGCTCAGTTCTTTTTGATTGAATCTTTCTGTAATGGACTAAGGCAGATATTCTCCAATAGCATAAGAGGGAGGACAGGCATCTTATCTCCAAACCATGTCCAAGTCCAAATGAAAGATTTTTTTCCCTAATCTATCTCTAAGTCAGGAACGCAAAGCAAGCAGGCACAAAACTTGAGGAAAGGATCTTTAAGTGAAGCTTCAGAGATCACACTGACGTGTAACCTCATCATGCTCGCACCACGTTCTCTGTCTCTCTGTAGACAATATACATCTCTCTGTGGTTGGAGGGCAAGGTCATGTAGACCATACACAATCTCTCTGTTTTCCTGATGGCTCCAGAGACCTCTAAGGTAAGTGGAGGGCGAACAACTTTCATATTTTTAACGACCCACACCTTTCACCATAACAACCAAGTTTCATTTAGATAGAATTAATACTAAACAATCTTCAGTGACAAAATAGTCTCATGAAATCATTAGGATTTATTAATAAACATGTTAATAAGTAGATTATAATTTGTCTTAATAGGATATATTATACTGAAACTGTGCACAAGTTGGACAAATGTACAGACTGTTTGCTATGACACAACCGTATATTTAAAAGGCTGGATCACACTCGGCTGTCCAAAAGACAATATACTGCTGTCATAATGCAAACGTTATTAGCTCTTTAGTGTTAAATGCAGCATATGGCAGCTTCTTGTACTTTTACTTAAACTATACAGCTAGTTTAATCATACTGGGGTCATGTGGTGGAGGTGTGAGGAATATAAGAAGCCAAAATTCAAAAGCACAGTGTTCTGCCAGCTGTAGGGGACTTTAAACAGTTTGTGGGCAAGGAGCTGAGGGCCCATTTTCCACAAACACCATCTGCTGGGTTTGTCCAGGCAGCACCTTGACAACATGAATTAGTTTGAAATACTGTCAAACAAACAGAAGCAAATTGGATTTTTTCCCCACACCATAATAAAAACAGCACAGAGTGTAATAAAGAAAAGTGTTGGATCTGGAAAACATTTGAGATGAACTGGAAGAAGAAAAGCCAGACTGAAGAACTTTGCAGGCGTGTTGATCTAATTGTTTGGCGCTTGCTGCTCTGTATCCAGGTATCTCTAAATTTGATATAACGGAAGTGTGGGATGGGAAATTGTTATTTTGTCCATTGCTCTGTCATATGTTTTCTAGCTGTCAGCTGTTTGATGGGAAGAAGTCACCATTTCAGCAATTACTTCACTATAATGTAGGATTTTCTTATCACACAGAAGTATATTTGGAATATTGATACTGCAAAAGTTACCATCCCTGACTCTCTGCTCTGTACCTAATTGCAGCGACTCATCGTATACATTGCGAAACAATGAAACAGATTGTTCACAAATATTACACACACACACACACACACACACACACACACACATATATATATATATATATATATATATATATATATATATATATATATATATATATATATAGAGAGAGAGAGAGAGAGTTGTTTTTTGCTTTTGTAACTGGAAAACATATCATTTGTGAGAAACACACACCATCATTTAGATGCTCCTTTTCTTTGTGTGGCCAGCGATGCCTCTATTCTTCCTTATCAGCCTTATTTTTTGCTATAATGAATGCAGCGTTATGTGGGGTTTGGACTGCAGTGCCGGTGGAAGTCTTCCTGCAAGTCTCATTCTCTCTTCCCACTCTGAATTACCTCAATGCCCAGGGGTCACCTGAGGGGGCTGCAGTCATTTGAAAAAGAAATTATCTTTTGTGATTCTTACCGAGACAGATGGGGAGTGAGAAAGCGAATGACAAGGAACGTGTGAGGGAGAGAAAAAGAGATGGAGAAAAAGGATGTATTTCTTTCTTTGCAGCCTGTGAACAGGTTAATGGGAGCTTGTGGCGGAATGAGCTGATACCTATCTGTTCTCTGGGCAAGAGAGGGAAAGAAAGAAGGAGAAAGAGAGAGAGGGAGAGAGAGAATGACTTTTTGATGGGTTCTTCTTTCTCCTTTGCCCTGTTTCTTGATGTGTGTGATTATTTATTTATTTTTTTGCTGGTAAATAGCTTATCCGAGTGGGAGCCCGTTTTGCCTAATAGGCAAGTTTCCACAAGGTGGGTCAGTACACTGATAGCAAGGCTGATGAGTTGGCAGGAAAGGTGAATGCTGTTGTTCTTCACTATTCTCATTATCAGGCTTCCTCAAGAGACACACTTCATGTAGCAACCAATGCAAGATAAAAACACTGAGATGAAACAAACATGTTTCTTATTCTCATTTGCTGACTACATGCTCTGCACTCTCTTTTGATGAAGCTGGTCCATTCTTTTTGATGTATCTTTAAACAATTTTTCAAGTACTGTCAAAAATTGATATGCTTGTGCTATCTCTCTTTGACAAATTCTGTATGTTCTTGTTACAATCACTGTTATCTACTGCTATAACATGTCTGACATTTTTTTTTTTTTAAATAGGAACAATCATATCACTGTACTTCAAACAATTCTCACTGGCCTGGTTTATATTTAAGCTTGACTGCTGAAGGAAGATCAGCTGGTTAAAAAAAAAAACAGAAATTATTAATTATTTATGTTATCTGATTTGACTGATTCTCTGCCCCAAATCTGCTTGGCTGGAATTCATTACCATAATCACACCCTAAACCCCAACAAGCAACACAGCACGTCCACAGCAGTAAAGACTACGGCATCCACGTAAAGCCTGGTTTGACTTGTTTGCGCTCATGTAACCCACCTTGGTTGAAGGAACCATGAAGAACAGATGTTCCTGACTAATTATTCCTTGTATCGTACTGCTCAAAGGCTCACTGCTGGGTTCTTATGAGACCTATGGTCATTCATGTCTGAGGCAGCATTACCAGTAACTGGAGGGCACGCCGTTCCATCTGTGAGGGACCAGAGAAGGTGATCTGGAGGAACTAAGTCTAACGAGGGAGTGCTTCCTGACTCTCTCCTGTTGCTCAGTGCCTTTGGTGTTGGAAAAGAATGAGTGTTTAAAATGCATGGGTTATTTGTAGCGCATGGGATTCTCATGCCTAACAAACTGTTGGTGTTGGAAAAATGAGTGAAAATAAAAAATACTATAAATAAAAAAAATTTGCTTGCATAAGGTAAAACAGTCCATAAAGTAAAACAATCGCTCTATGCCCACAAAATAAGATTAATTAAGTCTATAGCAAGGCTATACTTGGCTAGTCAGTGATGCTGATTGGCCATTTCTAAAAACCTTTTTTTTTTTTCCGTCAGCAAAGCTACCCAGCCGCCTTCTACCATTACAGCACTTCAACAGATTTAATCTGTGTTTTCATGTACACATACCTTCATGCTAGCTAGTTCACTGATGTTTTGAGTTTCATGGCTCATACTCTCAACACAGACATAAAGCCAGGCTAATGGCTCTTGTATCTGGATCATCTGGGTGTAGCTTGAAGTGATTACAGCCATTCAAAATCAAAATGGGATCAGTTGATTCCATCATCACTTCCTAATTATATTGCAGGTTAACTGAACTCTTAAAGCTTTCTGTCCAGCTCCTGAAGTCCTAACCAGTGGAAAATATATCTTAGTTGTGTCTACCAGGCAACATGGCATAAAATTATAATGGGAATTGTACAAAAAAAAAGAGAAGAAAATTTCCCAGAAATCCTTCTGTGAAGGCTCAGAAGATCCAGAGTTCCCCTCTGCTTATAGTCTGTGTAAACTATCTTTGCTAAACTATGTCATATAAAATAAACTCATAATTCACAGAGCTAGGCTTCAGTCTCAGTTCCTTCCTCCCTTCTCCCTCTAAGAGTTTTGACTTGACACCGTCACCCTTGGCTTGCTAACTGCTTACTTAGGAACTGATAGGAATACTTTATTAATATATTGGACAGTAGGGTTACTGTGTTACTGAATAAATGCAGTAAGTTTTAACTGAATTCCACTAAAGCAATATCAGGTTTACTTACTATCTGAGAAACAACAAACACAACAAGAATTATAAGCTAATATTCAATAATACTCATTAGCCTTATTGATAGATTGTCTCATGTTAAATTTAAGTCAAAATAAAAAAGATATTAATTGAAAATAAGATGTCAAAAATAATAATACAGTATATTGAAATAACATGATTTAAATCAAAATAATGACATACAGTATGCTGAAATAAGGAGACATTAAGACAGTGTTGAATGGCCTAGTACTTAATTTTTTTTTTTATATATATATACACATCAGGGTTTTTGTAGTATTCTGAAAATGAAAATCCATTCAGTTCAATATTTAATGCTACAATAATTCATAATTGAAATAGTAACACTATAATGTACATGACATGATACCAATTTTAAATATTTAAAATAAAATTAATTAATTAATTAATTAATTAACTAACACCCACCCAGCAAATGCTGGCAAAACCGGCAGGTTATTTATTCATTTACTTGCTATTTTGGTGGAGAAGCTGCTACTTATTAAAAATGCCTGGCTAGGCTATATGTTAGGCTCTATGGTTTATATTTTTAGTATGTCTCACTGTGCACATTTTCTTCACTTATCATGACCGAGTTATTTTCCACATGTTGGCTACAGTGTGCGCAGGAGCCGTCAATCAATCACTATCATGCACTTCTGCTACAATGGCTAACAGAGCTGTGATAAATTAGCTAGTTAGGTAAACTATTGTTGGTTTCAGTCAAAAAGTGTCCGATTCAATTAACACTGATGAAAAATAGGAAACGTCATATAGGCTAATGCTAATTTCTGTGTCACTGCCACCTGAAAAATGTCACATCTCAGATTAGTAGTAAATATAGCATTTCTGACTATAATATTGATATTAGCTAATGCTTCTAAATAACTGGTTGTCTGGGTTGTTAAAATAAATTCAGGGCCTACACATGAGCCTACACATTAATAGTTTCACCCTACAAGAAAAATAACACTGACAGAAAAAACAACACAGGACAGAGGGACAGATACAGAGATAGAAAGTGCACTTTGGATGAAAAGCATAACTGAAATGAAATGAGTTTACAGTAGATAAAATCTTTTTCATAAGTAAAATATGGAATTTCTAAAGTAAAAGTTAAAGTAAAATAGAAATAATATTTAGATCAAATAGGCATTTTGTGTTAGTCTCCTACAGTATATTCCTGTGCTAGGTTTGTTCCAACAACACACACAAACAAGTAGAACTTGAAACCAATGGCACTGATGATCATGTCTCCAGCGCCAAGTCTAGTCTTTCTGACGATGAGTCGCTGCAATTAGGTACAGAGCAGAGAGTCAGGGATGGAAACTTTTGCAGTATCAGTATTCCAAATATACTTCTGTGTGATAAGAAAATCCTACCATGGTTTACATTAGAGTGAAGTAATTGCTGAAATGGTGACTTCTTCCCATCAAACAGCTGACAAAAAAAAGGGCCAATTTATGGCAAATTACTAAGATTTTAATGGTCTTAACAACAAATTGCTGGTCAGAAGATTAGCAAGAATTAAACAGATGCACTCCTGAGACCTCCTGTGCATTGAACTGTTTGAGGAAAAGCTAGAAATGTTTTTTTTTTTTTAAAAGATTACTCATTATTTGGTTATTTGCCACACCTGATGCAGCCCATCAAGGGCCTGATAACAAGCTCATAAATGGAACCAGGATTGATAGAGCAGGGAGAGATGCACACTATTTGTTTAATTATGGCTAATTACCTGACCAATGATTTGTTGTTAAGACCATTAAAAGCTTAATGTTGTGCCATTTTGGGCTTGGCCCATTTTTTGCCCAGGAGTGTATGCCTCAAATACCCTTCAAATATATAGGAAGGGAGCTAATGTAGAAAAGCCCTTTCAGACATTTGACCTTGCTGTGAGACTGACCCTATTTGGATCAATTCCAAAATCTGATCCGTTCATCTGTTGGATACAATGATACTTCCATATAAATCCTAAAACATTCAACCACTCGTAAATGAGATATCACTAATGAGAATCTTGGAGAGACGGATAGATGCATGGACACATGGATGAACAGAAAACCTGAAAACATAATGTCTCTACCAGCTAGTGGAGGAGGCATAACAATAATAAATTAATAATTAATGCATATATTAGTGTTTTATAAATGATAACATCTGCATATTCTGTGGCAATGCTAATTGGCCACTATACGTGGAAAACTACTTCTGCCTATAAGGCTACAAAGTTAATTTCAAGCCCAGTATGTTAGCTACATAGATTAACGGAATTCATAACTAAACTAAAGAAAAAAACAAAAAACAAACCTTAAATTTTGGTCTGTCTGTTTTTGCCTACAAGTGCAATTTGTGATCTAACCAAGCATTTGGTAATCAAACTAATTCGATCAATCTAAGCTTCTTCTTCTGAAATCAGGTGTTTGCATGAAGCAAAGGCTTGCATTCATACTAGCACTTTCTGGCTCATCATTATTAGCTTATAAGATTATACTTGTTTTATTGTGTAGATGAAGAAAATCATCATCTCTCTATCCTGCCAATCACAGATGAGATGGTAACCTCAGTGACAGAACTTACATATTTAAAATATGACAGTGTTCCATATCCGTTCCAGAAGATAATTTGCCTATACTGTGTACAGATTACGCTTTTCAGTAACCCACAGGGGAATTAATGACTATAAAAGACATGTGGAAATAAGTCAAGATGGTGAGAGTAAAGGCTAGAATGTGAAGAGTAATGATACATTTAACAGAACATCCACTCATAACTCCCAGAAATTAACTCAGAAGGCTGGAATGTTTAATATTCTACCACAAAATGTAGCACCACCTCCACAGAGAGCAAATGAAATACAGCTTAATAAGCTTAGAACAGCAAACTGTCTATCACTTCCCAAGTGATCAAGTCCGAATCGCTGCTCTGTCAAGTCTATGTCAGGGTTGCCAGATTGAAGTAGATGTTTCTAGTCTAATTAGAGTTGAAAAACCACCTGATTGACTATACACCAGCTTAAATTCCTTCTACTGACCCAATGTCATTTCTCCACCCCAGTGTGTGAAAAAAAAGCCCAAGTGAGCAGGAGCCTTGGCAAGGCTGGAGCCGTAGGAAATTGCATGACGATTGGTGTAATAACCACATACATTAAGAAGTTCAATTAACTACCAATGTTGTGGCAAAACCCAGGATGAATTTAGATTTGATGTCTAGATTTGAGTCTGCATCTAGTACAACGTATCATATTAGGTTTTAGTTATTCAGATGCCAGCACATGTATAATAGAAGAAGCGTGGGGTTATAAGGCACAAGGGAAAATGAGAAAGCCATATTTGCATTCAATACCTCAAGTTTATATGACCAAACTGGAATCCCAACACACTGCCAGAAGACTACTGATGTACTTAATAACGTGTTATGAGATAAAAATGGAGGCTGTAGGAGAGTGTGTGTGTGTGTGTGTGTGTGTGTGTGCATGTGTGTGTTCTGTAAAATGGCTGTAGCAGCAGTCTAGTCTTTGGCTGGGGAGAATTGGTATAGGTAGCTATTTTTTTAATTTCCCATTAGACCCCATGCAGAGATCGATAGGCGTTCTTTCCCAGGTATCTCATTAATACGTTTTGATGCATGTGCGGTTATGAGGGAGGGCCTTTTGGCAAGTGTAGTTTTGTGCTTAAAAAAGATATTCCCAGAAAAACAGGTGGTTGTATTAGGTGGATAATACTGACGATAACTATGGGAATGTGCTGTGCATGTATGTGGGTGATTGGAAGAATGTGCTGTGAATGTAATGCGAGGTCCGAGCGGTTGACAGGCAATGCCAAAGAAAGTGAAACCCATCATCACAACATGCACTGTTTAAGCCTAAAGTTTAAAATAGCTTACAGTTTACAAAAATGTAAACAGCCATTCAGAGGATGACACATAACACCCCATGAGGACATGATATGACATAAGGCACAATAGCCCTTATTTCTGGGAGCTGCTTTACAAAAGATAACGTTATACATGAAATGCAAAAATATAAGCTTACAACACCTTACAAACGGAGCACAGAGAACAAGAGGCTTGAGACCACTAACAATTATGTAGACTATTGACTTTTCTCTCCAAAGGTGTGATCAATTGCCGTGAAAATAATGACATCGCTTGTTGTTGTGACCTGTTCAGCGGGAAGGCAATTTATTTTTGGTGACAGAGGACTCATGAGAGACAGCAGGCCGTCAGAGGCCGGTGGCGATGGGAGGAGAAAGAAATCTCGCAGGCAGAGTGAAGAGAGACAGCTATTAGTGGCAATTACTTCTTCTGATTGACTTACTAAAATATGTGCTCAGTGGCTGGGCATAAGCCATGCTCTTTCAAACAAGACTTGTTTTTTAATTGGAGTGAAAAAAATATTATTCAACAAGAATAATTAGAAAAACACACTCCTGCAAAGAAATGACACAATGACACTTTCAATATCATTATATGTTTTTCCCACAGACAGGTTCTGATACATGTTTCAGATAAGTAACACCAGTCACATAAACAATCTAATTACTGTTTCCTATATAAAATATGATTGCTTGTGGCGTGGGACTCTTCCTTGTCTTATGCCTTCACACACCCAAACACAAATCATGCTAGGTTGTGAAAAGGCTCTAATAACCCACTTGATGACAATTACCGAAATTTAAGTCAGTCATCTTGTAAGCTAAGGTAACATGATAACAAGATAAAAACTATGCGAGACCTGTAGTCAGTAACCAACATTGTCCAGTGTGCTTGTCTGCCTCATTTGTGTAAATTCTTTTTTGTTGTGTCAGTTTAATTCTTGTCCATACTTCATTTAGTAATTAATATTGGCATTTATACTGCCAAAATGTTTGTTTTTATCATTTAATATTAAGGGACTTGCATACCTTTACAAAAATGTAAACTGTTATTACCAGTACTGTACGTACGTGTCCCTTCATTCTCTGAGTATTGGCCCATTATTATTTGACAGTATGTCTTTGTCAGAAACAGATGATGGATGCATTCTCTGTTTGTGTTTATTAAGGCACCAAGTCCAATTTTGAAAGCGCTGTAAAAAAAAAAGAAAAAAAAAAAGAACAAGATTATCAGTCTAATCGCCTATAACAATGACATCCAAAGGCAGAAATGAAGAAAACAAAGAGCCATTAGTGGTTGAGGAAAACACATATAATACGAGGCTTAGAATTGCACACTGAATAAATGGCAAGACCTTGCAAAATCCTGCTCATCTCGTAACAGAGCTACACTACTCTAATGAGAAAAATGTGATATGGTTTGGATTTTTAGTAGGCTGGCAAGATGGTGCAAGATGGTGCAAGCTTTTCAATTTATCCCAAAGATGTTCAGTGAGGTTGAGGTCAGGTCTCTGTGCAGGCCACTTGAGTTCTTCAACTCCAACCTTGGCAAACCAATGTCTTCATGAACCTCGCTTTGTGCACAGGGGCATTGTCATGCTGGAACAGGTTTGGCTTTGGCCCTTAGTTCCAGTGACGGGAAACTGTAATGCTACAGCATACAAAAACATTCTATATAATTGTGTGCTTGCAACTTTGTGGGAACAGTTTGGGGAAGGTCCACATATGGGTGTGAAGGTCAGGTGTCCACAAACTTTTGGCCATATAGTGTATATTTCTACAACAATGTACACTAGTTATAACATAAAAGATGAACATAGAAGAAAAAATTATATTAATGTCTATTAGGCACACTAAAGTAATAACGACTATTTACTCCTTGCATCCTAAGACTTAGGCATAAACAAGGGATAACAACCACAGTTTTCTCAGCAGTTTGTGATAAAAGTTGTAAGTTCTGCAGATACAAGTCTGGAGACTGGACTGGAGTCTTCAGACCTTCATTTATTAGTTGTGTGCAGAAGATCAATACAGTATTGCTCATAGCCATCAGTCAGTCTGCATATGGACACTAGAGCAGAATTTTTAAATTGTAACAGAGAGAGTGAGGAGTGGCGATAAGGGATACAATGTCTTGCTGAATGTGAATGTCCTTGGGATTATCTTTGGAGCAAGCACACATTTCATCCTTAACAGGCTGACTATTATTTTACAAGGCCACTTATGAAGTAATAATAGTCGGGAAAACCTCCCACCCATTTTTGTTGAGGTCATTTGAAGCATAGTTATTCAGATCATAGTCTGTATATTCACAGCTGAATTTCACCCTGCTCACAAATTACCTAAAGTAGCAGCCGTGCTAATTTGACAACAAAAGGTACAAATACAACTACAAGAATCTGAAGAGAAAGCTCTGTAGCCATGTGATTGACAAGACAAAAAATGTGGGAAAAAGTGAACGTTTTTTTTTTTTTTGTCATTGTTTCTCAGATAGCCCTCTCAGAGTGAGCTGGATAATGGATGAGACTGATGAGTGCTGAGATATGGAGTTTCCTCACTGAGGACTACTTCAGAATGAACCCTTCTTTCTCTGCACACACCTTTCTTACATCCGGCCTGGACTCCAACACAGATTAATGGGCCAAATCAGGACAGCAGAAAAAGTTCCCTCAGCCTCTGGGCTACTACCCAAAACATGAAACAATCTGTCTCTTTTCCTGCTCCCTCTATCTCTGCCTGTACACCACTTTGAGATTCCTCCATTTCCATTGCTCTCATCTCTGTCTTATCTATGGCCTACTTCATGCCTTTTATAAGTCACTTTCCTGCTGTAACTTCGCAGTATCCTTGTTATACACCTTAAGAAGAACCATCAGTGTCATTATATCATGTAAGACTATGCAGTAAGTTGGTATGCCATGAAAATGGTTCGACTGGGTTGGACCTGGTTTCAAGCCAATCACAAAGTCAAGAGGTTGATTAACCACTGCTATACGCTTTCTCCATATATTTTCTGTGGCATGGCACCAGCAGCACGATATCTGGTGGAATGAAAAGATAAGGCAGCCAAGTGTGCTACTGTCATCGCGAGATAAGTCAGGGAGCAGATGCGTGGTGTTCTTATTTTAATTAGATATCAGCAACATAGAATTCGTGCAAGTGAAGAAAAGGGGAAGAGAAGATGAAATGTTGAGAGAGGCAAGGAAGGGAGAGCAAGAGGCTCTTGTTAATTCCGTTGCTGTCTGCTCACATTTTTGTCCTCATTACTCTGTGAGGGAGTGCACACACCCTATTGTCTTCATGAGTTGATGGGAATATTTTGGGTAAAAACGTGAGGGTTTGTGTGGCATTGCAGAAATTTCTGAAGCTTAGAGAAGAGAGAGCGAGAGAGAGCGAGAGCGAGAGAGAGAGAGAGAGACTTACATTTCAGGAATGCTAACCACACTGTGCCTCTCCAAGACAAAACAAAAAAAAAAGTTGTCTGTAGCACGTTGGAACTCAGGCAAAGGAATTGGAATGAATGGTTTGCCCCACAGCTCTTAAGCCTGTGACCTTCACAGCTCTTTTATGTTCTTTTTACAGGAGGTGGGTCTTTGAATTCAAATATATGAGAAAAAAGTGTCTCTGCTCCTGAATGGGAATTAGAAAAGAACAAGGTAATGCCTCTGACCTTGCTGCACATCTCTCATATCTATACTTTGCTCATTGATGGCTAAGTCAACTTTAAAGTGTGACCCCCTTAAATGTCCATATTGAATTCATTTTTAAGTAAAACTTAAACTGTATTTGTCACATTTCCACAAATGCAGTAAAATTCTCAGAATCCAGCTAGATAAAGTCAGCATCACTCACTGGTTACTGTCTTTTCCAAACAACCACCTGTACGGGGGTTGGCGATAAAGCAGTAGGAGACTACATCTTCCTGAGGTACTGTTAATACCACTCCAACACACACACACACACACACACACACACAGCCCAAGGGGCTGGACACAGTGCTAGGCCCAGCTGTCACTTCTGCGCCATTAATCCAGTACTTCAGACGACAGAATCCATCTCCCTCTAGCGAAGCTTTGACAGAGGCTAAAAGCACCGGTGAGACAGTGGGACGCGGATCAATCGTTTCGATCCTACCTCTCATGCCCGGACCCATTCATCAGCCTCTGGTTGTTTGTTTGTTTGTTGCTGCCTTTGCCAGGGCATCTCTGGAGTGCGAGGTGCTGTGGGTGCAGGTGTGGGCCAGAGAGGAGACAGAAAAATGCCAAAGCGATGCATAAAATCCCATCTTCTATCAGCACCACCATAGCATTTAGTCTCCATGAGGACTTCATGCCACGTGGAAGGTTTTTTTCTTACGTTAAGAAAAGGCATTCATTCCTGACTCTAAATTTAAAAGTAAACCTTTGGCAAATGCTACACAAAGCATATCTCTGGCATCATGCATTTCCATTAATATTTTTTTCAGTCCCCTCATGTCTTCCACATCTCCCAAAATCTATATTGTCTCCAAGGTGTACAGCTATTTATAATGTCATACCTTTCACTTGGGTGGCCTTGGTTATTTCAGCATGAACTACCTGTCAGCTATGTGCTGCTGATCCAGATACTTTCCAGATATTTCCTCCATATACTTCACCTGATTCTGAATTCTGTTCATGTACTATCGGCTCAGCTGATGCAAGCAGATGGCTTGACACATGATGGGTTGGCAGCCCATTTCTTATTTCTCTGCAGAGAACTGGTCTGTAAAGTAAAGGATACATGGAAAGTTTTTATCTAAGGTTTTAGACATGATCTGATGTGTTTCAGTGGAAATATCTCAGCACAAGCCAAAGTTTGGCAATATGGCGTCATAACATGGCTCCACAGCCTGAAAACAAGGGCTAACTGTAACAAATAGCATTCATTAGAAAATTCTGCTACGACATGCCATCACTCAGTTTCTCTCTCTCTTTCTCTCTCTCTCTCTCTCTGTCTCTCTCCCTATTAGGAGGTAATGAACTGTGAACCTTGGGCCTAATGACACTAGAACAAGGAACAAAAACAATGCAACAAATTTTCCCGTGATGTACCATATTTCTTATGGTTTTGAAACAATCAAGTATAAACTAATGAAATCTAACAAATTCTATGGTCATGTTTACAATTTGCCTGCTTCGTCAGTACATTGCAATGATATAACACAGTGGTCATCAACTGGCAGTCCATGGTCCAGATGCAGACCCACCAAAATGTTTCAGCTGACCAAACCAAGTACTTGAAAAAATACTGTAGCAGAGTGACTGGTGGTAATGCAGTGACACATGCATTTATATAAATGATTTAGCTGAAGGCAGCCCACTGGACCAGAGACTAGCTACAGAGTTACAGACAAGTCAGAAAGGCAAGAGTTTTCATAGACCTTCATATATGTTTTATTTTATTCACTCTAAAAAAAAAAAAGGTCAACATTGAAAACAGAATGTTTAAAGGTGAATGGACAATGAAGTATGTGTTTATTATCCCTGCATCAAAAAGGAGGTCATTCTCTTATTATATCTAATCAGAGCCATGGCCTGGTCAATGGTGGCAATGGGAAGTGCCGGTGCAAAACAAAACATAACCACTTCCAGTTGTCTTATTTATAAAGCCGTAACCTTTAAAGCGTTAAAATATATCAGCTGTCATCATTCAGTTAGTTGCGTATCTACGCAGTTGTAAGAAATGAGTTTTATAAAGCTGGACCTTTATCAATTTTATTTGAATGCCCCTGATATAACATGACTGATGTACCATGATATAGCTTTTGCTGCGAAAAGTATATGAAGTAATATCTGTTTCTACATGTGGTGACACTGATGGTAATTGGTTAGTAACAATTGTAGCCTGAAAGCAGGGTGATTACAGCACTTCTAAATGTAAAACAGAGGATAATTCATGCATCACATTTGACAGGATTTAGAAAGAAAATCCAGGCTTACTTATGATGCAGATAACCCATGCATCCAACAACCTCTGAGAAAAAATCTCCCATATTCTCCTTTTTGATAAATTTACCAAGGATGGCTGGTATAAATGGGCTAGCGGGCTTAACCATCCCTCCGTTTCAAGTTAAATATACATAAAATAGGGCTTAATTCTTGGAATCCACATTGTCTTCAAAATGCCTTTACAGAAGAAACTAGAAATAAATAGACTAAGCATACATGGTACAGTCAAAGTACAAATTAAACACTGCAACAGGTTTTATGGCCTTGGTTTGTATGAAAGAGCTGGCTAACTGTAGGTTCATCATGCTAGTTATTTAACTGAAATAATTAAATAAATGTTTTATTTGCATTGTTGGCCTGTTTAACCAATTACAGTCTTCTCTGCCCTCAGGCATGCTCAGAATGTGTGTGTGAGAGAGTGTGTCTGTACGTAAATACCCCCATAGAATTTTCAATTGACCATGGCTTCAGGATATAATGGGATGATGCTATATTTCACACATTTCTCTTCAGCCTATCCCACAGGCCAAATAAGTCACCACTACCATATGTTACACAGTCTGGTACAGAAAATGTGCTCTTGAATCATTTAGTTAATATCAGGATTATACCAGCCAAGCAAACACATACATACATATTTGTATATTCACCATTCACAGACGAACAATACACCTGTTATTGTGCTTCAGGGGCTAAGCTAACTATGACTCAATTCTGCACTTTAAATTGTGTAGTGAAGTGGTACAACTACAACCGAACTACAAGGCTGTGCCCATAAATCATATTTACCCTATAAAACCTAAATCTGACATAGGATTTACTCAGGCAATGTTGTTACTATTTCACTATGTAATTATGATCAACAGCAACAATACAGTTTAAGTGTCCCCACTCTGGTCTTAAAATTAAAATTGAAATATGCATATAGCTGAGCCAGGTGCATTGTGGAAATGTAGCTGTAATACATTTTTTAAGTCTTGGAGGAGGGGTCATTTAAATCATACAGGGTCATATTAATTCCGCCGTTCAAACTTTTTAAACTGGTATGACATTCAGTGGTTTAATATTGCTCCAAGGATTACGCAGCCAAAATATATGAAAATGTCAGTGTGCTCGCTCTTGGTCAGACATCACTCCAACTCATTTTCTGAACCACAAATCACAAATTTTATTTCATACAAATTCATATTATGTTTTGCAAAACCAAAATATAGACAAAATCTGCAGTTCATAGCTTTGAAGGATTACAGAGTGTTACAATATGAACTTGGTGCCACAGAAATGATATTCATAGGCCTATGGATAGACCCATTTTGTGCACGGAATGAGTTTCTTTAAACTATGAAATGAGCTTTGTATTTACTATGTGATCCACAAAATGTAAGGTATTGTTGTCAGTTCAGCGCAAGAAGTGAATTAGTGTGGATTTTTGCACACAAGGTATTCTTGGTTGTCTTCACATTTTCTTTAATAAAAATTCATTTTTGTGGACAAAATGCAGAAAGGGATATGGTTTTGTTATGACAGTGCATAAAAATGAGCAGGTTACATATGGTGCTCAACATGTGGAGTATTCAGGCACCATGCTGTGATGTAGACTGGTTTGAGTGCTAATGACTGGCTCCTCCCTTTGTGCATTAGTTTCATCTGGTGCAGACCTCAGACAGCATTGTAATGATTTTCAGACAAGGAAATATGCTTCGTGTAAACTAGTCACGGATTGAGGCTAATGAATTCCAATACAGCCACCAGAGGATGAGATTAATTCAGGGAATGAACTTAGTTACATGCAGAAGAAAATGAATGGGCAAATGAGTTTTTAGCCAATGAGAGAATGTTGAAGTTGCCTAAATGAGAGAATGAATTGGCTAAAATTTTATTCAACTCTGTAGTCAACAACTGATATGAGGAAACAAAGTGACAGAAATGTATATGATCAGCAGCTACTTGTCTCATTATTCTAATGAACACAGGTAGGAGTCTGCCGACACGGTGCAGGAACTCAGAAGATATTTTTCATATTTCTTATGTCCTGTCAATGCCGTCCCCAGCAGGGAATACAACTAATCTGCATTAAACCATCCCTATCGATTAAAATAAAGAAGAGAAAAGTGTAACGCAAATTACAAGCCTGTTAAAACAAGGGAACTGAACTACCAGATGATTTTAGACATCATACCCTGATAACTAAGGTCAGCCAAATGATGCAGATTTGTAGTACTAGGGAGTTGTACTAAAATTACTTTCTTTTATTTAACTCCAGAATTATTGAAAATAAGCAAATATGAATAACAAATGCAAGGATTGCTATTTTGTGTTTAAACATATGTGAAACATTGTACAGTTTTTCAGACAAAATGTTTTCTTAAGCAGCGCATTAAAAAGTGCATTTTCTGGAAGATTCAGAACTGTCTGCACACCTGAAATTCATTTTTGATGAAGCCTGTGCTGAATAGAATAACACAGCTGAGTCTCTTCCTATAATGCTTAATGAGGTTTGGAGACAAATGTAGAGGGTTGTTGGCTTCGTAAGTCCCTTTATATATTTACGATTGTGGATGTGGAATGCCCTCTTCAATTCAGAGAACAGATTTTCAACAGGGTTCAAATCCAGAGACTAAAATGGCCACTGCAAAACTCCAGCAACAATTTCTGTATTGATTCGGACATCTGTTTGAGGTCATTATCGTGGTACTTAGCAGAATGAATGATGCCATCAATCTTCACAAGAGTCCCTGCACCACTAGCTGCAAAACAGCCCCAAAGCACCACTGATCAACCACCATATTTTACAGTGGATATCGGGTGCTTTAGCTTACCATCCTCCTTTTCAGCAAACATGCCAGTGGTGTTCAAGGCCAGAAAGGTAGGTTTTGGTTTCACCTGACAAGAGCACAATTTACAGTTCTAATGGCACTCGACAAAGTTCAGATGCTGAAATGTGTGTTGCTCTCAGGAAGGGCTTTTTTCATCCATCCCCTAAAATTAGCTTGTTGTCATGTAGGTGCTGTCTTATAGATTTGAAGCAAGTACCAACTACACTATGCACTTCTGAAACTGTGATCTATGGGTCCTTTTTTCATTTATTGCATGAATAATAACTGCTAAAATGTGGTCTGACCTGTAAGTCATAGAGTCTTAGGCCACCATAGACTTTGACTCTTCTTCTTCCTTTTTTCTTAAACAAAAGGTTTGATCTGTCAAGATCATTAGGGCAAAACAGGAAGTGAAACCTCAGAATTAATCACCTGTCGAAAAATTGATGTCAGGACAATTCAGGTGTATGTTTGACCTTCCCCGATCTACAATAACACACATTTTCAAAAATTGGAGAATTTTTTTTTTCATTCTCCTAAAACTGACACAGTTAAAAAACGATTTAAACGAATCACGACCTTCCGTGATCTGTAATAACACACAATTCTTGTGTCCTGCTCTTTGCACCAGAATTTTATAGCAGTGTGTAATGTGGTTCAATAACCAGAGCATCAGGGATAACATCAGGGATAAAAAAAAAAAAAAACCTCCT
>CM040976.1:12990630-12998472 GCA_022985145.1 Pangasius djambal
AGATGCCCCTGACACAACCCTCCCCAGTTATCTGGGCTTGGGACCAGCACTGAGAGCACACGAGCCTGTGCACCCCCAGTGGCTAGGTTGGCACCCAGCTGGGGGCTCAAACCCACAATCCTGAGATCAAGAGCCCCATGCTCTGTCAACTGAGCTAGCCAGGCAGCGTTTGCCATGCACTTGGATATGATAGAGAAAAAAACCTTCATGGTACCATGCGTTATCGACAGATATGTCAGTTGTATTAATTGTATATTTGTATTATTCTCTCCTCCACAGCTGAAATAGCAAGAAGTAGCCAGTGTAAGGGTTTTAGAGTATAAGATTTCAATAAATGTAGCACAGAGAGCATGAAGTAATATCACTTTTGAGTTTTACCTTTTCAGAACGATTAAATCTTACAAACTCGATTACTGTTTTCAATGCTATGAGAGATATGGAACTCACTGAAAGAGGTTGTGTGAGATAAAATACCACCATGACACCAACACATACTAATGTAGTAGAATTTTAGGATTTAGGAACTTCTGTGCTAAACTGGACAAAGCAATGCAGTCAGGATTGTTGGTCGGAGAGAATGAAATTCACACATCAGTCAATTAAATGTGATCATTTGTATTTATGTCTAACTGGTACATTTCTATGGCATCATTCCTAGACATATTTAAGTCAATCCATGAAAAGCAACTATAAAGTTTTGCCTATTGCTTGCATGTTTCAAACAAACTGCTGCAGTAACAGAGTACCTTTTTCATATAGTACATGCTTAATTTTAAATAAAAGCCTCTGAGAGCAGTTATATGGTACAATTAAATTTTAAATAATAGCTTCTGACACTGGTTATATGGTACACGCGTAAAAGCTAAATAGATGCCTCTGAGACTGTTAAATTGCATTTTAGTGAAAAGCTTCAAATTATAGCTCAAGAGATTTGTATAAAGCTGGGCACATATTAATACATTAGTAATCAGTAAATACTGAGAGGGAAAGTACATTTCCAACATTTTAACTAAAGTTCATTGTTTGGAATCACTTACATCAACCTTATAAATTGGAGTCAGATATTTAATTAATATGATTAGCACATGTATTTAACCTTCACCTGCACCTATCTCCACCATTTTCATTACACATTAAAACCCTTTCCCCTACATTAACTTTGTTTTGAAGGATTCTAAAGCAGTAGCTGTTATGTTAAAGAGAAATTCACTAATTAAAAGTAGTTCAGACTGTGTAATGAAAACTGTGCCATTGTAGAGAATATTAAAGAGTGTTTACAGTGCCAGTGATGAGAACCAGAGATCAGAAGTGTTTTAAACCTTGAAATGCTGCCTCACAGAAAGTTAGTAAGCTAAACAGTTATAAGTACATTAATGCATTAGAGACATTTTTCATGATTCATATGATTCATATGTAAAGTAGTGGTTCCATTGGAAGCCATACATGCCCATGCCATAACACTGCCTCCACCATATTTGACACATGATGTGGTATACTTTGGATCATGAGCCGTTCCTTTCTTTCGCCATACCTTTCTCTTCCCATCATTCTGGTACAAGTTAATCTTGGTTTCATCAGTCCAAAGAATCTTATTCCAGAACAAGGGAGGCTTTTTTATATGTTTTCTGGCAAAGTCTAATCTGGTTTTCCTGTTCTTGAATGTTACCAGTGGTTTGCACCTTGTTGTAAACCCTCTGTATTTACATTCATGAAGGCGTCTCTTGATTGTAGATTTTGACAATGATACGCCTACCTTCTCCAGAGTATTCTTGACTTCTGTTGATCCTGTGAAGGGGTTTTTCTTCACCAAGGAAAGGATTCTGCGATCATCCACTTTAGTTGTCTCCCGTGGTCTTCCAGGCCTTTCGATGTTGTTGAGCTCACCACCTTTTTAAGAAGGTACCCAGCTGTTGATTTGGCCATCTCTCATGATTTGCTATTTCTTTTATAGATTTATGTTGTTTTTTCATCCTAATGATGGCCTCCTTCACTTGCATTGAGATCTCCTTGGACTTCATATTGGTAGCTCCAGTCGAACAGCTGCCAAATGCCAACTCAATACCTGATATCAACTCCAGACCTTTTATCTGCTTCATTTGTCTTGAAGTAACGAGGGAATGATTTGCTATTTCGTGACCACATGATGTAAATGTATCCCACAGCACTGTGCTGTTGACAAAAATCCCATGAGCTTCACATCTGGCTGCACGCTCGTGACCACATGAATGTGACTTTTTGCTGCGTCCCACAGGATCCCAGTCCCGGTGCACACCTTTAGACTAAACCAGTTGCCTTGTAAAACTAAAAACAGTGAGAATTGTAAAAACCAGAGAGAATTGTTACCAATAGTTCTCAACATCAGAACAGACAGAACGTAGCTCTACTCTTTAGTTTACCTTTCTCTAGAATACACAATACTTAATTAATTATGCTGTATATTTTTGGGGAACTTACATTTAACATCACTAGTTGCTAGCATGCTCATAAAAGATGCTATGGTATTCTTATGAGGAATGACGTGAGATCATCTGCAAGGGCTCTGGAAGCATGGCGTTGTGAATGTGAGTGGTGGGAGTGCCCTCCAGTGAAAATTTGATTATGCTGATATTAAATGCAAATGTAAACATCATGTGGGCATGCAACTACATCTAGGGGAGCTGCAAAAGAAGATCTCCACATGTATCATTTCTGTCAAGATACTTTTCAGGAAAGACATTTGTCTGTTAGTGATGCTAAATATAGTGCTATGAACTGATTACATGATGGTGGATGGGCTGCCCATGGCAATGCACCAGTATATTAAAGGGAGATGTGTATGAAGTTTCCTGTTTATTGAGTTTGTGGTTGTAGCTGAGGCTAGGAAAATAAGACCGCTATTAGATTATACTATATTATGATCTGTTTGTTTGATTGGGCCTACAAGACACTTCCTCGCAGATTGCTTTTAAGTCAGGCTGATGTATAGCAAACACAGGCTTTATGCAAAGATTAGCCTGCCACTAATACAGTGTTAATATGTTTGTACTGGAAGCTGTCAGGGGATTTAAAGCATTCACTGTAAAACACGGCAATAAAGAGACAACCAGAACACAGGTTGTTTAACCCATTTTATATTAGATAGGGATTCTCATTTGCATTGATTAGCAAGGCCTACATTCACTCTTTGGAAACATGGAAACCACACCACTGATTTGAAACCCAGGCTTTCTAGATGAATAATTAGCCTTCCTAATTTCCCATATATGGACTATTATATTTATAATAGTTATATTTATAATATTATATTTGAATAGCTTGCATATTGGAATTTTAACCTGTGTTGTAAATTTCTATTTTAAACTCGACCACTAAGGCCTTGTGCTCATTATTTATGTTTATTTATTTAGTAACTTAAATGCGAAAGACACCACATGAGTAATGCCTTCCAAACCACTGCATTCTGATCAAGGAGGTGATCAGGGCAAAAGTGGATGAGGGAGAGCCAGTGGAGGCTCCCAGTGGGGATGCGCCACAACAGAGAGTGAGAGTGAGAGAAAGCTTAATCACGTGCCACAGTTGGGAGAGCAGTGGAGAGATTGAGAAGTTTAGGTATCCCCGGAGTAACACTAGCGGGACTGATTTAGCATTCCAGGGTTCTGGGCATACTCTAAGGCTGACTATTTTGATACATATTGATGAATGTCAGCATCCCAGACACACTAAATGGAAATGAATGTAAATTGCATACAAGGACATTACCATAATTGTGCCCATAATTAGGCACACCACAATGATTGATCTGAACCAGGCTCAGAACAACAGTGAGGTGTTAAATGTGACAATGACAATAATGATCTAAATTAGACTGTGCTTATGCCACCTATAAATCTGTAATTAGTGTAGTCCATTACGGTCCAGAAACCCTGTAGTTACTGAATGGAATGATGTAGTCTGCATTACTAAAGCTATACTATTATAGGCTAAAGTTTTACTAAACATGCTAAAGTAGAAAGAAATGTTCTACATTTACTTCTGATTCCTATCTATAACATCCGTACAAGTTCTGATGTACCCATGTATCCATACTAAAAGAAATATGTTGAAAATGAGACTATTCTTTGAAAGTTTGAAATATAGGATTGTTCCTGTTAAATCATGTAATGCAAACCTAAAAAACTTTTAAAAATGACTAATTTTTAACATCTCAACATCTACTTCATTACAAAAGACCCTGATCACCAAAGAAGATTCATAGCAGCAATCACGTGAGAAAACCAGAAATGCACAATTTATATTGGTTAAGCTGGCTGGCTAGTTACTTTGGCTATATATGATAATGTTAGCTAGGTGGCTATAGCTACATATGCTAAGCTAAACAAATTATCCAAGCATTAATCTGTGAAAGATGTGTAGAGGTTTTATGCTTATTGTTTGTTGCATTACCAGTATGTTTTCTGAATAATACATATCTGCTGGCCATATCTACTTATCTATCTAGGCTACACAGTTCACTGGCTAGTTTTAGGTAGCAAATAACCTTACTACAAACCTTTGTTTTTATTTATAAAGCCTGGTAAATTGCTACTACTGTTTACTTACCCAAGCATAACATTTCTTATCTTTCAATTACCACATTGTTGTTGCCAACCCATCTAGTGATGAGGTACTGGTAGGGTTCTGTGCTCTTCAGATCTTCAACACAGAAATACTGAATTGAGGCTTTTATTTAAATGTATTCATAATGTGTGTACAGATGGAAAAATATTTGGCTCATCTGCTCTGGTCCTCTTACTTAGCTTTCTCTGATTACTCATTTGTGATTCACACAGTGCATTGACTGAGGATGAGCTACAGATACTGTATGAGGTTAATACTCTTTGACTCTCCTTGTGTTCTATTATACACCATCATATGACTCACAAGGATCTCTCTCTCTCTCTCTCTCTCTCTCTCTCTCTCTCTCTCTCTCACTCTCTCACTTGAGATCTTTCTCTCTAGTCCAGTATCTTGTGACCACCAAGATTAATAGCTTTCATGAAGAAGAATGTATAAAGTCACTATAATGTACAACAGTGAAATTGCTGCCCTCACCTTGGTGCTCAGTCTTTAATAATATTGAAAATGTATTGAGCAGGGCCCGACATTCTTCAATCTCTTGACTGAGTGTGATTTTCACAGTGGTACATTCTGTGATTAGCAGAACCCACAATCCTGCCACCCACTGAGGTTCATCGATATTATCAACCTGCAGGGGAAGACACAGCATGTGAATCCTTGGTGTAATTACATTAAATATCATATAGTCAGTACAAACAATGATCAAAGCCTGGAATTACTCATCAGAGAAGTCATAGGAGTGGGGCGGAGAAGCAAGGGAGAGAGAGAGAGAGAGAGAGAGAGAGAGAGAGGTTGATTTGTGTTGTATTCCTATTTTAAATATCTCCATTGTCATTCATATGCAGGGGAAAGTAATTTAGCCATGGTGGCCAAAAGCAAGACACTGAGCGAAACCAGATCCTCACCTGTGTATACTCTTTTCTTCTCCAGACCTGCAGACCCAATCGCACTCATTTCTCTCTCCACCTGATACCGCGTTGTTCAAATGTTTGCTTCGGCATATTTACACTCTCAATCCACTGGTTCCTCGAGTGGAGTGGTGTGTCATTTCCCATAATCCACAGTGAGATACTCAAACAGAGTCACTTACTGGAGTGAAGCCAGTGCCTGTACAGCGCTCAATACTGCTTGGCATTTTAACATGTGCTCAGTGGCATACTATGTTCACTTATGTGGGTGTAAGAAGACTTTTGATTCTATCAGAGTCAACATTGCTTCTGGCTGTTTTGACTTTTAATGATAAATACCACTCCAAATAAGCAATATAAAATAACTGAATATTTTGGATTCGCTTCATACACAACTGCCATCTGCTTCTTTTTTGATGTCATGCTCCCTATTTTCTGAAGCTGTGTAAACCTTGAGCTTCCACTAACTCTAACTTCCTGTTCAAGGTCACAGCTGTCAGTGTTGAGGCAGCATTGTTAGGGGAGAGAGGGACAGGCCCAAAAATAGAGGCGATTTCTGTCCTTTGTCAAGCCAGCCATCTCCATTTCCCTGTGGGTCAGCGATACTGATCTAAGAAGCAGCCCCAGTGATAAAGATCACACATCGAGTGGGAAACCTCCCCCAGGAGTTAATTGAAGTCAAAGAGAGTCACACCAGCTCAGATCAGGCAGATGACCCATGCGGTGCACCATTTTCTTTCTTTCTTTTTTTTTTTTTTTTTGCTTTCTTCTTCTTCTTTTTTTTGATCAATGCTCAATCTCTTTCCCAGTGTACTTTAAATAAAAAGAAAGCCTGTGGAGATGCCTCTCAATGTCAGTTCTAATGCTTGAATCTCTTGAAACTCCGTGGGTCACCTTCCTGGGGCTGATGAGCTGCAGTGAGGGTAGATGAGAAATGCAGCACATTTGCGTTCTCCTGCTTTATGGTTAGAGTCAGCGTTAAAAATACAAGCTGACATTCTAGATTAAAAAGATTTTTAAAAAAAAAGAAACAGTTTCTGTTGTCATTTTATTTACAATTAAAAAAAATTTGATCGCACAATTTTTACTACATCTCATTTGAACTGAAACAGAAAAATATAACCTAAATAGCACTGTAAGTATTTTAAGGTGCAATTTAATAAAGCGAAGTACAAAATACGCAAGTAAGAACGGGATTTACACTCTCAGAACAAAAATTTAAATCTACAACCCTTAATTGTGCTGGGGTTTGCCCCTCCGGGAGAACTCTATACAACTTCAGACTACTGCTCTCATGATCCTCAGCCCACAACCTCAAATGACCTCCAGTCAAGTTTCTAACCCCCACTCATTGTTACCTTACTAATGACCAATGACAGATGGTCATGATATTAGATATGAGGGCTAAAATCTAATAACTATGAATAGCTTGACAGTGAAACTATTTGGGTTATATCACAAGGTTTCATTGAGAGTGTAATAAGAATGATGTGAGGCAAACTATTACCAAAACCCCCCAATTACTAAACATTACCGTTAAAACAGAAAAGCCATACAAAAATACTAAACTTACAGTTCTCTCCTCTGTCCTTTTCTTTAATTTGTACTTTGGTTGTATGAACTAAAATACTTTTAGTTTCTCCTCCAAAGGAATTAAAAAAAGATGATAGAATAAATAGGCTTCTGTGTTCATTACACCTGCGACTGTATTTCACATGCGCCTTCTCAATCACTGCTGATGACATGCTACGGATGTGTCAATGACATGCGATGAAAAAATATCAGCCCAAACTGAGATCAAATCAGCCCCAGTGTTGCTTTTTCACATCATTCTATGTATCTTTTTATAACCAGTGGTGGTGATATTGCATTCGGTTCCACAGAAATCCAAAATAGTCCAATTTAGGACATGTGTTAGCACATAATCTGATGTGGATGCTGAAAATTAACCATTTTATCTTTGTCTTAATCCTACTAGTATATTTTTATCAGCCAATCCTGCCAATGAACCTCTTTACAATCACCATACTACGTTTTAAATAAACTTATAAAAAGTGTTACTTTGCAAAGTCTCACCATAGGATTATGTCTGTAACCATTACAAGCATTTATCTACCTGTTTTGAATAGTGCTTTGACCACAGCCTGCATCATGTTTAGCGATTTATTCTTGTCTAGCTTGGGTTTGTTGACCATTTGTTTCCCTCATGTTTCTGAGTATTGCATAGCACTTTTGTTTGTTTGCTACATTGGTTTTAATATACTGCACTTGCCTCCATTTGTCCTTTTAATGGTCACCAGAAGCCTACAAAATCGCTGTAAGAATGAGTTTCCAATAA
>CM040976.1:13003221-13015015 GCA_022985145.1 Pangasius djambal
AAGCTACATTTTTTCTGCAGCTTATGCATAGTGTCACTCATCCTAAAGGAGACTTGTAAGTGATGTAAATGATGACTGTCATGTCCATCCATCATCAACACATAAGTGTAACTGGATAACATACTTGGTTTCCTAAAACAGCACTGTGCCAAGGCAGGAATTTCAATCACCTCTGATGGGTTATGAGGAGCCTGACAGCAGCATTAGCTGTCAAGCACCCTTCTGATCTTCCCTGAAGATATTTTAAGCACTGGTCTTACTGTGCAATATGAATTTGTATGTGCTAATAGCTTTGGGGCTGAGGAGATTAAAAAGGCACAGGGCAGACAGCAAGAACAAGCAAACTTGGTATTGTCCTTTCTCTCTCTCACACACACACACACACACACACACACACACACACACACACACACACACAGACACAAAATACCCGACCAAGCCCTTAGTTTGAGCTCTGGGTGATTTTAATTTGTCAAAACTGTTTACCAGTATGCGCCAGGCTATTACCACTGTGTCATCTGGGGAGTAGATAGGTAATGAAGGATAGGCTAAAAAGAGAAATTAAAAGAGAAAAAAGACATAGAAAGGGGGATTTGGAGGGATGTTATAAAGGGAAAAAAAGGAAGCAGGGACAAATTCATTGTTCCATCTTTCCTCACAAATCAATTATATCTACATGCAAATCAGGCCAGTTCTCTATGTATAATGCATAACGCACATATTTACTGGGTGGTGGAGAGAGGACATCAGAATTTGGGCTAATAAAATGCCATGTCATATTTGAGTTCTCTGTACATCTGTGGTATATGCAGAGAGCAGTCATTGTTAAATTGTTGCTTGCGTCCTCTATGCTTAGTGAGTTAGCATTTAGACAAGTTAATGTCATAGTTCACTACTCATTCACGTAACAAATAACTGTATTTCCATCAGACCCCAGCTCATAATATGGTACAAATTATTATCAAACCAGATTTCATCTTCCTCTTGCTCTGGGATGTGCTGTCCAACAACCAGGAACTGAGGATGACTTTGACAAATTCCACAAGCAGAGACATCAGCTGCCTGGCCCAGTGCCAGACAGGTCCAGTCATGCTTTGCTGGCCCCACGACTTCAGGGAATCAATCGCTGTCTCTATTTGTAATCCATATGTCACTGTTCTCTGAACACCATTTTAAACTGAATAAATCACTGGATGGATGTACACACACATGAATATATATATATATATATATATATATATATATATATACACACACACAGTTCAGTGCATTGTGTTTAAATTAATCGATCCAGTAAGGAGTAAATGATTTACTATGGGTCTGATAGACCAAGCTTGTGCCTGAACTACTGAACTATTAAAAACAGCTGCTAAAGTGCTGTTTTCTGATAAATATTTCTTAATATTACAATTATTTTTATGGAATAAACAGAAGCTTCTATATCCTAGCCAGCCACACATATCTACTCTCCTCCAGTAAATTGCAGACAACATGCCGAAACGTAGAGGCCTCCTCACAGGTACTGACATTCACCAGTATTACAAGCTTAAAGAAAGAAATGCCCCAGAGGCCCACTGTGAACATGAAAACCACTCACAATCCACTCATATCTAAATGTCAGCAAGTGTCCTCCAGAAACATAAGGCTCTAACGAAGCTGCACATTAATCTTGACCCAGGAGCAGCGCAGATCTGTATCATACCTATTCCAACACAAACTATCAGACGTACACATCATTAAATTACTAATGGCCAAATGTACCCATAAGTATTAAAATGCTAATGTTTAGGATAAGCTGCACCTCTGAGCACGCTCAGCCTCCTGTACTGGGCTAGCACAATAGATGCCCACAATCTGAAATAGTGACATAAAAGCAAAAAAATTCATCACAGAGCAATTTCGCTACCAATCACCATGGTTTCACTAAAAACCAGTAGACATATACTGAGTTTTATTTAGCTGTGCACTTTATCACCATGAGGGCACATTTAAAAAGATGCTGACAGGCAGAAATGGTCTTTCAGTGAAAGAGGCATGGTTGACAAGGACACGTCTGCTTCTCTGTCCTCATTTAAATCCCATGGAGAAGGCCACGATACGGAATCAACCTTCATTAGTATCAGCCGCTGCCATGGAGAAGAATTAATTGTCTTTCTCTTAATGACAAGGTATATTAATGTCTGACAAATCATAACCGCCTATGTTTAGAGTTTTTCCTATGCAGTGAACATCAGGAGGGACCCCATGGATGCTGGCTGTACACATTTAAGTTCTAATAGCAGCATGCCAGGGTAATGTGTATATTCCAAAGGTAAGACAATGTTCATAATTTGTCAATCCAGAACAATCCAGGAGCCACCACTCCTCGTCCTGATCTGAATCCACCCCCGACATTACAACTCTCACACTCATCTGATTTCTAGCACACCTGCTTCCTATTTTCTCACAAACACTCTGTCTCTTTAAAGTGCTCATTTACCACCATCACCCCCCCCCCCACACACCTCTGATTTTTGTTCTTATGTGTTTTGATTATGGTTTTATTTCTATATTGCACAAGGTTGTTTCAAGTTCTGCCTGTTTTTGACCATGATTCTGTCCGTTGTTTTGGGTTTTAATACAATTCATAACACCTGCCTCTGATTTGTGACAAAATGTTTTTTTTTTTTTTTTTTTTTTTTTTACAGTTTATGAATTTGGTGCTTGTTTTTGTCATTTGCTATGGTCAGTTTTTGAGAGTAACGTATGAAACCTGCATACCCTGAGTAACTGGGTGATTTATATAAATTTTCAACACTACCTTCCAATTATTTGGAGATATTTCAAATTTGCAATAATGAGTTAAAAATACTACATTAGCACATATATCTAAAGTTTATTAAACGATGTGCAATGTGCAATCTGATTTAATATGGTTGTGAGGCCTATAGTAAATGCAGATAGACTACTTTTAGTTGGAGTGCAGCTGAGTGAACAAAATGCAACATGGACTAAGTGAGAGGAAAAGATTCAGGAGGAAAACATCATGCCAGTGGTAATGAGCAGAGAGAAATGGAAGAGGGCAGAGGTACCGTTTGATCCGAGTCTTTGACTGCAAACTGGAAGGTGGGTAATCAGGTCACGTAGATTGATATGATAATCCTGAGGGTGAACCATGAAAGGTAAGGCTAACTCTGCATTGGCAGAGAGAGAGAGCAGAGGATAAGAAGGCAGGTGAGGATAGGGCTCTCTACTGATGTCTTGAGCTATTTTCTGAATTGTTTCCAGGAGTCTTTTAGGGCAAAACACAGCCATGAATCTTCTCACACGGCATGTTGTGTGTCTATGCATGTGTGTCTGTACATTTATATAAAGATGTAATTAATGAATCTGTCATATGAGTCTGCCATAGTGGAAAAAGAAATGCTTACATAAAGCAACATTCAACCTTGTAACTACCTAATCAAACACACCTGAACAAGCTAACCGAGGTTTTCAGGATTACTAGAAAATTACAGGCAGGTGAGTTTGTTGCTAAACTCTGCAGATTTGAAGAACCCTGTGATATATCATGCTTCACTGTTGCCAATATCAAATGTAGTACATTTTAGACCTCACTGACATGAGGTATTGTATGTCAATCATAAACATAATTACTGTAAAATACTGTTCATTTTCTGATGCTTATAATGCATCTGTTCATTTCTGAAAATGCGTGAATAAAATAGGCTTTTCCCCAGATTTCTACTAGCATTAGATCTGTCACTAGTGGATTCTCAAACTCAAAGTTTTTAGAGCAGAATGCTACTATAGAGGACTTATTTCAATGAAAATTTCAGGTCCGTATCTGGTCCCCCATCAGAGATATTCAACCAGGAAGTGAGGAGAATTTTTTAAAAAATTGCATTTTCTCGCCCCCATGAAAAAAGAGAGAAGTCTCAAACCTGAAATGTTCTGAATGCACCCTATACCTACCTAGTTACCCCCTAAAAAATTAAGACTGAGATGATTATGGTAAATTGTAAATTGACCCTAATCGTGGAACTGTGAGCAATCTCGAGCATTACATTAGGACTTACAGTAAGTTCTAAGTCTAAGGAACATGAATGTGCAAAATATATGTACATGTACCTTGTAAGGTGTTCTAGAGATCAGTTTTTTTGCTTCAAAGAGCTAAGACCAAGACTGTTTCTGTAAACAGCTGTATTACCAAAATTTGTTGTCTGCCATGACACAAAGATGGCCGTTATGGTTAAACCAAGTGAAATAATAAAAATAAAACTGGTGGTTTTGCAATGCCAATCACTCATCACTCAAAAAAAAAGAGAAAAGAAAAGAACAGAACAGAAAAATTAAAAATGGTCAAGCAACCAAATTTACAATTATTTGGTATATTTACCAAATATACAGTTATTTGCCACTTAAGATGGACTGACCCATAGACAAATGCTACTCTGTATAAGTGCTAAAAACCTAACTGTGTAAAGAATACAAAATGCATTAAGTCTGAAGAGGAGAGTGTTTAGCACCTTTGTGAATGGACTAGAGGAAAGGGGCCATTCGGAGTGGAGGAGGAATTTTGTTTCATCGCTGTGGAGCCAAGCTGCAGTAGCTATGTAGATCTTTCACTGCAAGCATGCTTAGATGTGAAAGAAGGACCTGCTTGGTTCACTAAAAATGTTAAGTTGAAGTTGAAGACCAGATTTGGTGTGCAGCTGTGTCTTATATCAATCTGTCAGAACTTTAAACCCTGAGCCACCACCAGCCTTATAAGTGAATCACTGCCAGAGAATGTTACAGCAAGAAGCCACCGGATAAACAAACTTGAGTGTTTAAAACACAATATTCAGTTAAATATGAGATTTGTTATAAAGCACATCCATGTGACATAACTTTAATGGGAAAAGGTGTGCACCTCAATAACATACCGTTTGAAGGCTGTAATCATAAAGGAAGGTTGATAATGTCGCTGGTTCTGAGTGTGAAAACACTATATTAGGATGCATTGGGCTGTGAGAAGAGGCCTGACATCAGTTTGACAGTGGTCAGGGTGTCAGAGCTGGGGCCTGACCAGGCCAAGCTAAGACACATGATGTGAAAAGTCCCTGAGGCTACTGTAAAGGCCTTAATGCCCCAATATAAACAGCACCCCCCATGTGTTGATGGCAACCCAACCATAATACTGACAGCTTGCATTTAAGATAACAGTATTTCAAAAGCAGTGTGTGTGTGTGTGTGTGAGAGAGAGAGAGATATTAAAACCTAGAGTGCCTATATGCATATATAACAATAACCTGCCAAAGTTGACAAGGTTTGTGACATGAAGAATACAAAATTGATATCTTTCTAAGTTGAAGTAAGAGAAGGCAGGGCAAAACCCTTGAAAGGCTTGCAAAGACACTTGAGAAAGGAGATGGGAGGGGATAAGAAGAAAATTGCCAGGGAGAATATCATAAAGAGGCACCATGCTGCTGGAATGAAATTGAGAAGAGAGAGGCTGAACATGGCATCCTGCTGTCACAATCTCAGCTGAGTGAAGCCATCTACACAAAGAGCTGCATGAGCAGAGGTGGGCTGTATAGGCAGAGCTCCACTAAATGCAACAGCCCAGCATGCAGCAGCATCAAGATACAATCTGACTGCAAAGCTAATTGAATGTTTCTTAGACCCATCTCTTCCAATTAATCATGCTGTAGACCCCTTAACGACAGTATTGAAGGCAGTGTAAGAGCGATGGTAAAGAATGTTAGAGAATTCAGTGCCAGATGTGTGAATATGCTGAGAGATAGAGGAAAAAGAAAGGGACAGGGGGTTCTCTCATCTAATCAAAACAATGTCTCCGCTGACATTTGAGACTCTGCGTTACCTACCAAAAGGCCTTGACTCTGCCACAGTGACATTTAGACCAGAAGGGAAACTTTGAATGTTAGATTATCCACTCTACATTGCATACCATCAATCAAGTTGGGGTCTGGATCTTAAATGGAAACTTCAAGCAGGTCTTGTGGGATGCATTTAATCACCTTACAGACAGGCCTAGTCAAGATCAGACAGGTTTAATTTGATAATCTCTACAAATATTAAGTCTGTCTCTGAAGAATATTACTAAGTGCACCTTAAAGTATTGTTTCCATGAACTTTATACTTGACAGAGAAATCTTGTTATATATAGTATATTGAATTTACAGTTGCAGTAATTTATTGGTCTTTAATTTGTAATAGTGGGTTTTGCTGCACGGAATCCGTCTTTTTTTCTTACTTTCTCACTTTTCTCACAGCCAAGTGATTCATTTTATGTGATTTATACTAATCATTATTGTCAAGCTTGACACTAAAGCTATCATTTATATCTTACTTCTGCACTAGCCATTTTACACTAAAAACTAATATTAGTCCTATGATGTTAGCATCATGCTAAGGCCACTTATTTCCATGTAAATGGGTGGGGGTCAAGACGCAGACTTCCACAAGCAACAACGCACACTGGAAGCATGGAGCTGAAAATAGGCTTTATTATATCAAATAGTTTTCAGACATGCTGCACAACACCACCCAACATCTCACAGCTACCAACCGCCATTTTGACCTTTTCAGTATTCATTCCCTGATCGCATCAGGGGTCCCTTAGCCAGGCAGAGGAAAGGGAATTTGCAGGTGAGTTGTAACACCTCAAAGTAGCTTCTTTGGTTGGGGAGAAGGCGCGGGAGGTCAGCAACGTCCAGGGTGCACCAGGCTTATCTGACAATTGAAATGAGATGTGATCTCCCAGCATGAGGTAAGGGCAGGTGCCAAAACACTCTGTCTTCAAACAATCTTTAATGTCAGCTAATCACATTGTGGAAGGAAATTGTGTTGTGGGTGGAATGATGTGAGTGGGAGGGTAGGTGAAGGTAGCAAGGAGCAGAAAGCGTAAGTAGGAAGTATACCATGTATGCCAAATGGCAAAGTCAAATTGCACATTGTTTTAAGTTTTAAAGCCCCAAACAAAAAATCAAGAACATTACATTCATAGTTCAAGCAATGCATTTAAAAAAAAAAATACAGAAATAGTTTTGTACATATTGCTTTCCTTAGCTACGAAAGATGTGAAAGGACTAATTGGCCTTGCCATGAAGGACATTTAAAATTGTTGATTTATTGTTTGACACTGTCAGAACTTTTTGCTTTAGTCCCAAAGGTGCAAAATCAGCAACTAGTGAGTACATAATAATAAGATAATATTAATGTCTTACTTACAACCAAGGATTACATTCATGATTTGCGTTATTGCGCATAACTGTGTTGAAAATTGTGAGCTTGTAAAGCAGCCTGTGTTTTTTACTGCATGCTCTTTAGTAATAAATAATAATCTATAATAATCCATGATACCCTCAGCTTTATAAAGTTTATAAATAGCACTTTATAAGTGATATGGACTCAAATGGTGCTAAGAAATTGCATCCACCTTTAAAAAGTACCAGCAAACCTTGTGTGAGGTGATTCACTTTAAACATTCCTGGGTTCTATTTTTCAGGGTTTCTACTAACATTGCAATGACAGTGAAAATAACTAACTGAACCATGTATTAGACCTCAGTCACATTTTAGCATGTTTCAGTCCAGTGAAAGGCTTTGGGCTTGACCCTGAGGACAGGTTATGGAGTGAGAGAGGTTACTCTCTGATGGGCAGTATTAAAGAGAACCTGCAGGGTTGGATCGATCCAGGGAGTAAGCTGAGTCAATGGCTTCCTACCTCAGTTATGGTACTGGGGCTGTGAGTGTGTGTTTTCTTTAAAGGCAAGGGAGGTACTTTAATTTCTTAGACCCATGGGCCAATGTCATTCGATGACATTGCAGGGTGAGTGTGTATATATACAGCATATCCTGTATATACACACGTACACACCCTCCAGAATTAAACTTCAGCACATACAGCACATCACAGTGATACAGCACATCCACACATCAGAACTGTGAGACAGAAAAGTGGCAAACTAACATTGCAACCCCTCCCACTTCCCCAAATCCTCAGGCCTTGATCCTGAAGTGTTACATTTAGCTTGGACACAGCATGATTTCTCCTAATTCCTCCTAAAAGATTGTTTTCTTGCATGCATTAGTTTGATGCAAATTCTAAATTAATTATGAAATCACTCAGTAAATGGACAATATACAGTACATATGGGTGACAAATTAAACATGATTAGTGCCTTAGTGAGGTGTTGGACCACCATGAAGTGCCAGAACAGCTTCAATGTATCTTGGCATAAAGTCTCTGTAATGAAGCACCAGGAACACTATTGTTTCAAAAGATATACCCTCAGTTGGTGTTTTGATGATGGTGATAGAGAGTGCTGTGTTATCAGACAAGAGATAAAGGCATTGAGCATACAGAAGAACAATTCAGTTTGATGGTATTTGTACTAACTGCTCAATGCTAAAACAGGAGGGCAATCAGAATTTAAAATTGTTTAAATGTAAGAGTATGTTATATACTCGTTCAAAGCACTTTAAGTGTTACAAGAAGATATATTCAAGAGTATACTTTTTTTTAAAAGCTGTATAAAATGTTATAAAAACAACACAAACAAATGCATGTCTGTGATTCTAAATAAAGGTAAATAACTCATTACTGCACTCTAATATAAAATCATTGTCCCTGTAATATGAAATAGCCCAGGTTATGTGGGCCTCCTGGCTTCACTGTAGCTCCAAGCAGGTACTTAGTCGACTCGTGAGAGGAATCTGCACATACATTAAGTGCATATTTGTTTCAGAACTTGTGGGAAATATCCTCTATATATTTATAAAGCAATAAACTGTTTGCTATCCAAACGGTTTAGTGGTTGTTTGAATTCTAGGTCTTGAGGGACCGCTGCATGTGAAGCAAGCTCTCATTCTGAATTTCAAATACATTTCAACACTTCTCAAAATTCAGCCATAACATTCTCTCCCAGGGACAAAGCATCTGCTTTCGTCTGGCCCTATATGCTAAAAATGAATAACAGATGAAGTCAATGGAAAATACAGGGGCACTGGAGGAAAGCCATTTCAAGCCAAAGTTTTTTATTTAAATGAAAATGTTAGCAAAAAGAAATTACCTACACCTGAAATGACAAAGAATGGTGAAAAGTAATGCCATTAGTTCCATTATTTAATTTCCCTTCAAATGAGTTTATCTCTCTTTCTCCATCTTTTTTTATTGCTATTTCCAGGCATACACATTCATTCTGTTTCAGGCACACACTATTCAAAGCTTTACCAAACAAATCAATACTTTCAATCGGAATAATGCAACTAATGGCTCCCATTCAGGGCTTTCTATCTCATTTCTAAGGTAGCAAATTGTGAGCCTATTTAACCACACAAAAACAAATGAATAGGAGGTAAATTGAAAAATATATTGTGCTTCTGTTGACTGACTTAAAGCACTGTCTGCAGTCGCATGGGTCTTTTGTGATACATGTTAGCTGAATTAATATTTCAATTATTAGAGTATGTGACACGCACACTGTTTTTCACTATTAGGTGACCTATATTATCGGGTGGCCATGATAGTTTCCATGTCTGTTTATGTGAATGTTCAGATTTTTGTAAGATAATTTAGTGGCCAGATGACAAGTTGCAGAAAAATAATTACAGATAATTATAACTCCATTGTTCACTGAAATGCTTTCTAAATTGTATACTGGCCCAAAGTACATAAAAAAAGACTCATTTCTAATTACTATAGTCATCTTTCTAATTCTAATTCTAATATGTAAGTACTTATTAGCAATATGTACAAACAAGCAATAAAAATTTGCAGTGAAATGGGTTAAAATAAACCTAGAACATGTTTTATCCTTGTAGTGTATTTATATTTTTGGAAATCACCATAATGAAGAACATACAGAGTGAGGCAGGTTAAGGCATCTCCAACAAAATGAATGAAATAGGTGGATGCTTTAGGGCTGATCCACGCCTCAGCCACGTGCACAGTTCTTACACGACCTCTGAAGAGTGACCGTGAGTGTTAGGAGTGGCCCCTAAATACTCTCCCCCTAGATAGTTAATCACCCAATCAATCTTGCCTTTTGACAAAGGCTCCTCTCTTGGAGCATCTCTTGTTGCAATCTCTTCTTCATCTCTACCTCTATCAGGCCTGGGAGAGAGGGAGGGAGGAAAAGAGAGTGAGTGGGGTGGGGGAGTTGGTTTGCTTAATCTACTGATTCAATTCCTGCCGATGCTTGTTGCTCCCTTTCTCTGTCACAAAGGGCAAATGGAGCATGCATCCAAAATGGCTGGACCAAATTACATTTTTCCTCCCAAGTTTGTTTTTCTCTCTCCATCACATCTATCTCTCTCTCTCTCTCTCTCTCTCTCTCTCTCTCTCTCTCATATATATATATATATATATATATATATATATATATATATATATATATATATATATATATTACTTTGTCTTTTTCTCCAGTGTCCCTCCCCAAGCCCTGAATGAAGTTCTTTATATTCTTTGCATCATTTGTTTCAAGCTCTCTCTCTCTCTCTCTTTCATCTAATAAAATCACACCTACTATGTTATTCTGTTATGTATGCACAGTCACTGGTGCTGCCACATAATGTGTAAACATTCATCCAACATCATATTTGCACACTTATGACATGGACCCTCAGAGCAAATACTTGAATTACAAACAAAATTATTTCTTAGATAGGGTGTTAGATAAGAAATAGGCTATTGTGCATCATGGAATCCTGGAAGATTGCTTGTTATTTGAACGAAGGAAACATGCCAGAGTGAAGCATTATTCTAAGTAATAGGTGACTAGGCAAAGAACAAACATAAATACAATTTTAAAAAATGTGTCGACTAAAAAAGTGCAGTTTAAAAAGCAGTAATAAATAATAAATAATCATAAAACATGATAGCAGAGAGAACAACTAAAAAAATTTTCCATCAATATCTTTGTCCCTCTTAGGGCATAACAAACACTTTCCCTGCTTTATTGAGGTTGCTGTATGAGGTACTGAAACTCTGGCTGTGGTGATAAACATTGTGAGCACACAGAATTCTGACTTCTCATCTTCTAAGAGTCTCATTTCTCACAACAACACACTCTGTAAATACTGATTCTACATCGAGGTTGACTTTTTCAGATTGCTGTGAGGAAGATTAGCAATGGGAGATCTTATCTCATTTGAAAAGGCAGACTCTCAGAATTAAGGGGAAGACTGTCAGCTTGCGTTAAAAAATGTTAATTCATATAATTTAGATATTAATTACATTTTTCAGGGTGCAGCACAGTTGTGCCTCACAGATCCAGGGTCCCTGGTTTCGATCCTGAACTCAGGTTACAGTCTGTGTGGAGTTTTACATGTTCTTCCCATGGCTGTGTCAGATGAGCTTCTTTGGTTTCCTCCCACTGTCCACAAACATGCAGATAGGCAGACTGGTTATGCTAAATTGCCTCTAGGTGTGAGTGGGTGTGTATGTGTCTGTGCGTGTAGCCATGCAATAGACTGGCATCCCATCCGTGGTGAATTCTCCCACTTTGCACCCATAGATGCACTCCAGATCCATCACGACCATGACCACAACAAAGCAATTACAGAAGATGAATGAATGAAAGTACTTTTTCCAATTATTCCATTATATTCATACACTATATTACCAAAAGTATTCGGTCACCCATCCAAATGATCAGAATCAGGTGTCCTAATCACTTGGCCTGGCCACAGGTGTATAAAATCAAGCACTTAGGCATGCAGACTGTTTTTACAAACATTTGTGAAAGAATGGGCCGCTCTCAGGAGCTCAGTGAATTCCAGCGTGGAACTGTCATAGGATGCCA
>CM040976.1:13029450-13136970 GCA_022985145.1 Pangasius djambal
GTGATGGGGGGGGGTGTTAGAATAAACCACAAGGGCTAAATTTGCTTCTGTAGTTAAATCAGCTTCCAGGTTTTTCCACCTTTCCAAGTTTAACACTGCATCATTACATAGTTATGGACCTTTGTCACATTACTTCCACAATTACATGAATTTGTGTTTACCCTATATTTCTATTTAATTTGCTATAGTGGGGTTATATGAAATATAGGCACCATTAAGTAAAAATAGCAGACTCTGACAACTTAGTTCATGGAGTCCTTGCACAATGCCATGAGTCTCACTGGGTGAAAACAGATGAATGATCTACTCTATTTAAAGTGAAAATGCTCTCTTTACCTATGAACACTGATAATTCATTTGACTTGTAAAGGTAATCAATAATGCTTAAAATTCATAAACTGATTTAAGTTTCTATTATGCATAACAAAGAGTAGATATTCAGTTTTTATATACTTGTCTCTACTGACCCCAAGTCTTTCTTCTGTCCTTATAACCTGCACTGTTTGCTCGTGGGTTTGTTTTCTTAACCTGTCCAGGTCCACAGAGCCCCACTTTGCTTCTGCCAAGAAACAACACTCCTGCTAATGAATTTCCAATATTCAACATCTACCAGCTCAAATAAATCATCATAAAACAGCATCTCGGGCCTGTCATTTCCCAAAGTGTTGCAGAGACTTGTGGGGGTATGAAGGGACCTCGGCCATCACATGACTCAGTGAAGCAGAGCCGACAGAGAAAAGCTGTCTCCCCCCAGGCTGCTGGGCCTGGGGGAGAGCTGCAACTAACATTTCAAAATGGATTCACGTCCGGCTCTGCTGCAAAAGAGCTTTCATTCAGCCAAATGCCCATGACAGAGGCACACATGTTGTGAATGAGCAGTAGATACTGTTTGTTATGCAGAAGATTTCCATTATCCTTTTCCTTGAAGAGAATACACCTGGGTGTCAAGATCATAGGAATTTAGGTTTCTGAATGCATAACTGAGTTAAGTAGCTCAGTGAGAGACTGGATTCCCATCCCCTTGAGAATTAATGCAGCCAGATTTTCAGTTTCTGTATAATTCAAAGGCAAATCTGCAAGTCATCAGAAACTCTGAACATAAACATAAGCTGCATTTGGCCATCTTGATGCAGCTTGGAAGCTATTGATCTTTAGCTCATTGAAATATTCATATCCCCTGCAAATATCCGAGCTGTTATTACAGTTCTACATCCTTTTTCGGGGAGAGAATGAGAGGCTTTCGCAATTCTTTTCACACTTTTGACATTCCTCTCTCTAGCTGAGACAGAAGCACAAATATTTCATAGCCTTGACACCATTTTCATGTTATTGATTTTCCTATGCAGCATCAATTATTCACACTGATGACAGAAGGTGAAATAAATAGTGGCCTCTTGGATTCAAAGCATTAGCTAGTCTTTCTTTTCACAAAATAATACATAAAACAACCTTCCTCCTGCAATTCCACTGAACCAGGAGATGATGACTGTTTGATTTTAAAAACGTGCTTTTAATGGTCCCCATAAGGCTGAGAGCAATAGATTTTTATCTAAATGCATTGTTTCATCTCTCAAAAGCAGATATCCAAAGATTATTAGTGTGTTCTTGTGTGACAGTGATGTAATAGGATTCTTTCTTTCTTTCTTTCTTTCTTTCTTATATTCCCTCACTGCCTCTCTCTCTCTTTCTCTCTTTGAGAACAGCAATAATACTGTTTTGTTTGAACAGTGGAGTGAAATATGGAATGAAAATGTCATATTTATCAAATGTGTTAAAACCTTGCTGCATGCATTCAGTATAGTCTTCAGTGTTTCAGCTCTTGGTGCGGGATGTGGCTTGTCTCTCTGGTACACTAACAAATGCTACATCTTCTTGACAGTTATTTCTGCAAGGAAAGCATGTCTTGTGGCACATGCTTCTTATTTTCACCTTCTGAGCAGAGTAAACTGAGCAGTGACCAATACATTACTGAAATGGATAACTTTAGCAGTGCACCACATACTACAACACCTCGCCCGCCCCAATGATGATCATAGAAGCATGGACTCTTAGTAATGTAGTTACGCAGTATTTGCAGTTTGTGCTTATGATTAACCAGAGACATAGGAAAGACAGAATAGAGAAGAAGGAGCGAAAGAGCCTCTACACACACACCCCCTCCCCCCCGGCATACACGATGAAGCTTTTCCCAGGCTGATCAGGCCGTTGAGCCTCTCTACTCTGGGAGCCCTTTGATATGTGAGTTGGTTAGTCCCAGCTGCTCCTTGGGCCGCTATGTCTTCATCCTCCCATCCAGGTGCCCTTTTATTAACCTTTGACTCTCTGCAGCTCTCTGTTTGAAGAAGCTGGCATTATACTGGCTTATCACCCTGGCTACAGAAGAGCCTGTGTTGCTTTTTCTCAGCCGTGTCTCGAAACGTGCTTTGAGTGTTAGCAGAGTCTGTGTTATGAAGCTCTTCACTGCAAGATCGTAAATTTTGTGATAAGATGCTGCATAATATGAAGTGTCAGTCATTTGCACTGCTTGCATTTGTACTTTTTAAAACTGAGGAGTATCTGCATATTTCAGCTTAGCAATTAAGAAGGTCCTTTTTTGTCATAAAATCTGAAATTTTGAGCTAGTAGAGACATGGGAGAGAGAAGGAGTGAGAGGGGTCTAGAGTATCTCTTCAGCATTGAAATATTTCAACAGTGCCTATTGTGACCTCCAGAATTATTGGCACACTTCATGAAAAAGAGCAGAAATTAATATACATAAAAAGAATAACACATGCAATCATTCAATAGGTGATATTCTGAGTTCAAAAATACATGGACAATGTATAGTTTTATTTAAACAGGTTCTTTTCAGTAAAGTAGTGCAATTTTTCTGCAAATCCAGATTTCAAAATTAGTGGCACCCTTGCATTTAATATTTTGAGACACCAACCAAAAGTTAGCCTCACTGAGAGGAACTCACTTGCTGGGAAAACACAAATAATTGTTCAGCAAATGCCCTGTCGAGAGGGTGCATATGCCCAGCAGAATGGTATCTTCAACTAGAAGTGGTGTCCCAGATTTGGGAAAAGTTTGATAGGGCACAATTGGACCTCTTTGCCGATGCCAAATCAACAAATCACTGACCATGGTGCTCCCTTGCCTAGCTGAACAGTATGCTAAGCCAGGTTGTACCGGCACATGACTGGTCACACAGCTAATTGTAAGGGTTTCCACCTCTTCTGCTGATTCTGCCTACATTGCACAGAATTTCAATAATCCAACTACACAGTCCTGCTTGAGGCCTCAAAGTGGCCTGCAAGGCCTTGTTTTCCACTGATGCTCTCACTAGGTGATAGAATGTGCCTTGGCAGTTTCCTTCTCAAGAGATCTGTTGTCCCAAATTTGCAGAATGATTTGACACCCTGGGCCAGGTTACCTAGACAGCAGAGAGACATCATAATCTTAGCCTACTCCCTACCCCTACCATGAAATGCCACCGTATGCCAAATACGGCGCAAGGCTACGACTGCCATCAGCCACTGCACACCACATAATCATGACACTCACATCACATGACAGTCTGTACCTGATTCATTTTTATGTTATGTATATTTTGTTGTCATTGCCTGTTAATGTTTTAGCCCAATTCATGTCATGTTTATGTTTTTGCCTTGCTTCGCTACTCCTTGTTTTGTTTCATGGTCTGTACTTTTCGTGCGTTTTCACTTGTAATAAACTAAGTCTGGGACCATATCCCACCTCTCTGCCCAACTGAGGACGTCGCTCTGCCTTTTTGCTTGGCTGAGGATGTCCCTCTATCCCTCTGCCCTGCAGTGGCTGCCATTACAGCTCACTGCCTCGCCTTGGGCATCACTCCATCTCCTTGCTCCTCTTAGGACGTCACTATGCCACCCAGCACTGCTTTGGATGTTGCCCCGCCCTCCTACTCCGCTGAGGACATTGGTCTGCCTCGTTGGTACACTGAGGACTTTACTCCATCTCCTTGCTCAGCTGAGGATGTCAGAAAAGCATTTCAGAATGCACAACACATCAAACCTTGAGGTAGATGGGCTGCAACAGCAGAAGGTTCCTGAGGCTGAGGCTATCATGGGCACAGACTCACCCAAACTGGACAGTTGAAGATTGTAAAAAGACCAGGTAATTTTTTTTTCTAATCTTCAACTGTCCAGTTTGGCTGAGCCTCAGATTCCTGTTTTTGCCTGACAGTGCAACAGTGTGGTCTTCTGCTGTTGTAGCCCATCCACCTTTTATGTTTTGTGGATTCTGAGATGTGTTTTGCTCACCACTGTTGTAAAGAATGATTATTTGAGTTACTGTACCCTTCTGGCCATTTGGCCATCTCTCATCAACAAGGTGTTTCAACACACACAGAACTGTTGCTCACTCAATGTTTTTCTGAGTAAACTCTAGAGACTGTTGTGTGTAAAATTCCCAGGAGATCGTCAGTTTCTGAAACACTCAAACCATGCCACAGTCAAAGTCATATAGATCACACTTTTTCTTCATTCTGATGTTTGATGTGAACATTAACTGAAGCTCTTGACTTATAGCTATGATTTTATGCATTGTGCTGCTGCCACATGATCAGCTGATTACATAACTGCATGAATGCGCAGGTATACAGGTGCTCCTAATAAATTGATCAGTGAGTGTAGATGCAAGTTTGATCATAAAGATACGATGAAATTGATGAATAAGGAACCTGTTATTGGTGTATTCTGTTTTACGATCAGATTTGACTGCAGTTTTGATATATAAGAGCCACTGTGTTTTTTCAAGAGCAGAACCAAAACAAATTCAATATTATTTTCTGTCAATCTGCCGCTCCCCTCTCCCCCATTCTCTGACCCCTGTAGACCTCCACACAAAGGGAGTTACATTACTTTGACTCACTGTGCACATGTTCATAAATCAAATCCAACCTTGTAAGTGGTGCTCTCTCACTCGCTTTCAGGAACTGTGCTCATTTCACAACAGCAAAGTTAATCAACAAGCTTATTAGGGCTCTCGCTAGCTAGGTAGCACTGCAGATAGTCTAGAGTGCTGGGGATTTTACATAACTTTTCTCTCTGCCGTGTCCTCTATCTCTCTTCTTTTTTGCTCACCATTGTTCCAATTTTTCCCTCACTGCCTCTACCATCTCTCTTACTAACACAGCTATTTTATTCCAAATAGGTCGCCTCAGTCTTTACTTTGTTCTACCAGTGTGAATGACTGACTCCTTTGACTGATCATCCTTCCTTCCAAAATGACAACAAACATCAGTATGAGAAAAAATATTTTGGCTGATGTATCACTATCATATCATATCCTGTAGACTACAAATGGTACCTTGGAATATTAACAAATATTAATGATTAATTTTTGAATGTTTCCTCCTTCACAGTATCATGACTGTAGCTATTTGTAGTTCATTATCATGCAAATTAGTGGATCAAGAAAAGTCTGCAGATTTCTCAGTAATAACAAGTTCCGCTTTATTTTAAATTAAATTGTTAAATTGAATTACGCACTGTAAAAGAGACAAGATGCTGTTTAGTTTTCATTTCCCTTAATAAACGGAAAGCAATTAAAATACATACATTACATATAGGCTTTATACATACTGGCTCAAGTTGTAATGCTTTCATAAGCAGGTATACTTTGTATCTGGTCTCCCTCTCTCTTTCACCTACCTTCTGTCAAATTCACATATTCTCTCTCACAGAAATCCATAAATGCAATGTTATTCTAATCGTGTTCAATGCACGAGTTCAAAGAGGGTTGTCAATGCATTTGTAATGAGTGCTCTTGCTAATCACGTCATTACGTAGCCTGCTTCAGTAAAGCCACTGGAGAAAATTTTGCTCAGTTCTTCAAAGCTGGGTGCTTAAGCATCCCACAATCCTCCTTGGGCAAGCTGTTGTTTGGTCTGTTAATGCCGAAGGCTTTTGTTTACCATACAACAAACCATTTCGATAATTTAGAGAATACTGTTTGTTTTCGTGTGAGAACAAAGGATGGCTGTCATCTTTTCTTGATGATGTTGATGATGTTGATGATAATGATGACTAGATTAGAATAAGAATAAAAAAAGAATAAAAAGTACACTCATAACTCACATGAATACAATTTGTATGAAGAATTATGAAGATTAAGGTTAGGGTTGGGGCAGAGTTAGAGTTCCTACCTTTTCTTAATTTTCTTACGTTTGCAGGTAATCCAATTAAATTCAACCATGTTGACCATGCTCATTCAAATTTGTAAGGATTTCTCTACACACACACACACACACACACACACACACACACACACACACACACACACACACACACAGAGAGAGAGATCCGTTGTCATAATAAGTGATACCTGTTTAAATGTCTGAGCAGGTGGTTTGAAAGGAGAAAGGAGTTCTGTCAATAAATGAGCTTTAATTACATTGGCAGCGAACCTCTCTGATGTAACAGTACAGATCTTGTTCCTGGTGTGAGCAACACAGGTTCAGACCAGCACCCTGTAGGAATATGCCTTGACACCAATTAACCTTGTATTTTGTTCCGGTGGCTATATAATTCTAAATCTCACAGACAAACAAAAAAACATTATTTTGATATGTACAAACTACACTGGACTAGAACACGTACCATGACACAGGACATCAATCCTGCACAGCGGTAGTTCATTGTTTCATTATTATAAATTGGAATTTCTTCTCTTGATAAGAGCCTCTGGTAAGCCCTTACATTATATAAATACATACACGCAGTATAAAAGACACATCCTCTACTACACGTCTCTGTGTCTCTACCACCTTTTGAAAATTTAGCCTTTTAAAAACCCTTATATATTTGTTTGCAAAAGACACTGATGAAAACAATTTCTAAAATATTCATTTAGCCCTGTTTGTTAGTTTGCAAGAGCTGTCTGTAAAAAATTGTCTCTTAAATTTTTTAATAAAACTCTTGCATCTGGACAGCCATAAATAACAGCACAGGTGAGTTTCTCTCGGGTTTCTTTTCTTGTGACTGATGCTTACTATACACACCACAATATAATTACATCCTTGGAATCCAGGGATTTATTTACAGGAAACTACAATCATGATATGCCCATATCAAGAGCACGGATCGCCTTTCCTTTTCTTCTCATGGCTTTCAAGTAAAGACACAACGAAGGTGAGGTAAACCATAGCAATTCAATTTTAAGCATTCTAAAGCATTCATCATTCCATGATTACTAGAATTATGGATTTAAACACTAGTTAAATTGATGTTCTTCAGTAGAATAACCAGTTACTGCATGACACTGACAAGTGAAAAGCTTTTGCTGCAAACTGATCACTTTGATGGGGACAAGAAAGAAATGTTTTTTTTTTCTTTCTTGTCCCCATCAAAGTTATGCCTCTTTTATACAGGAACTCTTTTTCCACTTTTTGTTTCCTGAATATGCTGGTTCATTGGCTCCCATTGGTTCAATGGGAAACTGCCTCAGTGCAGACTCTCACTTTTATGTGCAAGTATGACGGCTGACACACCTATGCGATCATTCCGTCATGATGCCCTGGTGTGAATGGAGATTCACAGCCACAGAAGTTACCAAGCCATAGACACATACACATGCAAACAAACAAGCATGTATGCATCGTGACAAAAGACACTTAACTCTGTCCCTGAAGTCAGTTATGCAGTAAAATATATTGGAATGTGTCTATCAGATAGAACGAAGTGCTCCCAGTGCTCCTGTCTTACAGACTAGATGCTACAACACTATTACCCCCATACATCATGTGAAATTAGCAGCAGGAGCCACCGTCAGCCCAGACATTGGCACTTAATCTTGACTTTTTGGCAGAGTGTTGCCATAACGGGTCAAATGACAGCCATTAATCAAATGTCCCTGGAGCCATGGGAGGGAGCATGTGAGTGGAAAGTTGGGGGGTGCATGGCGTTGCTGCTGTGTAGAAAGGATGAGGGCTGGTGGGGTTTGGCGGCATGAAAACAAAATGAAAGCTTCTCCTAGAAATAAGCCCACTCATAAACCCTAACCCAAGGAAATAATCCAGTCTATTTCATAAAAGATTAAACCTCTTAAAGAAGATGGATTGCCTCATTTTCTTTATTTAGCAGGCTTAATCCTAGATTATGGAGAGACGACTTGAAGTTGGGAATTTGCAGGAAATTTGCAGTGTCTGGAGAGCAGTTCAGGTGGATAGAGGTTGTCTTTACACAGGGCGGCACAAGAGGCTTACTTCTTTTATCCTCGGGCCACGCATATACTTGTGATCGTAATGTTACACAGAGCAATTACTGTGAGTCATCTTTCTTTTAATTCACATACCTGGAATGAGGGTATTCTTCAGACAGGTGACAAATTAAAGGGGGAAAAAAAATCAACAAAAAGTGTTGTTATTCGGGGTTGTTATTCGGGGACCACCACGAGCCACCAGAACAGTCTCAGTGCACCTTGGCATTGATAATCCTAGTCTCTGGAGAAGTAATGGAGGGATGGATTCCATTTTTCTAACAGGTATTTGCTCAATAGGTATTTTGATGGTAATGGAGAGCAAATACAGAATAACTTTGTATTGATTTGCAGTGACCTAAACCATTCCAGCAAAATGCCTCCCACCACATAATAAACCACCTATTTTCCTTTAATTTGTCACCCATCTGTATACGGAGGATGTCTCAGGCTTTTTGGTCCATAATCTATAGTATACTACATCCCTGATCAGCTAGGCAAATACTCAACAAAACCCTCACCCTCATACACAGAGTGACACACACTGATCTCTGTGGTTAGCCGTCCTGGTGGCTGTCAGGCTGTTGATGGACAGTTGCTGTCCCCTGAGTGATTAAAGCATGGAGCCAAGAGAACTGTGATCTAGTGAACTTTATTTCTAGTGGCAGCCCAGATGTGCCTTGAATGCCTGTTGCAGTGGCCATCTTGAATCATGAGTCTGTACAGCACATCAGCAGTCACTCCTACATCAGCGTTAAGGTGTTAAGGATTCTACTAAGCAACAGTGTTACTTCAGAATTGTTTTATGAGTGTTTGTTAAAGTCCCTTTCCAATATGTGCAATTTAACTTCTGTAACCGTTACACCAGCACAAAATTCTTTTAGGGGACCTTTCAGCCTTCTTCCCACTGGCATATTAGAAGAGCCATCAATACAGAGCAATTCACACTGCCTTTGTATCCTGATAAAGAAGATATCAATTGTGAGACTCCAACCCATCTGTGAGTAAATCCCTCCAGTCTGCCGGATTTTACTCCTAACTCCCTCAAAATCCTGCCCTGTGCAACATCACAAGAGAAACCATGCTGGGATATTACATAGTTCATTAGAGCTGTACAGCACTGCACTGTGTTCTCGCTCTCTCTCTCTCTCTCTCTCTCTCTCTCTCTCTCTCTCTTTTTTTCTCCACTTTTCACATCTGACATCCTAAGTACAGCAAATTTAATCAGTCCCAGTGGAAGTGCTTCCAAACTTAAAGGTAAAGTTTTATACATTTAGCAAACCATTATCTAAAGTTTTAATGTATCATTTTTCATTCCACAGATGTCAATTGTGAATCATTTCAAGTTAACAGAACAGAAAGTCTCGCCATGCTTTAACATTTTATGACCTTAATGATATTGATAATTACGTTGCTATTGCCTTGATATTTTTACTGAAAGCATAAATGTATAATCAGCAATATTTTGCTGCAATTTGGTGTTGCTTGTCATGTCAACACCAGAAACGGCATCCAGCTACACTACCCAGAGTACAATACGGCCTACAACATGGCCGCTATGGACTACAACACCCAGCAACAACGAAGACCGTCACGTTCACGTTCGCCATCTTACTAATCATGCACACCTGTACACAATCACTGCCTCGCAGTATAAAAGGACTTTCAGCACAGACTCACCTTGTGAAGTATATGCTCTGTGATTCTCTCCAGGCGGCACTGTATTTTTATAGTCTTCCTGGTTACAGATCTTGTTTTGTGTTCATGTTTGCCTTAGCCTTGCCTAATCTATGCTGTTTGCTCATTGTCTGACCTCTGCCTGCTTATTTACCATGATCTTGCTTAACATTTTGGAATTGTCCCTGGCAGCATTGTAAAAACCAAACAGCATTACCAATTTATCAGATATAAATGTTCATATGTGGATTAAAAGAGCTCACAACATTAAAATTATACTTTATAATATTAACAGTAGTAGGAGTATTCCTTTTCAAATATACCCTGGAATCAGGAAACTATCAGGAACAAGACACGACAAAGTTTTTGTAATTATCAGATGGGTGCCAGTGACCTAACAGCAAATAAAAGCTGTAAAAATATTTTTATTTCCTGGTCCCCTAAACAAGATGGTCAGGACCAGAAACAGGCATAAAAGTATAAAATGAGCTGATGTTTTTGATGATTATTGACACAGCCAATTAATGTAGAGCAGTTAGAAAAGAAAGAGAGACCACGATGAACCTGACCTGGCAGATGGCAGAACCTGACCAAGCGATAAATGTATGTGTGGTGTTGTTGTGTGTGCATGTATGTGACATTATGTGTATGTGAGAGAGACTAAAAGAGAAACCCTAATTAGAAGGCCTTCAGCATTTGCTCACACGTTCCCAACTCTCAGGTTTGGAAGCTAGCATCTGGCAATTCATCACTGGAGGAGAGACGACAGAGCTTTGATTTCTCCTCAGACCTACAGCGGATTGCAGATTGTGTGGGGAGGAGGGCATATAGCTCTGCCAAGCTCTCACAAGTAATGCATCTGAATATATCTCCAGCACTGTGACAGGCAAGCAGTGGTGTGTTGTGTAGATGTAAAAACACAAAAAGGAAAATAGAAAAAAAAAATGCTTACCATGACATAATGTTGTAATTCCTGTCCAGATAGGGTGACAAATCTTCTGATGTATTTCATAACATTTCATACAGTGCCTTCTAATACCATAATTACTCAAGGAAAAAACTCCCTAAGACAACACGAGAAAGTATGCGTGAGAAAGCAGACAAGAAAGGGAACCCATCCTTTTCTGGGTGACACTGGATAGTGGGTTTTTGATCATTACAGTAGACCATCATATAGAGAAAAGACAAATAGTACTAAGTGTGTTGAAGGGATATGGAATGTTTGGTGTGATCATATTAAGAATAGGAATCCCAGGATAAGCATGGGACAGTTTCTGCGATCACAGCAGGAGTTTCGTAGGAAGCAGAAGACTAAGATTTCCAGGCGATATTATCCACAGCAACAGGAGGTTCCTGATACCATAGCTCAAAGTCAAAGAAGCAGGTGGAGCAGAGCAGAAGTAGAGCATCGGGATGACTCAGGCAGGTCTAGAGGTTGAGGAGAGCCATGGCAGGAGGAAGGTGTACAGGTCAGGCACCGCCATCACACTGGACAGCAGGAGAACATGTGCAGCTCTGCAGACAGAGAGAACAGATTATTAGGCATGAGTATACAATGGTTTAAAATAGGTGTGTATTGTGATCAGGGTACATACGAGGACTCTGGCAAGAGGGAGCCATAAAGTAACACAAGATATCAGTGTCCTGCCACGCCACTTTAAGAAAAGGTGGATGGGGTGTGAGTGGTTTCAGCCTAGATATAAAGATGTAAAGACGCTATTCTGTAAGTCATATGATTTCAGTTCAGTTACAGTTAGGTGATGCTGCCTGTGTCTATCCGCCTATCAGATCCTGAAACTGCTGTGCCTCTCAACCTGCCACTTTTCTGAAGAGGTTGAGTTTCATGTTCATCCAACTGGAAGCACTACCCGGAAGAGAAACTACACTCCAGACTGAGGCAGATATCAATTTAACGAGGGAAAATGCAGCAATATAAATTAGGACCAGTTACGGATGTCTTGACTGAATAATTCAGTGCAGAGTGCTTTGGTTTCGATTGGTTCTTTTCTTTAGTACTGTCCAACTTCATATGTCCATATTATGTAGTTTGTAAATATTGAAAACTGTTTAAACTATTTTAAGTTTTGCAGAAGATAACTCCTAGGTCCTGCCGTGAGCATTTTTGTCATGATTTAGTATTAATTCTGAAAAACTTAACTAAGGATTCAACAATTACTTCAGAAGGAATGAATGAGCCAATAAACTTTAAGGGCTTTCCTCTATGTAGACCGTAACACCTCCTGGAAAATCAGGTCCTTCTCCCCTTCTCTGAGCACCAACACTACTCTCAGAGGGTCTTGTGAATGATCAAAATGAAATTTAAAGTGTCAGATGATTATAGCTTTTTCTACTGAAATAACTAGATTTTTGAGGAAATCCGCAAATTCCTGAAGAAATCGAGTATAGGGCCCTGGTGGCCTGCGAATACTAATTAGTGAGAATGAAGAAGCATGATTAGCCCTTAGCCAGGACTGAGGTCAGGAAATGGCTTGTTGCCAGTCATTGCATCCTCATATCTAACTTTGCCTCCAGTAAGTGTGGCACAGGGGACATCAGCAGCTGCAGAAAGTCTCCATCTGCATGATAAGATAAAACAAGAGAGGGCAAGGGGGAAAAAGCACCCAGTGCCAAGACGGCTGAGCGCAGGGTCCCGGACCGAATGAGTGTAATGAAGCCTGTCACTCATAGCACCGTTTGCGTAGGAAAGGAAATCAGCAAGAGAAAAGCCCATCTGCTGACACTGAAAGATTGCATATGTCCTGTCACTGTGAAATGTTGAAACTTTGTAGTAATAAATAGATTAAAAATAAACCTTCTTCTCCTCCCTAAAATGGTGCACATGATAAAGGAGTATCTTGAGTAGCAAGGCAAAATTCAGTCCTGCAATTGAAATTCAGATATAAGTGGCACAGTTAGATCCATAAGTCTGTTTATAAACATATTATTTTTTAGAAACTTCTTGCACTGATCCACCAAATATGCTAGCAAGGCCCTTTATCATTCTCCTCTCTGCATTACTGAGATGAAGTGAAATATAGCATAGTGCCCAGGCCTTTCTGTCTCACAGCATTTCCCCAGTTTCGTAACAAACACCGGTGCTTTGGCATCACAATATACAAAGTCGGGTCTCAGAAGAGTTGCCCTTCTGCGTGAGAATTAAATAGCATTCCTTTAAATCAGTTCATGCTAATCTCATAGCCGAATTAGTTTTAATTTCAGAGTCAGTAGAAATTTGTTTAAAGGAAGCTGACTCCCCATTCTTCCCCTTCACATTCAGTTAGAGTGATTGGGATAGATTTGCCTGCCAGCATGACTGGGGTTTTATAGGCTAAGCTGGGACATGCCTAATATATATCTAGTGAGGGACGCAACTGTTTTCAGAAGTAGACTTGTAGTAGAATTGCGGGAAGTGGTAGCTCAGTGGATAAGACGTTGGACTTTCAGAGTTCAAATTCCAGCACCACCAAGCTGCCACTGATGGGCCCTTCAGTAAGACCCTTCACCCTCAACTGCTCAGTTGTATAAATGAGATAATTATAAGTCGCTCTGGATAAGGGCGCCTGACAAATACCGTAAAATGTAAATAAATAAATAAATAAATAAAAAATGTCGAATTTCCCGTGGAGTATGGGTGCAATTATTTTAATTGCATCTAATTATGTCACTACAGAATTTGATGCAGCTGTGGCAGTAACAGCAAATACATTGAATAATAGTTTATTATGTAAACATTTTTTGGAACAACGGATGGAAGTGGTTAGCAGGCCAGTAGGTCCCAGAAAGATAAAAGCTAAATCTACGTTCCTTCTCACCGCCTTTATATACCATGAGTATTCCATCCTTTCCTGAGAACAAGAGCAGCTTTTTTTTTTTTTTTTTTGCTGTTGTAGGGTTTGCTCTAGCTGACTTCATTTATTTAGCTGTGTCCTTTTTAGAGATAATATAACAAATAGCTGGAGATAAATTATATTTGACAGTTTTGTTTTCAAGTGTAAGTATCAATTTCCTACAGAGGCTGAGATATCAGGGAGCAAACCAGCTGCACTCACTTGGCATTCTAGAAAGTGATTACCAGCTCTTCCTCTGATAAAGCACTATATGCTTCACCCTTGCTTTGCTTTCGAGAATTATTTACCAGTGATTTGTCATGTTGAGGGTAGATTACTACATACATTTACACTATATAAACTATGGTGTCTTAACACTTCTTTTTATTACATGGCTTTACAGTGAGTAAACAAACAGCATTATAACAGCAGACAACAGGTATTTAGTCGAATCATGTGTAGGAGAATAGCACTAGAGGAGTCAGATTTTTATCCCTAGGGTAACTGTTATTCAGGTGGTCCTGCAAGGTTCTGTCTGAGTCCCAAATAATTTTCTAGTCAATGTTAAAGTCCAGAACTGGATATGGCCAGAGAATAGCCTACCCATTATTTATCATGATAAATGACAAAGTGCTAGCATCGATAAGAGACTGTAGTGAAACAATCTAATCAAGATCTTAAACCATGAGCCTCATTAATGGTGAGATTCATGACCACACTAATGAGTTGCAGGTGAGAGCAAGCCATGAATATCAATTGCTGGATTGTGTCACATTGTACAGGTAAGTCTTTCAGAAGGAACAGTCTTTCAGGAGGAACACAACACTTACTACAGGTAGCTTAGACTGAGTGAATACCAAGATGAAGAATACCAAACATATATGTAGAGAATGTGCAATAATTTTTCAAAAATACCAATGACATAAAACAATGGGGCAGTGGTGCTTCTACACCCATTAAGTCATTTATTCATTCATCTTCAGTTGTTGCTTTATCCTGGTAGGGGTAGCAGTGGATCTGGCACCTATCCTGGGAACACTGTGTGTAAAGTGGGTGAATTCATCCCAGATGGGATGCCAGTGCATTGCAGGCCACCATTCACACACACACACACACACACACACACACACACACACACACACACACACATATTCACATACTCATTCACACCAACAAGCAATTTAGCATAGTCAATCCACCTACATGCATGTTTTTGGGAGATGGGAGGAAACCAGAGAACAAAAAGAACCCAAAGCAAAGACTTAGAGAACATGCAAAACCCCATGTTCCAAGCATCTGAGTTCCATATAACCCAAGCTCAGGACAGAACCAGGAACCTAGAGCACATTACATGAGACCTCTGAATCACATGTGTGTGAATGGTGCCCAGTGATGGACTGGTGTCCCATCCAGGGTGTATTCCCACCTCACACCCAGTGCCCAGGATAAAGCGGTAAGTGAAAGTGAGTGAACGAGAAACTGTATCCTTACTATCAAGAATAGTAAACATTATGCTTGTGTGATATTAATTTTTCCTTGGTTAAGATTTTCTATTTTAAAATTTCACAATAAACTATTTAATCGCCCAGAACAGGAAAATTAGCATTTCCACCATTTCCAGGTTTAAGCAGAGGAGGGGAGCTAATAATATTAGCAGCTAGATGGTGGATTTTTAAAGTGATTTTGCTGTTTAAAAAATCACATAACAGCACATTTTAATATAATCCTTTTAGAAATTGGTTGTCTAATGTTCACATGGCCGACATTTTCTCTGTTGATGCTGCTCAGTGTTGAGCTGGACAGCACAGGAGACTGCTGGTCAGAAAGAAAGAAAACAAAACATTAATCACTTTCGAATTATCATCACCATTAGTACTATCAGCATTATTTGGAAAGTGTGTACTTTGACAGGCTTATTTAATCTTTCGGGGTCAAATTTTTTTCTCTTTTGTGAGAATGGTTTTGACCATTTTTCAGCTGACATTTTTAGTGCTATCCTAATAAATATAGTATACAGATGTTAAATATACTGCATACTTGTCTAATGTTAGCTAAGTCAAACATACGCTGATATATTTTTATTTCACGTTAATGAACTCGAAATATTCTCCATTAGCTGTGACTACTGTGCAAAATGGTTAATGGTTGGCAGGTCTAGGAAAAAAAATCCATTTGGGGATAAATGCCATTCATGCATTCAATCACACACACACTTTAAAAGAGGCTCTCAGTCTCATGAACTTTGTGAAGTATACGTTAAATTTCTTTGTGTCTTTGACATTACCAAGCCTGTTTATTCTCTGCATGATCTTTGCCGATTTTGACCTAGACTTTGTCCTTTGTTTTTCTGTATTTTACCTATTCTCTGACATCCTGTCTGTTGATTGCCTGACTTCTGCCTGTTCCTGGTTTTTTGATTCTTGCTCTACCTTTTTGGATTGTTTTCACTAACATCATTAAATGCTGCTTTATTTGCATTTGCATCTGTCTCAGCATTCATTACATGACTCTGTGGCAATGCAATATCACGTAGGGATGATATTATCATTTGATCTCACAAGCCTAATACACAGTTATTAAACTGACATAGCAATACATGTTTCAATTCCAAAAAATGCTCCAAAATCAATTTGGTTTATTATTATTATTCTGTTTGAAGGCCAGCCACTCCCTTCAGCTCCATATCCTCTATCTCACCACTCTCTCCAAAAAAAAGCACATGCAACATTAATTTTTAATTATTATCTGTTGGGCTAAATTCCTTTTACATATTAGAGTTGTATATGAGAAAACTGTATGCCAACTATATGTGGCGAAAAAGAGTGCCCTGTCCAGAGAACACAGAAAACCCAGGGTAAGTTCTATTTTTCTTAATTATTTCCCCCCCTAATTTCTCTCCCTAATTTCTCTCCCTGCCAATTTGAATGACTTTTTTTTTTTTTTTTTGCACCACTTGGGAGCCCCCCTGCTAATGACATAGACATTGAAATATAAATACAAAAGCACACCCTAGGCATTCCATGACAACTCATTTTCACTAGTCGACCAGTAATTCAAAAAAGCAGTTGACTAGCTGTCTTTCCCATAGTTAAATCAAACGCTGTTTCAGTACAGGCTGTTTTATTAGTGTAGCAAATAACATGTCAAACTGCTATACACAACTACAAATTAAATTTCCTACTTCCTCTCGGAGCTAGCTGAGCTGACTCTAAACTAGCTGAACAGGATTGGATAGTGATGTGCAAGCGTTCTTTCACACCGCACTGCTCACAATGGAATTCACTATGCCAGAGTGCAAGGGTTTTATTAAAATTTTATTTATCTTTAAAGGACAACAAAAATAATTTCAGGACGAATTCCTTCAGGAGCAGGTGAAAAGTGCAAAGTACAAAGTGATATCAAAGTATTAACAGTCCATTAAAGCAATAATAATAATAATAATAATAATTAATAATAATAATAATAATAATAATAACAAAAGGCTTTTCCCAACATAGTCTTGTCCAGTTTGTTGAGTGTAGAATTGGCTTAATCTAGTCTTAGTCTGCTTTTCTTACCATCTGCCTGAATCTCCTGCCTTACTGTTTTTTCCACCACCCCGACTAGTCTACAGCTCCACTAATGAATGTATTAATCAACCAGCTGACTAATCTGTGTAACCCCTAGCACACAGACCTCATCACACAAACTTTGCTTACTGCAGGGGGGAGAGAGAGAGAGAGAGAGAGAGAGAGAGAGAGCATATATCAGACGTGGGAAATAAGGTACAGATGTGCCATATTAGCAATCACCATTTCACTAGTATGCAATTTGGAACAGTATACACAGGTCTCTAGTTAGCACTAAGTCAAAATTATGAGTGAAAAGAGCCAAGACAAATGTACCATTCCTGCTGCCAAGTGCCAACTAAATTCTTTCATTAGTTCTCTAAATGCAAAACTCGATCAGTATATTAGTGTATTTCTGCTTGGTTTAGAACAGCTACAGGTTACAAACTACAGACTTCAAAGAAGATATCTGGTAGTTCTGGCATGCAAAATATTTCTCCCTTCATTTAGTAAGTCTATTAGCATGCTAATGAATAGTAATGAATATTAGGAGTCTGATCTATTAATATTAATGATGTCAGTGAAAACTGGCTTTGAGTTGGAGAACAAAAGGCACTCTATTTAACAATTTATTTGAAAAGAAAATAATCCAGGCATGTTTTTTGGGGTAAAAAATAACTTGAGATGTGTTTCAGGGACACTCAGGAATACTACAAAAATGATAAAGGACCTTTAGATTGAAAAGTGTCAGTTACATGTAAAGCCGGGTGAGCAATCATTGCCTTACTGAATTCATATTGCAGTCATATCTATTCCTAATTCACTCTACAACTTTATAAATTATTAAGTTTCCCACAGGAAAGATTAAAGGGTTTCCATGGTAACCAGGATGACATCATGATTGCTTTGATCTGTACCAACATGAATGGTTGAGATAAGATACAGAGAGGATGCATTTAAGTAGATGTATGTATATAGGCTATATGTATACAATACTTAATTAGCCCAGTTCCCGTTATGTAGTGGTAGACATTGGTTAGATAGATGTTTGATGAAAACAAACTTGGGAGGTAAAATGTGATTGGGTCTGGCTGTTTTGGCTGCATGCTCCATTTGCCCTTTGTGACACAGAAGGGGAGGACCAAGCATCAGGGATGAAGTGATGGAAAAAAAAAAAGATGAAATGTGACACAGTACCCTCTGCGGCATGTGTCATTTTGCTTCTCTGTCCCAGCCTTAACACACAGCTGTTGTGGTGCCTGTGTTGGTGTAGCAAGATGAAGACCTGAGGAACTTCTTTCACACATAAGAGGTTACTGCACTCCAAGTCCCCTTACACATTTTAAAGCACTCCTACATTTGTTATCTTGACATGCTAAACAAGCTAGAGACTGTTTGCCACTCTTAACCTTCCTCTAAAAAGATTTTTTTAACCAAAAAGCTTTTATTCCCCTTCACTACATTCCAAGCTGCTCTGTCTCTGTCATTGGAATGTATGATGTATTATTGTATATTACATTTGTTCCAATTTGTCAAATGAAATTCTTCAGTAATGTACTATAGTGAATGCACCTTATTGTATTGTTAGTGATGCAGCTTGTGCTCTGTATACTTGATTTGAGAGATATGATTCAGACCAAGAAAACCCGCTGATCGTCATTAAAGCAGGATGAGCTAAAAGAAAAACCCTCGGCCAGTGTTATTATTGCCCTTATACAGTCAGTAATTCCACTGAATAATGAGTCTATTTCAAGTTCATTTAAAGCACTGTGAAGCTGGTTTAAGTTCAGTGAAATAAAAGCACAGCAGTCCCTGGTTTCCAATCCAAGGCTCTTAGCTTAGCTTGTTTTCAGGAAAGCAAACATTGGCTAACAGGATTCTTGGCAGCGAGGCACTTTACCCTAACATGAAAACCTTACTAACCTTGCTTTGGTCTCCACATCAGTCTGGGTCTCTTGAACCTAGTCTAAGCAAGAGATGCTGAATGTTAAAATGAAGCATCTAGTAGTGTTTGCAGGTCAAATAAAATAAATGCTCTAGATTTCTTAGAAGTTAGGGTAACATCTAAAAGAAGCAGATAACAGTAAGAAGAACATGTGAATATGTCTTCCATTCCACCACCATAAAAAAATTGATATGAACAGTCACCATGAACATGATCATTCTGTTCGCCAGGCGCAATGCTGAGAAATCTCTTATTTCACAGTAAGTAAAATAGCTGAGACGTCTATCACTGTATCATTTGTAAAATCAGTGTAAGTGAAACCCCAGTTATAGCACCAATGATCATACATAGAATGGAAGTTACCTAAAAGCGTTAAGCAGTCACATGTTCATTTTTCTAGGTGGAAATAGAGCAGAAATATTCCATGTTGCCATGTGGTTGGCTTTGCCACAGGAAGGCCTGGCCTTCTAGGCATTCTACACAGTCATGCAACACCTAGACATGAAGCCATAGCTTGGGCACTAACATACTGCAGCATGTGCCAGCTATTATGAGGTATAAACCTGAGGTGATAAACATCACATTCACTCTGCTCAAGAGGCTGTTAATCCACTAGTGAGGTCAGTAGATGAAATGGAATCTCACAGGTTGGCGTACATATACATGTGTGTTTGTGTCAGAGTTAAAAAGATTAGATAATGATTCTTATTCTTAATATTAAAGAGATTATTACAGACAGCTTTGCAATAGTAGGTCTAGTTTAACCATGCAATTTTGTCTTCTTTTCATCAAAAAAAAAAAAAGTCACATACATATTCTAACACTTGCGGTTGCTTTAACTATCACTGTCAACAGTAGCTTGGAATGTATATGCAGTGATCGTAAAGTTTAAAATTCAAGAAAATGTGGTCCATTTCATCAGAGGAGCCATTTCGATCCATTATAACATAAAGGGAGTTTGAGACCCACACAATATTATGAAGCATTATTTAAAGGAAACTTTGAATGTAGAGCAAAGTCGATTCCCCCTTTTCCTCTTTTCTGAGCATCATTTAGACTATTCATTAGAATTCTGCAACATGACCTGCCTCATAGTTAACATGTCTCCAAGGTTAACATTTTTAATTCAAGACTGAGGGGTTTGGGAGAGCTGCTCCTTTGAAGTTTCTTGTATGAGTCAGAAGGGAGGCTGCAAGGCCACTGAAAGACCGTCTACAATATTGACATTAACACTCAACACACAGAATGGTGCCGATTGAAATTTCATATGCCTCCCTTAGGGCAAAGAACAGAGCTGGGCAAGCAAGTGTGAGATGAATAATGAAACACTATCTATCTATCTATCTATCTATCTATCTATCTGTCTATCTGTCTATCTATCTATCTAGTGATATATTTATGTAGAAATCTCTCTATATATTCTCCATTCTGTCTATTTTCCTCTATTCTCATTCTTTATTTAAGGCAGAACTCTCTTTTGTTTCCTCCCTGGTGTTCCTCTAAGCGAAACACTGGTGTAGAGGCAATGGAACACCAAGAGCTCTGTGTGAGGTGAGAGGAAATCTACATGTATGGCAAAAGTGGTGTAGCGTAATGAAACACGTGTGGATAACCCCAAAATTACTAAAATGGTTCTGCTTTTTTTATAACATTTTTTTTTTTAAACCGTCAATCTGAAATTATGAATGGGTCAATAGCAAGGCTATTTAAGGATGCTCACAACTCATATGACTGCATTTCTGCACCTCTTCTTGCCAGTCACTCTCTATATAAAGATTCCATGTGGACAATGTTCACAGCTGGTTGTAACCAGCTGCAGAATTTCATGCTGTGTTGCATCAGTAACTCAAATTAACCCGCTGCTGCAAGACGATTTAATACATAACATGTATCTGAGAAATCCAACTTTGTGTGACTGTGTCCAAATGTGGCGACATCTCTTATCTTTTTAACGGCTGCTTTACTCTTTTTAGATGTCTGTTTATGTATGCAATTCAATTACTATGCACATAAAATATGAAATGTCAAATCTGCTGAACAATGAACAGATTTTGTGCCGTTAAGACAAACCCAATCATTGTTATCCTCTTCAGTTGAGTCATTTTAGAACCTGGAACTGTCCTTACTTTGCCTCTAAAATGGCTATCTGTATGCCCGTTTGAGAATATCAATCCTATTTCATTTTCCCTCACCTCCTTACCCTTTAGCCCCTTATGCTCACTTTTTCCCTCCCACTACTAGCACCTGTATGAGGCCTTTCTGAATCATCGGTCAGCTCCATCGTATCTCCCACATCCCTCCTTTTGCATCGGCCACTCATGCTCCCATCTTGAAAGGTTAATAACCTGCTGAAATGTCAAGGGCACATCCAATATACCAGAGACCCTGCACATTGGGGAAGACAATCCAAAAGACACATGGCAATCAACATTATTAAGCTTTGACTTAAGAAAATGTAGATAGACATGTTGAAATGCCTGCTGACAGGAACTTATACGATTATAAGGGAAAACAAATATATTGAGGGTAAAAGATTCAAGGTTTGCCCTTTATTTTGACCCTGTATAGAATGTTTGTTTTTGTTTTTTTTTTTTACATCAGGCGCGTTCATGAGATTTTTGCTGGGAAAGAGGTCCGCTCAGTTTATAGCCACCTGTCAGACTGCGACAGACTTAGCAGAGATATATGCAGGTTTCAAAACACAGCTTAGCAATGAGAATAATAGAATGAGGGAAATATATAGAGAGAGTGATTATAGAGAGTGTGTGTGATTAAAATGTGGGAGAGATTGAGCAAGGACGACCTGAGGAAGTGGGGATTCTTTGAAATGGAGCCACTGCTGAAGTCTCAGAGAAACCTGACATGTCTAACCGTGAGCATGACATTAGCGATGGTAAACACCTTGGTTAGAATTGTGTGGTGGAAATCCAGTACGAGTCCCAGGTCTAGGGTGTCTTTAGCTGAAACCCAGGTTCCTTCCAGTCCACCGCAGTTAACATCCCAATCTTCTTTGAGTCGGATGCTTTGAAGAGTGAGTATTCCAGGGTTCCCTCCATGTCCAACAAAAGAGGTGGTGCATCACTCAGACTCTCCTTGCATAGGGGACCATACTCCTGAGTTACAATAAAGAGACATGGAAAGAGACTGAACAAGGTCAAAAAAAGGTCACCTGAATGGTAGATGTGGGTTTCTTTCTGGTGTCAATCTGCCTGTTTCTTCTGTTGGTGAACAATCTTTTAAAGTTGTGTGTGTGTGTGTGTGTGTGTGTGTGTGTGTGTGTGTGTTTTCCCCCGATTTTCTTTGCTTTGCTTTATCCAGTCATCCACTGCAGAACACATCTGGGGGAGAAGAATCCCAAAGGTCTATGGGTTGTGCATAAACTAGCATGCACTGAAAGGGACTCAGGGCTATGGAGGAATGGATTATTGAATTTGTGCAATTTCAGCCCATGGAAGAAAACAAGATCACTCATCTTGCTCATCTGGACAGATATGTACAAATTTTCCAGAGTACTGATTAACTCTCTTACACTGGCCATTTGTGGATGATATCCTGAGGTTAGACTGACATTTCATGGAGCTTCTCCATGAAAGATCTCCTTACAAGGGATTAAGTTGGGGATCTCAGTCAGAAATGATATCCTCTGGGATGCCATAAATTCTAAAGACATTCTGAAAGAGGTTTTCTCTGGTTTCTAAAGTAGAGGGTAAGGTGGAAAGAGGAATGAAACAGAGAATCGGTTGTCTGTGGTGAGCGTTGAAGCTTGTCTGAAGTTCTTGAGGTCTTGGATTTGGTACAATGGGCCCTAGTCGTTACATCTGTGTAGTGAAGAGTTTATACAGACTTAAGACCTGAATATCAGCTCGACAAATGCCTGAATGGCATTCAAGGCCAATATTAAATATTTTGCATATGACATTGTTAATTAAATAATTATTGGCTGCCAAATACTGAGGGTTGAAGCCAAATAGTTAAATGAAACCAAATTTGCAATGCTTAATGCAATAATTCCTACTAGGATTATTCATATAGCAATTTACTGGCAATATAATAGACACCTATTAGATATTTATTTGAATGCATATCATCTTCTCATTCATATAGTATGTCATCATATTAGTGGGGGATTTTCAGTTTTAAATTATCTCTTGCATTTATGTTACATCATTTGACAGCAAAGATCTGCTTCTTCAGTGTACATTTTAAGCCAGACAGAAAAATGTGGCAACTTCGGAGGTGTGATCTACATGCTGGTCATTTTAATAATCTGAATGGGCTACAAGATATTGTGGATATCGATATAACATTTGAACTTACATCACCAACTTAAGTCACCAACTCTGAATACAGGCCACTGAGAGCAGGAAAAAAGTGGTGGTTGTCACTGGCCATACTCTCCCACCAATACTAATTGGCCAGGAGCAGTCAAGAAAACGGACACAAATGGCACATATGATATAATCTTCTTGACAATCTATGAGAAAGGGGAATGTTAAAGGTATATTTATTTCTCTGCCATTGAGATAATATGGCACTAAGTCTGTCCCAAATAAGAATCACGCACTTCAACAAAGACAAGTAGGAAAGGCTCAGGTAACTTGAGGAAGGGAGCACTGGTGAAGGCTATTCTCAGCCTTGCCATTCCATTGTAGATGATGGATCTCTCTTTTGATGTCAAGTAGCGTGCTGTTGGCTGCTAAAGTCTTTAAAAGCTACTAATCGTAGAAAGTGATGTTGATATTACTGGATTTGGGCCAGTTTCTGACTGCCTCCACCTTACTGTCTGATGATTGGACTGATGATGTAACCAAGGAAATTAAACAAAGGGAAGAGACTGTGGTTCAGGAGTCTCTAGAGCAGGGGTCTTGAATCTTATCCATAAAGAGCCAGTGTGGCTCCAGGCTTGGATTTCACTTTAATCACTTCATCTTCAACTATCTAGTGTGCCTCCAGTTTGGCTGTAATGAAAGCCTGTAGCCACACTGGCACTTTATGTACATTTTCTTAAACTAATACAGGACAAGAGCATACCAGTAATCTGTGTTGTCTCCTCCCTTTCCCTCCTCTTTCTTCCCCCTCCCTCTCTCTCTCTCTCTCTCTCTCTCTCTCCCCTCGAGCTACAAATGCTACTTCTGAGTTACCAGTGATCCTGACTTTTTCTGCTCTCTGGACCTGCCTGATCCATCCTGATGCCCTATTTCTGTTTGGAGTTTTCATCACCTGATAATCACTTGCTGCTGCTAAAGACGGCCCCACATGGACAGGCTAAAGATCACCATGAGATTACACATAGAAACCATAAAGAGTGTGTGTGTGTGCCTCTCGAGACATTTTGAGTGAGGCTGAAAAGGCCTGACATTAGCTTGGCCCATCAGCTTCTGGGCTGTCAGGGGCAGCTGAGACAGAGATACTCAGCCCTTACTGGCTGAGATAATGATGTCATTCATCTTGCTCATGTTGGCTCTGTCTGTGCAGGTGCATCTTAGCATGAATTTTGGCTCCAAGCTTGTTCACTAAAGATTTTCATGAGGCAGATTAAAATTCTGCTGGGTAACAGTTGTACAAATGTATATCAAATACTGAGGTTGGGCATTTGAATTTATAGAAGTGCACGGTATGTAATTTTTTAAATTACATTTTTATTACAGTGGGAGTCTATATAAATAAATCCAATGTGGTAAGCATAGACCCTGTGAGCTAAACACCGAAGGCATATCAGGGTTTTCTATAGAATAGAATTCTATAATTCTATTTTATGTTAATTTCCATGTAGACATACAAGCATGTACTGTATATGCAATGCAGTATTTGTATCTTTCTGTTTAATAAATCTTTCCTATAGTCACACCATATACTTACCATTAACTATCCAAAAGCAAACACCTCAGAAATACGGCACATGGGTCTCACATACAGATGTTTTCTAGTGACAATTCTTAATTACAGAGAGCAATTAAAAATATATTTCACTGTCAGTGGACAGCACCTAATTCATCACCATCTTGAAATCCACTATCAAGAGATTTGTTGATTAGTTAGCCAGCCGTTTCCATTTTGTATGAGGAAAAATCCTAAAATAAGACGAAAGGCTACTGTATACACATTGCATCACACTGCAATACGTCTAAGAATCCCAGCTTAGAAATCATCATGCCAACACTTTATGTTAATGATCAGTTGTTATCTTATTCTTCCATATACCCTGAGATAATTTATGATTATTTAATTGTAATATAATGTTTCTTGAATGAATGCAAGCAGACATAAACATTTTGTCACGTGAAAAAAAAACCTCTTTGGCCAACACATTCTTGCAAAATATAGCATAGCAATTTGAATACCTTGTTGCCACAGCAGCAGAATATTATGCGACTAATTGAACGCATTATTATCTGACCAGTTTCTGAAACTGCACTATACACAAACCTGATAGCAAAATGTAAGAAACTACATGCATTAAGTGAAAGGACATTGAATACTGTTAGGCTTTATGGGATTGCTGTCTCAGGATAACAACTGATGGCAACCATCAGATAATTATTATTATTATTTTTTTTTTTGAAAAACCATATCCATAAATGTGAACGTGCTATATGTGACCAGAGATTGATCAAGAAGCTCAATCTGGCCCCCTGATCTGTCACAAATAAATCACATTAATGTTGGAGTGTTTAACTGTAAATGAATTGTATTGGTTTCCTATAATTGTGGTAAATCAATAACGAAGGCACAGCATCAGAATACACAATGACCAATGTATAATAACTCTGAGCCTCAACATAATGTGCAACATATTAAGTATCATATGCACCAAATTGTACACCCGCTCACTTGACCTTCTTTCCTTTCTTTTTTTTTTCTCACTTCATTTCTGTCCATGTAATGTCTTCCACTGATTGACACCAAAAGTAATAGGCCATTTTATGATTTCAGCCAGTTGTTCCACCCATGTACATCTGGCAGGTAATGAGCCTGCTCCTGAGCCAGCCATTCCTTTCCTGGAGTTTGTAAAGATGCTCCATTGAGCTTGTGCTGAACTTATGCTGAATCATGAGATCACATTCAGCATGTCTAGGACTGCCACTCAAGAATCATTTCCAGCCAAGAAGCCTCCTTTTATTGCAAGGGCCACTCCATATACACAGATCAATATCCAATTCAGCTCACGTCTCCTCCTCCCGATAAGCACCAACCACACATACATACGCAGCCAACACTCCTGCTGAATTCAGTCATGTTGCCAATTGCTTTCGTTTTGAGAGATTCTTGTTAATAAGCAGATCTCCCTGGAGATTGCTGATCTCAAGTGACATATGCTCAAGAGTAAGATGTACTGAATGCTGCAAAGGCGTCTGCTGTTATTTTACCAAATTACTACACAGCACAGCTGAATTCTGCATGATAAATCGAGATTTGTATTGAAGACATACACGATAATACTAAAGGCCTGGGTAAACACATTTAAAGTTATTTGTGTATGCTATGAGCAAATCTAATTTCCCTCCCCATCCTTTCCGCCTTTTTTTTTCTCACCTTGCTTCTGTGTGAAGTTGCTTATCATTCTAGTCTCTCATATTGGTTCTGTTAATTATTTCTTACACAGACAAGTCAACATAAGTCAAGTCCATAAATCATCAGGTGTGGTTAACTGATTACTGCGCTGTGTTTAATATGCTTTCAGAGTTTTAATAATTGATGCATAATTAATTGTGAGTTATTGTCATATACTGTGGGACTAACAGACTTTCTGTAATTATGCCCAGATGGAGCTTGCTGAGCAGTGGATGTTCATGGAGGGAACGTCGCCACAGAGGATTCAAAGGGAGAAAAAAATCTTTTGCAGTAATCAGTAATGAAATACAAATCTCTCCACACTACCTACAGCGTTGTCTGGAAACCTAAAAAGTTTACATTTATATGCAGAGAAGAAACCAGTGGCAGCGCAAAGAACAGTATACACACATTGTTCCCTGTGTGTGACAGTTTGTATGTGTGTATTGCTGTCACTACAAATAATATGAATATAATATTCTATATTATTAATGCTTATTTATATGCAATTACTCGTGACAGGCATTCATTTGATTCGGTGTGAACATACTGTTCAAGCTTTGCTGTGCTAAGTTGTAGTTGTCTGAAGTTGACAGGCATATGAATTACGATAGCCTTTTGGCAGTGTGTACTAAACCATCCATTTCTTTCCAAATTTGCCCTTAGCTCCACACAACTGTAATTTCTTTGGCTTGGAGGGGAGGAACTGCTGCAATGCTAAAGCTATTAATTAATAGCCAGAGAAACTTGCAGCTTGATTTGACCTTTTTTTGCCTCTCTGTTTCTCTCTGTCTGTAAGGCTTCATTGTACTGAAATTAATTTAGACACAAAGACACACTCCACTGCAGAAAGATTGTTTAGCAATGACATGACAGTACACAGTCACCCAAGGATTATTGTATCTTAATGGATTTGATTTACAGGTTCACATTAAGCACATTATATCTGCTGTTAATTTCAAAGCATTACTGCTTTTTTTTTATTAGGACTGTCAAAATGCTCTTGAAATGTTTTGCCGTTTGTGCTGGTGTATGTGTTTTCTAAGGGAATAAGTTGTGTGTAAGTTTTAAAATGCCCTGTCAAGGTTTTTTTTTTATTATTATTATTTATTATTTCATGCATGTTTTGATATCTGACAAGTGAATGAATTAAACTTAAGAAAATATTGTGAATCCTTTAGGATTGTCACCCAAATTGACTGGATATCTGATTCCAAATTTTGAACAGATCATTATCATAAAGGTTCACGTATGTTTTCCAACAATGAATGATTATTAATTCAATATTCAACACATATATTGAATGTTGAGTGTGTGTTGTTTGTTAAATAAGTTGGTAACACTTAACACTTTAATTTAAAGTTTGATAATAAACAATGTGTGAGCAATCAATACATAGGCCACTTATTTAAGATGAATGATATAATAATGATAAAATAATAACTAATTATTAATTTGAATTATAGAGTTTATTGAGTTACTTGAATTGTTTACTGGTATTGGTTTCTATATTTTGTGTAATAATTTGATAACATTTTTAGTATCAGGTTAAGGTTTACTAAACTATCATTATGCTAAACTATATTATATTATTATATTAATATGTTTATTTGACAGGTTCAATATACAACTTTATAACAAAAGTTTGCAATTTAATGTCAATTACATTTTAATTTATTATTACTTCTCTCAGTCTGCAGAGGCGGTTGCAGTTGCAGGTGATATTTATTAAACACGGACAGACGATCCAAAATGTGAAGCAAAGTCAAGGTCAGAAACAGACAGAGATTCAGGTGAACAGCAAAACTGGCCAGAAATTGTGAAACCAGCTAACAAAACAAAGTCAAAAACCAGAATAGCAAGATATACAACAAAGCTGTATCTTGTGCTGACATGACAAAAACAGACCTCAACTACAATCCCCACTTGCCGTTCACTGATACTGTTTCAAGCTTTCAAGCTGAAAGTTGGGAGCAAAAGACTGTTTTCTTTTGCTCCCAGCACTGAACATCTTGATATTGAGTTGAGCAGCAGCCCTCCATTACATTAACCAACCCCAAAACATGCAACTGCAATTCTGTTTACCATACTCTGTAATCCAGAACTTAAGCATATGTTATACATATCACCCTATATCAGCATAGCCTTAATCTCCTACAAGTAAAATTGCACACATGGTAAACAGTGTACAAATGTGCGGGGTATTATTATAAATAACAATTCACAATCATGATTTAATTAAACTGAATTAAAAAACAATCAAGGTAGTATTTAACTACCTTTGGCAAGGAGAATATTAAATCTGTGTCTTCAGTTTGAAATGTAAATGTCAATAACACAGTGTGGTTTTAGAGAGTATTAGTAATCTGCAGTAACCAAACTAAAGTGGAAACAGATTACTATATATGAACATTTACAAACAATTATACTATAACGCTTGGGTGGACAATCATTCTTTAGCTAGAAGTGTAATTTAACTTAAAGTGTGATAAGCGAATTATGTGCCTTAATATACATTAAGCGACTTTGAAAGTAAACGACTTTATGTAGCCATAGTGTTTATCTTCTGCTGATAACGTCTGATATAAAAAAAAAAAAAAAGGCAGGAAGAGGTTTGGCTAACATTTCAGTTATGAGCTGTGGTGTTTTCTTGTCATATATATATAAAGACATTGTTTGGCTATCATACTTTTCACTCTGTGAAGTGTTTAAATACAAGGCACGTTAGCATGCTAGTGTTAGCATTAAAGTTATAGTTTTGTTCTGCACTGTGTTGTATTTTACAGTTTTGTCACTGTTTCCACATCCCGTCATATTCCTGAGTCTGGAAAGATTGGCTAGCCTCCGTTCGAGCTAATTACTATGCCTAATAAAAGTAGTTCCTACCAACAGCCAGACCATGTGCTCTGTGTGTGTGCGTAGTGCAGCAGATGGTGGGATTCAGAAAAGAGTAGCTCATACCACAGCACTGATATATTACTAAATTGATATACTACCCAGTTGGAGCATCCTTTGTTTAAACAAACATGTCAAATGGAACGTTTTCGTATGCAAAGTCAACAGGGAGTACAGTATTTGATTTCCCTATTTGTTGCACAGGTGAAGGAAAAAAAATGCCTTTAAATCATGCGTTATGGTGACTGTTTTATCAACAGCATCATAATTACGAACCTGAGTTGACAGGGACTATATGCGGCCTATACAATAAAAGCAATGTTGATTCAGCACAAACTTGGATTTAACATGATGTCAGTTCTTGTAAAATAAGAGATGATAACTAAATTACAATGAGAACAGAGAGAGAAACAAAGAAGAATTTAAAAAAGTTGAAGAACGAGTTTTCTGTAAACCCATAACTGATCTTTTTTTTTTTTCTAGCACTGTCTCCTGGCATTTTTTAAGTTCAACAGTGATTGCATTTAGACAGAGCCTATTAAAGCCAAGCCAAGCACTTCAAATAAAAGCCAAGCCAAGCAATTCAAATAACTTAGAATGAAATTGCCGACTTTATGTTGTCAGCCATGAAGTCCTCTGGTTGGCTACTACTGTAGTCACTGACATCACTGCAGACATACAGAAAAAAATGGTTGCTGACAGCTGATCAATATTAAATAACTATACACTACTTTCATATAAATAGTTTACTACCAAAAATTACATTAATGTTTTACCAATAATTCATTGTTATAATGGTTTGGCTGAGGATCAGCTCAGATTATCATTATGTATTTTTTCATCTAGATAATTACAAGGTTCATCAAATGATAAGAATTTGTTCTATTCAGTAGGAGTAGCCTCAGGGTATTGTTGATGCGAAAGTTAATGCTCCCATCCCCGTTCTTCATTACAACTCCTGTCAAACACTTTCCACTTAATCGTTACTGGACAAATCAGTAGTGGTGTGATTAATGTAATTAGGCTTTAGTTGAAGCCCCAAATTAAACTGAAGAACAAATTGTTTCATGGCTAAATGTTCCTCTTATAATAGAGGCTTAATGCATGATTATGATGTGTTACACTGATGCATGTTGCCCCTCTGCGTTAATATTAGGCTGGAATTAGGCTGATGAGTCTAGGACCAACTGTGAAATCATTTTCAACCAAAGCTAGTGTAAAACAAACCAGAACACTGATCTTAAATGATTAAGCGGAGTTTCCACCATCTTGGGTGGCCAAAGAGATTTCACAGAGCTGAGATGCACGTTGGTGTCAGGGTTTAAATAAGATTTCTGCACCACTGCAAGGAGTCCTGGGCCATCTCCTTCCTGTTTCAGTAACAATGCAATTAGGAAAGCCCAAGAGGGAGAGGAGAGGAAATCAGCTCTCTGCTGTCTTGTACCTGTAGTGTAATTAAGTATCTCTCTCTCTCTCTCTCTCTCTCTCTCTCTCTCTCTCTCTCTGGTAATGTAAAACAGTTAAGGGTGAGAAGTCAGCTCTCTTCATTAGTACAGCAAGAAAATGTTGCTGTAGCTCGATCGTCCTACAGGAAGCTTCAGTCATGCCTCGCCTCTCTCCATTTCGAGGGGTTCTGCACTGTTGCTATCCTCTGTGGCTTAACTCCATTGCTTGGTAGATTCCTGCTAATTGAGAGCTAATAAAACTCGTAGAGTGCTCATACAAAATGGTTTATACTGTTAACAATTTAGGCAAGGATAGTCAATGTATGTCAAACCCATCAGCTTTCTTACTATTTATACACAGCTACCCTCACTTCCACAAGGACTGAATATGGAGAAAACAGCTCATGTGAAGAAATGTGTGCATGTGTGCAGGCTTCTAATGCTAAATATTTGGGCTACAAGCAGCCATTCAGAATGCCATGTTTTAATTCCAGACTAAAAGAAAAACTGAGTGCAAGATGATGAGAATAATCTGTTGCATACACAGCTCTTATGGTTAGACTGCTGTGGAAAAAAATCATTAAAAATGTGATAAATGCATAAAGCCAGCACTATTAAATGATCTAAATTGTCAACACCCACTAGAAATGTGGAGATTATTGAAAGGAGATCTCTTTTAAGAGCGTCACACTGTTTTCATTTTCTCTGGTAATACATTCCCTGTGATACACACACTATAATGATGTGGTTGCATTTGACCAGACAGGGCAGAATAATGGTACCAGTTGTTGATAGATTAAGACTATATTTTCTAATCTCACCTCTTCCCCTCTCATCCTCTCTCATTTTTTTCTCTCTATTTTCATGCTCAGGTGTTAATTGGCCATGGTGCGTGACAGTGATAGATTTTTGCAAGTGCAATTACTCAAACAAATTGCCCTTTAGAGGAGATGTAGATTGCCTAGCATTCCTGTGTCCTCTTAGATTTCAATCCCCAGCACTCTGATCATTAATAATAGTGCGATAGGGGAGACAATTTCACATGCCATTTAAGAAGAGAATGCTTTCATTATACATGAAATTTACTGGGCCAAGATTGTCCTCAAGTGCTGATCTAGAAGAGCCTCCAGGTGTGACTTTAAACATGAACGAAGGAGTGAATAACTTCTTTAAGATGTACCATGTATCTTGTATGTGACAAGCACACGAAATGCAACTTTACACACTTCCATAAATTTATGGATCATGTGATCTATTGTGATGCAGTGATTTTCCATTGGGAAGGTATGGTGGTGTGGCAGGTAGAGCTGCCTCCTCACAGCTCCAGGATTACTGTCTGTGTGGAGCCTTGCATGTTCTCCCAAATTCCAAATGGGTTTCTTCTCACCTCCACCTAGTGTGAATGTGTGTGGTGTACTGGTATTCTATCCAGGGTGGATTCATGCTTTACATCCAGTGTTTCGAGGATAGGCTCTGGTTCTACCGTAGCTCTGATAAAGCACTTACTGAAGATGAAGAAAGAAGATGATGACTTTACAGTGATTTAGGAAGAAGAGCTGTAAATTAGAACTGCAAAGATGTTGCTGAAGTATAGTTTATTTAGCTTCATGATAGCTGTTCTCATTAAATGTGCTTATTCTGGATTATGGGATTCTCATATAATCTGTTCTTTGCTGGACTTAAGTAACAATTTATCATAAAGTTACTGTACTGTAAAATCATTCTCAGCCTTCAGTCTCCCAGGTTTACAATAGCCATACACTGCTTATTGGAATGATAGAGGCTACAGTATGTGGACAGGATTGTTTGTCTTTGACACAGTATAGACTGGGCTATGGCTAAATCTAGGGGATTTGAAATGCATCAAAGGACCAAAGATCTCCTTGAATATGTTCCTGTGTAAAAAAAAAAAAAAAAAAAAAAAAAGGTGTCATGGAGGCTGGGGAGGCTGGGCCTGTTTTTGTTGTGCCTGTTAATCGTCTCTCCTAAATGTATTATCTGTAGGACTGAATGCGCTGATGACTTATTGACTCTTTTGGCGTTATAAAAGCACTGGGTTCCATCTGGCAAGAGGTGTTTGCCATTGAATCAGCTTTAATCCCCTTTTGCTTGCAGATATCTTAAAAACCCTCCCATCGCTCTCTACCATTCATTTCCCCTGTTCCCTCTCTCCCTCATTCCTTCTTTTTCTTTATCCTGTCTGCATATCGTTGATGAGCTCCAAAGCGCATACGGACTATGGATATTCTTGTATTTTACAAATGGTTTTATAGAAAAGATTAAATTCAAACAAATTTTTATTCTGCATGCAAAAGGGGCTAGGTCTATTTTCCATAGCAGTCAGCTGGTATAATCCATTTGCTTGGTCATTTCTCTGTGTCTGTGATTAGTGCAGTGAGTCTCTGTCTCTCTCTTCTGCAAATTTCTGTGGCAGTGGTAAATCACCTATGTGTGCCATCACATCTGCACATTAGTCATTAAACGGCAAGCAGTCAGTTCCACACTATTTCCCCCCAGATTAATGCAGACACACACCAAAGCACCATCATTACAGCTGTTATTACTGCAGAGCCATGTAACCGTACATGTAGATGTAAATGTGGCATTGGGTGATAATGCCCAATACTCTCCACAAACATTTAAAATAATTTGCATATAGAAATAATAATAACACAAGATGATCAGACCATATTCTAACATTATCATTGTTATTAGTACATGTAATGACTGCGATGCCTTTACCACATGATTGTATGACATATGAAGTGAAGATGTAGTCATAAAACTGCTCTAGTTCATAGGCTATATTTCAAATGGTAACAGTGAACAGAAGTTTAATTTGCTCATATTTAGACCATGATCGAGTATGGCGAGGTTATGGACTACTAATGTATTCCTTTGTGTTATTTAATTTTATATATATATATATTTCTATTTCTATATACTATTTTATTCATTGTATTATTATTTATATTTGTAATATTTAAACTCTGATTACTGGGACAAAATACAATAAAAATAGACTTCTGGTTATTTTTGTTTGAGAGTAACCTATGTATTTGAGTACATACTGCCTTGCGATGGTTTGCAAAGAGGTCATGTGAATGCTTCCTGATGCCTCCCAAGTCTGTGCTCCTGTATGAGGTCATTTCGTTTGCTACGCATTTGTTAATAATCTTAAACAGACTCAGCAAATTCAAATTAGGAGCTACTGCACATGGAGGATCAACGCCTTATTCTGGATCTGAAAAGTTTGCCGTCCCATCTTTCTCAGCTTTGCACTTTTTCAGTCAAAAGGCTATTGTCCCACAATCCATCTCCATAGCAGTAGATCTAGAATGTACTTTATCTACATTATGGTCCTGGCAGACACTGTCTCTCTAAAGGTGCCGTAAATGCAATCTCCTCTACAGTAAAACTCTGTTTCCCGAGCTTTCTCCTCAAATGCAAAGGAATGAGTTACCTTGGGCCTGAGGGCACTCTGAAACGCTCTGAATGGGATCTAATGAAGCCATCAATTAGTTTGACAAAATTTCTGGACATCTCTTACCCAAAGGGTAGAGCTGGCTTGTGTTTTATTCCACCTTTGCATGAATCACCACCTTAAATCAGAGAAAGGAATTATTGCAGAGGCAATAAAAGACCACAGAGTCAGACCACTGATTCAGGTGTTATGTTTATTGCCAGTGCCTGTGGTCTGAGCATTTGTCTTCTTATACTACTACTACTACTAATAATAATAATAATAATAATTACATGCTGTTCATAATGCAGGCAGACATTTAATTCATGTTTGTGTTGTGTTGGTAATATGGTAACAATGAAAATGATCCAATTAAGGTAGTGTTACTGGGATAACCTCTGGTCAGTGTTCGTGGGAGAGGCTCTGGATGCACCACAACCCTGACCATGGTAAAATGGCTACTGAAGATGAATTAATGGATGAATGAATACAATGTGTTCTTATGACCTTATAATGTGAAATAGCAGACAGTCTTGACATAAATTAAGGTAACTGTGAGAGATAACAAATTTTTGCTCACAATATTGTAACTACACTCTGTTTAATATGAGAATTTGTTGCGTCTCCGATGTTTCGGGGATTCATTTCTTACAATGACCTTTCCAGCTGCCAGCTCAGATGTGGATTCTGTCCCCTGTCTCTAAACCTATCCAACACTCTGACATCCGGACCGCTTTGAACGTCGTCAGCATCTGAGTCTCTGCTAGACAGCCCCAGTGGACCATGACATTTAAATAAAAGCTGGCATAATCTAGAGAAAATGCTAGGCAGTGTGCACACAGTCAAAATCAGATGGTATGCGATAGGTAATCCAGGAAATTAACCTCCACCTTTAGGTGCTAACCTCACTTTTAATCACACAAATAGAAAATTCCCTCTGACCTTAAGCACAGAAAATATGTTTATTTTTTTCCGTAAAATTTACACATTGTTTACCAGATTTTTTTTTTTCATGGCATCTGAATGCATTCGCTCATTTTTCTGCATGGCATCTCACAAGCTCTTCCCTCTATCTAATCGTGTGGCTTTTTTTTTTTCTTTTTTTTTTTGTGGAAAACCTGTGTCAATGTACCAGTTGAAGACTGCGCAGAACAAGCAGAAATTATGTCAGATAAAGCTCCCTCCTGGCTTGTGGCACCTCTGTCAGTTTGAAATGGAGACTATTGTCACGTCTGCTCACTGGTAGAAAGTATTTTATGAATATTTCATTCCTGTCCCTCTTCCTGCCTCCCTTGCCATCTACTGCATACAGATTTATACTCTGGGAGGGAGAATGAGCCATATATCAGTACTGTGGACTACATGGACCCACTCCAAATTGAGTGTGGTTCCAAATATAACATTAATGCATTTGTCTGGCCAATATACTGGTTCCCAGGAACAGAATGTGGACAAAACATTTGTTTATATATGTATTGAAAATCAGTTAATCGGAAATTGCTGCCTTTATGTAAGAATGAATGAATAAAAGATGTGAAGAAGTTACCGTCAGATAAACAAATGTCACACTGCAACCATCTCCATTGATTAGGTTTGCCACAGAGAGAAACTAACCACAAACGGCCACAGTGTTTGTAACAGATTCAGCATCACACTGGTGTGTCTGAATCTGTTATTGACATGCCCTCTCTATCTCCCTCTCCGAAGTACCTGCACATCCCCTATTGTGCAGAAGACCACTGTTTGCCATTCTAGATCTGTCCCTCCATGTGTGTTGCTGGCCAGGTAGCTAAACAAATAAAGAAAGGCTCAGGAAAAGCCCCAGGACAACTTCTGTGTTCATGTGACCTGGCAGACCTCCAGCATGCCACATTCCCAAAGGCTTTCAGCCCCATACACACCATTTGCTTTGGAACTTCATACCTCCTGTTTATCTTTATTGTGTTATCAATGTGATAGTCATGCAGGGCGGTGGAGCAACAGATGTTACAGCGAGTTTAAACTGGTTCAATTGTAAATAAATAACAATATAATGAGAATAATATAATGTACGGTGGAGGCATGGTTGTGCAGCAGGTAGTGTTCAAACCTGAGCTCGAGTGAGTGTCTATGTGAAGTTTTGCATGTTCCCTCATGTCTGCATGAATTTCTTCTGTGTACTCTTCCCTCCCAAGAACTTATGACAAATATTCCCCATTAATTTACTCCCAAAACCATTTTAAATAATTGCCTTTTAAAGCAAGACGCTACAGATAGAAACAATTACTTTGGTTACGTCAATCATTTTCCATTTTTTTTTTTTTTGGATAAGTTTGCATCTATAACATGTAGTCTCTCAAACTGCAGTAACAAAAATATCAAAACTCAACAGCTAAATGTTTAGTTTTCTCCATTGTTTTTTCTCCATTCATGACCACAGCATTATTTGAAACGTAAGAAATTGGACATCAAATATGACACATCCCTGAAAAGCTTGTTTCCTGAAATACATACAGTATGTCAATGTGTCATTTGGGCAAATGTCCAAATAAGGTTAATTAAGGTTCCTAAACCTTATAAACTACAGTTAGTACAGTAGAACACATGAAATCACACTGTGTATTTAACTTTTTTTTTCTCAAAAAGATTCTTTCTGCATTCAGGACAAAAACATATGTTCTTCCTTTCCCTAATGATATTATAGAGGAAATTTACAAAATGTTTATAATTATTGGATTTATGATTTATTTTATACTGACAAAATTGCATAAAACCATTTTTTTGTATCAATGCATGGTGTTTTCTTAGAGAAATGATATTTCATCACACTGATCAGTAAATATATTTAAATACACCTTATTAAATTAGACCCTTAAATTAAACCCTCATTTGCACCAAGAACTGTGAACGTTTGAAGGAAAAAACCTAAATACTTAAAAAAATATCAGCAATCAACTGGCAAAGATTCACTGTGATGTATGTACGTATGTATGTATATATATATACAGTTAGGTCCGGAAGTATTTGGACAATGACAGAGTTTTTGTGATTTTGCCTTTATACTCCACCACAATGGATTTGACATAAAACAATCAAGATGTGATTGAAGTGTAGACTTTCAGCTTTATTTTAAGAGCCTCCACAAAAATATGGCATTTACCATTTAGGAATTACAGCCATTTTCAACAAAGTACCTCCATATTCAGGGGCTCGAAGGTATTTGGACAAAGTGACATAATTGTAAGTATAACCATAATTTTAATACTTGAATGAAAATCCTTTGCAGTCAGTGACTGCCTGAAGTCTGGAGCCCATGTTCTCAAATTCTGAGTTTCCTCCGTGGAGATGCTTTGCCAGGCCTTCACTGCAGCCATCTTCAGTTGCTGCTCGTTTGTGGGTCTTTCTGCCTTTAGTCTTGTCTTCAGTAAGTGAAAAGCGTGCTTTATTGGGTTGGAACTACTTTGCTTAAAATGGCTGTAATTCCTAAATGGGTAAATGCCATATTTTTGTGGAAGCTCTTAAAATAAAGCTGAAAGTCTACACTTCAATCACATCTTGATTGTTTTATTTCAAATCCATTGTGGTGGAGTATAAAGGCAAAATCACAAAAACTCCAAATACTTCCAGTCCAAATACTTCCTGACCTTACTGTATATATATATATATATATATATATATATATATATATATATATATATATATATATATATATATATATATACACACACACACTGTATACGCACACACGCGCACACTATACTGTTCCAGGGGGTCATCATCAGGAGGAAATGTTTCTCACCTGAGGTGGCTCGGGGCAAGCCTCTGTAGTTACAAAAAGAAGACCTGCAAAACAAAAATGGATGGAATTCATAACAAGAGGTTTACGTTTATGAATTTGACTACAATCAATTTCAAGGTTTTCACATGTTTTTTTATGTGGGGGTTCACATGTTCTCCCTATTTCTGCATGTATATTAGAAGGCATATGTGATAGAAAATAGGATACGTTATAGAAGAGATCTTCACTCCATTGGGGTTAATGGAGTGAAAAGACAAGAGCTCTTCTGTGGGTATTTGACCTCACTGGGAAAAAGCCTGCCTCAGATCCAGAGACTTAGTCTTGCTATGGCTTTGCAAGGGGGAAATATTTGTTGTTTCTCTTGTTGCTATTGTTTTTCCTACATCATAAATACATCCCACATATCTTGAATTTTACATGGGCTTCAGTTTGACTTGTCAGACAGTTTTCTTGTCTAATACAATCAGCATGAGGTTGTGAGTAGAACACTGGCCAAAAAAAATCACAAATGAATAATGCAGGAGGTGTTTCCATAGCAAGGACTACATAAATATGGGCTGTATGAACAAAGCTTAAATTAATATTTCAAGACATGCCTCCAGGCATCAAAATAACAAATCATGGGTCTCTGTCATTGAAACAGATGTTGGTTATGGAGACATAATTATTAGGCTCTTTATGTTTGTTACTGTGAGGCACGGTCCCAAGTCCTCAGTGCTCGATGGCTAATTCAATCGTGAGAAGTGACCCTGAGCAGAATAAAGGACACAGGTGAGGGCTGAGTGAAGAAAAGGTTTTATGACCACAGCAGAGTACATGTCAGAACAATAACAAAAATTTGCCATGCCAAACAGCAGTATCTGATCTTTCATTCACATTTACAGGATTTGCCAGATGCTCTTCTCCAGAGTTTGTTAAAGAAGTGTTTCTCTCCATCAAGAACACATTGTCATGGTAGTATGAATGTACAAATGCATAGATCAGGTGCCAGGTATAGTATCAAGCTAAAGCCATGTAAGAAAGGAATTAGTGCACCAAGCTAAGACAACGAAGAAAACAATACAGGTTCTTTTTCATTTAAGAAGAGGTGAAGAGCTAGCTGTTTCAAGACAGCCAGTAACTCAATTGTTTGGAAAGCCAGGGGGGAGTTCATTCCACCACTTGCATTCCACACCTTCAGTTACATCAAACAAAACACTGTTAATTATGTTGTTCATGTACGTTTTTGTAATATACTGTAAGTGAATAAAATATTCAGTAGCTAAAGATTTGACCACACAGTTTTGACCCATAGAGAGAAATATAATATTTACCAGTTAGTAGCTTCTCACTCTCGATACAATGCTGCAAGACATTTCTCAAATGATATTAGAATTAAAAACATGCAAGGTGAAAATATTAAAACATAAGTTTTGAGCATATGCATACAGCAAAGAAACCAAAAAACATAGAAAAAGTGTATGGCTACGACTTTGTGTGTGTGTGTGTGCGTGTGTGTGTGTGGTCCCTCTAAGTGAATGGCAGCTTTGCACTTCATTTGCATCAGCTGTATTGCTGTCTCTCAACTTATGCGTTTACAAGTGCAGCAGTGATGGCTCCTACACCTGCACCTCACTTTAGTGATCCCTATTCATGTAAAAAGCTACTTTGCATGGAAACATCGCTGAACCAATTATGTAAGGCCCTCCAAGCAGAAAATAAAGAAGGTGTAGATTAGAGATACATGCACATCCCAACTTGTGTGCTATCTCTAATTTATGATAACGTGTGCTACCATGAAAGCAATATGTGGCTGTGGCATTGGCAAAAAGTTAAACCACATTGCCGTTCAGCCAGTAGTAGTGATGGGCAGCATTTCTGATACATATATCCAAAATACACATTTAAATGCATGCATAATACTTTGCTGTAATTTGCATTTAATGATCATACAAAATGCGTTCTTTATTTCTTTTCTTTTCTTTTTTTTTTTAACACATCAAAACTACTTGCAGTGTGCAGTGAGATCATGTGATCTGATGCTCGTGTGATTTTGGAGATTTTGGAGATCTTAAAGCAGACTTACATTCCTCACTCTCATTAATCTTCCATTGTGGTAACTGAATAATTCATGATGGTTTATGAATAATGTGCTTTAAGGTGAATCACTGAATGATAAATGGGGATTTCAGGGGTTAACATTCTGTTAATTCAATTGACATGTCTTTGGAGTTGTAAATTCAGGAGCACACATCATTAAAAACAGTCTCGTTGCAAAAAAAGGAGATTCACAGTTATGGTACCTAAGAATACCAGTATAATAATTATTGGATTTTTATGGGAGAATATTTAGAAATATAGCCAGAGTTAACTCTGTATCAAGTGGATATTTTACCATTCTTATACCTCGATAACAACTGTCACTATTAGCACAGCAGTTCTGTATTAATGTGAGGCTGTGTGCTGCTGTGTTTAAACTTAATTTTTCGAATCCCAGGCTGTGTGTAAATGCCAGCCACGCATAAATTTCCTTTGTGAATTAAACTTTTAGCACGACCCTGACCAGAAAAAGCAGTTACTGGAGATGAATGAATTTGAATTTTTCAATATGTAGGAGGTTATCAGGGTTTTTGGCTGATGCTATACTATCATACAGAGTCCAAAGGACAGCAGCAATACAGTGCTTAAATGAGTTCCCCAGTGTTTTGTTAAATGCCCTGACCCCAGGGTGAAAACTTATCCCTGTAACAGGGGAACAATTTGATGTCAGTGTGGGGGACTGGAAGCTGAACCAGGCTGGTAATTGCTGTGCTAAGGCAGGGGTGTATTAGAATACTTAGAACAAGTGAATAACTAGGTTACATTTAATGCGGAAATAGTAGTTGTGGCAGATGGATAAATGCTGACCACAGAAACCTCTGTTGAAAGCATGCTAGAGTATCACCAGTTATCTTAAATCATCTGATTAATAAATGTTTGCCTTTTAAGTGCGAGATTTTGATTTCGCAGCACGTGTTTTTAAAAGAATTAGCTGCCTTATTAAATATTCATGTTGTTTATGGGTTGCTATTTTCTAGACACACTTCACATTCTTTCATTTAGCATAATGAAAGCCTGGTTTTTCACTAGCAATTTTGGTTAGAAGGGAATATAATATGCTGTGCAATTTTTTTTTTTATTTTTTATTTTTATTACTTTGTATGAATTAGGCAGGGTGTCTGCAGTGTCCAGTAGGGGGCGTTCATCTCATGCCAGAAATCTAGTGGTTCACATTTCCCTACCATGCTTAGCATGTTTAGGTGCTGATTATCCAATATCTTGCACAATTTAGTTTTCTCCCTGGTCCAGCATAGCTGAAATGGGTTAAATCAGGTATGTTAGCCGTTGAGGTTAATATACAACAGAGAGATCTGAATTGGCCTATGCCTTCTTTTCATTGGACACTGGCTAACAGACAATGTTGGACATTTTTCAGTCCAGTGTGATACAACGTGTAAAGTTCTTCCTGGAAACAAGGTTCAGAATTTAGCAAAATATTGGCATCTGTTGCTTTTTAAAGTTTGGGTTACACCTGTAACATTTACAAATCTCTGTAACAATTGTGCAGTTTCTGAAATCCAGTAGCTGAATAGTAATGATAGTCAGAAAGCATTGTTCTCTTCTTTTGGTTACTTTATCACCTCCCTGTATTTCATGCCTGGAATGAACAGAATATTATACCTGTTAAGTATGCTGCATTAACTGTTGTTATGATCAGGATGCTTGGCATAAGACAGTTATTGTTGAAAAGGGAATTATTACTTGGCTAATAATTACAATGATTGGCAGATATGAATACCATTGGCAAGAAATAGTTGGTTTATGCTTCACTATAACATTCGCATACCACAGTAATGTCACAATATCCCTATAATATTTTAATTAGCAGTGGAATTTTCCATGTCTTCTTACATCCAAAGTCATTCAACGAATACAGTAAATGGAATATTCCAAGTAATATTACTATACATGTAAACATTGCTAATGAGGGCACAACATGGACATTTCTAAGTAAAGGAGTATGTGTTCTTAACTGGCAGGACCAGGCCACATGACTATGCAGTGATTAGCATTGTGGGGGATTTGAAAAGAATTGTACTTCACCAAAAAGCCAGGAGGTTTGCTTTCTCAAAACATAGGACACTAACCTGAACTATAAAGTGGTCCAAATGTATGGGGAGAAAAGGGAAGAGGAAGAACACTGAACCTAGAGGTATGTCTAAATATTATGGTATACTTTTTGTAACCATCTAATGTCAATTCAATGTACTAAAATGGAAAGGCAATGCATTAAGCATTTCATGTTTCAACTGTTAAATCTCTTACAGGGCCAACTATGGTTACTTACTGTAGCTTCCTGTATTTAAAACAAGATTAATACAGCAATTTAATATTACAGTAACTTAAATGTTATAGTTTATTGCAATTGAATATGAATAATCCTTGTAAAAGCATTTTATAATACAGTTTAGGTATGTTTTGGGAGTTATTGTTCAGTTTGAAGTTTGTCAGCAAAAAAAAAATCCAACTTACAAAATTCAATGCCTATTTTTTATTGAGATGATTGAGCAAAAATGCATGAAAAACATTTGATCAACAAGGTTTCTTGAACATACAGTACATAAAGATTTCTTTATTAAACCGGTGAATATACCTTTGATAAACAATATATAATGAGTTTAAAATATCTCTGCCAACTTGTCATTTTGATTTGAGTCAACTGTGCATTTTTGGTGATTATATCATATTTGTTTAGATAGATTAAATGTATCTTTTTAGAGCACAATGCATTCATTCATTTGTTCATTAATAATAATAATTATAATTATTATAATTAGTATTATTATTATTAGCGGTTGTAGTAGTAGTAGTAGTAGCAGCAGCAGCTGTAGTAGTAGTAGGAGCAGTAGTAGTACTATAGTAGTAGTAGTAGAAGTAGTAGAAATAGTAGCAGTAGTAGTAGTAGCAGCAGCAGTAGTAGTAGAAATAGCAGTAGTAGTAGCAGCAGCAGCAGCAGCAGTAGTAGGAGCAGTAGCAGCAGCAGCAGTAGTAGGAGCAGTAGCAGTAGCAGGAGTAGTAGGAGCAGTAGTAAGAGCAGTAGTAGGAGCAGTAGCAGTAGTAGGAGCAGTAGCAGTAGCAGGAGTAGTAGGAGCAGTAGTAAGAGCAGTAGTAGGAGCAGTAGCAGTAGTAGGAGCAGTAGCAGTAGCAGTAGTAGTAGGAGCAGTAGTAGGAACAGTAGCAGTAGCAGTAGTAGTAGGAGTAGCAGTAGTAGTAGGAGCAGTAGCAGTAGCAGTAGTAGTAGCAGTAGTAGTAGGGTTGTTTTGTAGTTGTAGTTGCATTAAGCTGTACTATAAAGTGGTCCAAATGTATGCACTTTTGTTTAAAAAGCGATACGATCTCCCCACACTTATTTCCCACCCATGTTATGGAACTCTCCTAATTCATACAGGCTCTGATGATTGTATTCTGTAATGGTTGGACTCAGTAAAATCTGCTCAGCAATCAAAGTATATTGCATATAAATAATATACAAAACAATGAAAATTCTCATAATTTACAGTAACTACATATAATAGATTAGATTTCAATAGAAATCGTATTGAAACCTTTTATCCACCTCAAAGCTGAAGATATATCTGTTGAAAACAAAGTTGAAGACTATTTTTACTTGGATAATTCTTGGAATTGTCACAGTGAACTGAAATCATATCAGCAGTAGAGAACAGCTCTTAGGATCTCATTCCCATGCCTTAATAATCATCAATAATTAAGTAAGGATGTCAACAGTAGGGCTCTGTAAGTGCATGAACCCTGTACATCCATGTTATCTGCCTTACAGTATTTTTTCCATCTGCACCAGTTTATAAGTTCTAATATTTTTTAAAAAATATTTTCATTTTTCTGTTGATGTTTGCCTTTTCTTTTTTACTTTTTGTGTATTTTCTACTTTTAGGTCTCTGTTGGACTAACCACTGCTGGTGCACTTCTTATCCATGGATTGTGCCAAATGTTATTGAAATAATGTACTTTTGCTTGTGAATTGTCCCGAACCAAAAATAGTCCTTAGTTTTTGTTCTGCAGAGAGAGTTTATTTTTCTTGTAGTGTCTCTTCTACTTATTACAAATCATGCTCATTGTTTTGTGGTCGAGATTCAGATCATTGTGAATCTTATGTTATCTCAACTAAATTTATTTTTAGTGCAGTCAGTATAACTAATTATTTACAGAAGTTGAGTAAGCAAGAAAAAGCTAGCGGAAATTGGTACTAAGATTTGTTTTGTGGCAGCTCTAAATTCTTTACAGTGTGGTATGATTGGGAAACACTGGTCTGTAGGAGCTGCTTATTGTCTAAGGTGGTCAACAGTTAAACAAAGACGCCCTTTCCTGAATGTAGTGGTAATAAGAAGGGTTTTATTTTTAACTGGAATACCTTTAATAAACTAATAATGTAGCACACAATTCAATTCAATTCAATTCAATTTTATTTTTTTAGCGCTTTTAACAATGAACATTGTCTCAAAGCAGCTTTACAGAACATAAGAAACAAAAAAACATGCAAACAGAAACAAAAACATGCAAACAGTCCTAGATGTTAGACAGAATTATCCCTAGTGAGCAAGCCTGAGGTGACTGAGGCAAGGAAAAACCCCCACAAAAGATGATATGAGGAAGAAACCTTGAGAGGAACCAGACTCAAAAGGGAACCCATCCTCATTTGGGTGACACTGGAGAGTGTGATATGAACAACGTCCTTTCTGCATTTATGTACAGTCATGTAGAATTTTATGTGTGTATTAATTTGGAGGTTGTTGTCTTCCTCAAAGTCCACATAGGGTTGGCAGCGTTGCTTTGAATACCCAAATCCTCACGAGGAAGAATCCAGCTGGAGCTGGTCCATCACTGGATGCCTCAGGATCCTCGTAGGGTTGGCCTCTGAGGATACATTCTGGTTATTTCTCCAAATCACAGTCAAAGAAACTTAGTTTTTGCTTAGTCCTGTCCTGCCTTTACCACATTTTTTTACTTGTAGTCTGAACCTGTAAATATATATTCATTATAATGTCTTGCTATTGTTAACAGAAATGATAACAGTAAACCATGAGACTCTGACCAGTATTCTTGGAAATAGTAAATAAAGGCTGTACTGGTACATCTAACCGCCTGACTCTCATGCATAATAAACACAACACATAACTGCAGGATGTATGGCCAAAAGTTTGTGTACACCTGACCATCACACCCATATGTGGGTCTTCCCTAAACTGTTGCCATAAAGCTGGAAGTACACAACTGTACAGGATGTTTTTGTATGCTGTAGCATTACAATTTACCTTCACTGGAACTAAGAGGCCCAAAAATGTTCCAGCATGACAGCGCCTCTATGTGCAAAGCAAGATCCATGAAGACAAGGTTTGCCCAGGTTGGAGTAGAAGAACTTGAGTGGCCTGCACAGAGACCTGACCTCAATGCCACTGAGCACCTTTTCCTCACCTGACATCAGTGCCTTCCCTTTCTAATGCTCTTGTGGCTGAATGGACAAATCCCCACAGCCACGCTCCAAAATCTTGTGGAAAGCCTTCCCAGAAAAGTGGAGGCTACTATACCTGCAGTGGGGACTAAACCTGGAATGGTGTCCACAAACTTTTGGTCTTATAGTGTATGTTGTCTGATAGTCCAAACCACATCTGGTGAAGAAATGAGAGGGGAGAGCCGTACTGAGCAGCAGACAGCGTGGGAGTGATAATTAACAAGGCCAGCAAGCTATCAAGGGGACCCAAGTCATGCTAGTAGTCACAGAGTTCTGAACGGATTCCAAAAAGTATGAAATACACTCACATCAGCCATTATGAGATGAGAGGAGATGATAGGAGATGACAGGAGGACAGGTTACCTGTAGCTCAGAGTACAAAAACAAAAGTTGCAAAGAGTTCCAATGATTATGAAGTGAGAAAAATGGCTATATGACATCTGTATTTATATCAAACACTACAGCAGTTCGTTTCATTGTGGAAGGTCTTGGCTTGCTTGCAGACAGGTACAAATATCCAGGTGATATTCATTGCCCCCTGTGGTTGGTGAAATACAACTTTGTGGTACTGACTAAGGAAATATTTGTTAATTAAATATTTTCATTGCTCTCTATAAACAGAAAACCAGCTGTTCCTCTGCGTGGTGTGGGTCAACCGAAGAGCCAAAGCCAATGGCAGCTGTCAAAGGTCCTGAGTGTTACACTCCTCCAGAGGGGGGCTGGGGTTGGGCAGTGGTGGCTGGTGCCTTCATCTCTATCGGTTTCTCCTTTGCCTTCCCAAAGTGCATCACTGTGTTCTACAGAGATATCGAAGTGATCTTCAGTGCCAGCACAAGCCAAGTCTCATGGATCTCATCCATCAATGCAGCCTTCATATATGCAGGAGGTGAAACATGAATTCTATTTCAGCCTCTGATGTTGGTTAAAGCACTTCTCCACTAAACAACCTAGCTCACCATTGTCCAGCAACAAACCTGAACCTAGGGCTATTCCTATTCCTGTTAGGTGCATGCATTTCCCATCACATAACTTTACCAATGAAAGTAGAAGGAGATTCTCTGGAGGTTCCTGGATGGTCATTTGATAGGCCAGAGTAGTAAAATGCTACTCAAAAAAAAAGAAAAAATTTTACGAATCCAGCTCTATCTCATTTAATATTAAAAATGTGCATGGCAAGAAGGGTTCCCAACCCATAACTTTACCAATGAAAAAAGAAAAAGCTAGAAAAAGCATCTAGCTCCATTATGTTACATTGCTCCATTTTATTTTATCCGATGTAGGGTGCAAGCAAAGTTGATAGGTTAATTTGCCCCAATTATAATCCACTAGAAAAAAATGTTTCTTGAAAACAGTGAGAAACATAGCAGATAACACACTAGCCTACTACTAGCCTACAAGTGACACAATGGCCTCCTCCTCATGAAGACTTAATGGGCCAACTGGCATCCTCCTGTTGGGTTAATGGGCCAAAATGGTGGTCATGAACGGAGCTTCCCTCTCCACCATGACCTAGTTCAGTTGAATTAAATTTTATTTTTATAGTGCTTTTAACAATAGACATTATCACAAAGCAGTTTAACAGAAATCCAGAAGTAGCTCTAAATCCTTTCTGAGGAAGCCAGAGGCAACAATGTCAAAAAAGAAAAAAAAAACTCTGAGATGACACATGGAAGAAACTTTAACTCAAAAGCGTTCTCCCATTCTTTTCTGGGAGACACCAGAACAGTTTTTCCTTTATTGTATGCCTTTCCTTATCTTATTGTATTGCACCTATTAGATTGTTTAGTCACTACATGTCCCTATCTTATTTTCCACAGGTCCAATTAGCAGTATCCTAGTGAATAAGTATGGCAGTCGTCCGATAATGATACTAGGTGGTTGCCTCTCGGGAGCTGGACTCATTGCTGCATCTTTCTGCAACACAGTGGAAGCATTGTATCTCTTTGTAGGTGTGATAGGAGGTGGGTTAAATGAAACACCTTTTACCCAATGGAGTAATAAATCCTAAATGAAACTGTATTTTAGTGGCTATGATATTAAAAATGGGGAAATATTTTTATCTTGTCTGATTATGATGTCTTAACAGGTTTGGGACTTGCGTTCAATCTCAATCCAGCCCTTATAATGATTAGCAAATATTTCTACAAAAGAAGGCCGTTTGCTAATGGAATTGCCATGGCTGGTACCCCAGTAATTCTCTCCACTTTAGCTCCTCTGAACAGTTGGTTTTATGACCAGTTTGGTTGGAGGGGTAGCTTCCTAATCCTGGGCGGGATTCTGCTCAACTGTTGCGTAGCTGGATCTCTCATGAGGCCTATTGGGCCAAAACCCAAACCTGCTGTGAAAGAAGTTAGTGCTGATGGAGAGAAGAAGACAGTGATGCAGCTTATCAACAGTCTCATTGATCTGTCTCTCTTCAAACACCGTGGATTCCTCCTGTACCTCATAGGCAATATTGTGCTATTCTGTGGTATTTTCACTCCCCTGGTATTCCTCAGTAATTATGCCAAGACCAGGAATATTTCAAATGAGAAGGCTGCATCACTGCTTTCAGTGCTGGCCTTTGTGGACATGGTGGTGCGGCCATCCATGGGAACAGTGGCCAACACCAAATGGGTGCGACCCAGGATACAGTATTTCTTTGCAGCTTCAGTTCTGTTTAATGGTGTGTGCCACTTGCTTGCCCCCTTTGCACTGGATTATTTCGGGTTTGTGATCTATTCAGCTTTCTTTGGGTTTGGGTTTGGATGGCTGAGTTCTGTGCTGTTTGAGACCCTGATGGATTTGGTGGGAGCCCAGCGCTTCTCCAGTGCTGTGGGCCTGGTCACCATCTTGGAGAGTGTGCCAGTGTTACTTGCCCCACCCTTGCTAGGTAAGTCTGAAATTCAGATTTGTTTTATGCTACTTATGCAACAGTACAGTGCAAGGTAAACATCAAAGGCAAACATCTATAGATTTTTTCATTATTAATGTAAGATGCTTTACACTTACTTTAAAAAGTTTTACTTTTTTAATTATATCATTATATTGAATAATGTGAAAGCAGAGTAATGTATATATGTAATATATTTGCATTGACAGGAAAATTTAATGACATCTACCATGATTACAAATACACTTACATAAGCTGTGGAATACTCCAGTTGGTCGCAAGCATGTTCCTCTTCATTGGCATGGGCATTAACTACAGGCTGCTGGATAAGGAAGCAAAGGAGGAAGCTAGAAAATCACACATGAAAGGAAATGAAGAAGAATCCACCATAGACGATGCAAACAAGGCTACTAGCACTGAGGCAGCTGTAGCACTGCGAGCATCTAATGATACTAAAACTGCAGGGGAGTCTGTATGCACAAAGTAAGTGATATAGTCCAAGAATGACTAGCATAGAAAACTGAATGCAGATGAAAAAAAAGAATAAACTGAAAGAAAACATTGTAATCAATGCACTTTTGCTGCTTATATAACCAGGTTAGAGTTTAAAGAAGTGTATTAATTAATTTCATACGATTTTTCTCGCAGGTTGAAGTGTGTGCAATTTTCATTTCACAATAATGTGGGTAAATATAAGGTAGTCTTAAATAAACTGATTGACCTGTTAGTAAAATTATAAATGTGTCAAATCAATAAGATTATCACACTGAAAAGAAATAAGATAGATAAAATAAAAAACCACCAGGAAAAGCAGGAGCTGGTTTTCCAGCTCTTCACACAAACTTGCACCGCCTCCATGCCCCGACACCTCTTTTTTCTAATAACTGCTGTTTCTAACAGGAAGAAATCTAAGAGTTCTAAGGGGCAAAACCACTAATTTTTTTCCATTAAACTGTGAAAATGACCTGTTAATGTCTCACTAAAATGTTCTTAATTTTTACTCAATTTTCAACCTTTCAAAAGGTGATAATTAAGCTAATTAAGGAGATTTTTGCATGCAGTCAGGATTTCTAATGGGCAAAACGATTGAAACGATTCAAATGTGACAACTGACCCCTTAATTACCCACTGAAAATATACATTTTCAGCCATTAGATTAAGGTAAATAATTAAGCTTTGTGTATGGATTCAGGATTTTTAAGGGGCAAAACTGAAAATTTCCCTTAAACATACATATATATTTTCAGAAGAAACAAGTGATTTAATTCTCAATTCTTAACAAAAATTCTAAACGATAACGAAAATAGAAAGACATAAATATTATTTAACAAATGATTCAACAACTGATTCGTTTCAGAAGCCGTTATAAAGTATATAACATATTTGCAAAAACAATAAAATATTCTATAAGCAAAAAAAAAAAAGAGAAACATTCTGAAATGTGCTTTTATGCCAGGTCAGCTCTAGACCTTTGAGGACCCTAAGCAAGATTTGAATTTGGCCCTACCCCACCAAAATGAGAAATTTTGCCTCAGGGGAGGTTGGGATGGTGGCAGAGTAAGCAACTGCATTTGTTTGTGGTATCTCTACAGGATGAATAAAATTAACATACTGTAGTATTAAACAGGATCTTCGGGAAGTTGATTAATGGAACATTTCACATTACAAAAGTTTCACATTTTGCACTACACATAAATCCCAGCTGTAGATCAAATGTGTAAATGTATACTGAATCAATATGGAATGTTTTGGAACTATACAATGGTACTGATTAAACAACACAAATGCTTGCATTTGAGTGAAATTTGTTGCATCCTTCATGATCTCTGGGTGGGAAAAAAAAAAAAGGAAAATCTATATCTATTTTACAATTTATCTTCAAAAACTAGAATTCCAAAAAATCGAAGAAGAAGTGGTGTCCTGCAACAAGAGACAATCCAATACAAAGGTAACATCAACAGAAATATAGCTGCAAAAGCTTTTCTGTCATCATCTGTCCTAAGGTATGCAAACAGCAGCATTTTCAGCAGCTATACCACTTGCCTGTGCACTTTATGCCTTGCATGAGAGGACAATATTCTCTCAAACAAGACATATCTATAAGCAATCAGATTAAACACCTTAAAATGAAACTCAAACCTCAGCATAAAGCTCAGCACAAGGAATTTATTGAGAGCAACACACAATAGCAACCAAACACTAGCTGAGCATGAATAAATGCCTATAGACAAACCTAGATCAGTGAAAATAACAGCTTTTTTCCATTATATTATACTTAGTGATCGGTCCTAATAAGGATAAAAAAATGAAACATACTTTAGTGACAGCTGTACAGAAGTGATTTTCTTAAGTGGAATCCATTCTTTTCCATTGCAACCCTACTTGAGCCAAGGTGACTAATGGAGCTAGCTAATGCATTTCACTTTAAATAACTAAAATGATAAAGAAAGAGCCTATGTGCTTAGACACACGTGTGTGCAATAAGTATGCCCACTATCTATACAAGGGAAACATAAACAGAGCTAAATAAAATGTGCCTGGTTGCTTAATAATAAGTAGGTTACTCTTTAGTTTCAACCAAAAAATGTATTCATACACGGTCTGAGAAAATGATATCAATGCGTCCCTAATTTTTCCAGCCTGTCCAACGTGCCATAGGCACAGTAAGAAACAAACTTACCCTTGATTTTCCACCTCATCTCTCTGACATGGTTTACATCCCAAACCACTGCACCGAATAGTTGTCTAAATAGGACACTATACTGATAATGGCACCATAGGGAGTGTGGAGTACTATTTGTACATTTAGTAGAATGTAGTTCAGTTCTGGTTCATAACCATAACCACCCAATCACACTAACTGCAGTCAGCTCCCTAATTATTGGCACCCTTTGTAAAGATTAGTAAAAAGTTTATGAAAATTATTTTTGTGGTTATCTTAAACTCACACTGAAAATATGAAAGAAATCTCACCTTTAAATGAAGTGCATTTCTGGGGAAAAAACTCATCAAAAATATATTTTTTAATATACGAGGCACTTTCTGCAACCTCCCTTTGTCAACAAAATAGCACTAAGTGTCCGGTGAGACTGCTTGATGAGACTGGTGAACACAGAGCAAAGAATCTGAGGCTACTTCTCAATACAGAGAATTGCTTCCACATCCTCCAGGGTCCTAGTAAACTCCAGCTGGTTATGTCGATGACATTGGTTCGATGAAAGAAAAAATACAGAGAAACACACAAGCGCAGTCATATAATTACCCAATCAGCCAATCATGTGGCAGCGGTGCAGTGCGTAAAATCATGCAGATACAGGTCAAGAAGTTTCTCAGTAACTTTGACAATAGCATGGTAGTGCCAGACAGGCTGGTTTGAGCATTTCAGAAACCGTCAATATTCTGGGATTTTCAACCAAAGTTGTGTGGGTGGAAACACCTTGCTGTTTAGAGAGGTAAGAAGAGAATGGCCAAACTGGTTTGAGCTGTAACCACTCTTACAACTTACAACCGCAGAAAATAGAAAAGTATCTCAGATCACATTGAACCTTGAGGCAGAAGGGCTACAACAGCAGAAGACCACATCAGGTTCCAATCCTGTTAACCAAGAACAGGGATCGAGGCTACAGTGGGAACAGGCTCACTAAAACTGTACAGTTGAAAATTGTGTAGTGTAGATTCCACTATGAGCACAAACCAGCTGACTATTATTATTATTATTGACTAGCTTCACATGGAATTAGATAATAAATAAATGATTTAACTCTTCCGCAAGAAAAAAAAACTTTTGAATCTTAAATCTTGAATCTGTTTTTTCTCTTCTAGAATAACTTTGGGTCCTCACGCAGCTGATTGACTGCTGGCTCTTGTCTGTCTCTATGATCTTGTAGTCATAGAACACAGATCAATTAATAAAAATGCACACATTGAAAATGACCAGGGATGATAGCTTTGTTCTCTACTATGTAATTTAAATAGCTAGCTACAGTTAGTAGGCTAATTCATGTGTGTTGAACTGTGAGATTGCAGCAGATCAGCTCAGAGGTTTTGCTATTTAATGTGGTACTCAGTAACTGTGAGTCACATCAAAATGCAAACTTTTTTTATTCTGATAATGCTCCTATAAAACCTGAGGAAACTGCATGTGTTGATTTGACATTTCCAGCCATGAGATTAACCTACTTGGTAAAGAACAGCACAGCACAACCAACAATTCTAAATGATCTTCCATAAGCAGCTTGCAATAGCATTTTTGTACCAAAATCTTACATCCAGCAACTTTAATATAGGCTGTGTTAAGTACTAATGTACTAATGTACTAATGTATTGCATTGAAGATTGAGCCTTTAAGTGCTCACTGGCTGGTCACCTGCACTGTCTCTGAACCACAAGCAGAAATACAAAAATAAACATTGTCAAATATATCCAGAAAAAAACATGTACAGCTCTCTCCCTCTGTCTCTAGTTCCTCTTCTCTTTTTTATCATTCATTTTTTATCCACTCAACAGTGAAAGCAGATTCAGCAACATCTTTTATAACATTTTTTCCTCTTTATCCCATTTTGGTCATTAGTCAATTCCCTCCCACTAGCTAGCTCTCTCTCATTATATGACAACTCGGGAGAAGGAAGGCTAGAACATGCAAGGCAGATGAACACGCTTGGAAGAAAGCATTAAATACCCACCATTGGCTAGTGTTGCTTTGACTGACAGGGGAGAGACTAATGCCATCCTTTGCACCCAGAGAGCAGGATCAGTTTTGCTTTCTTGGAGTCCCGTAGATGACTTTGGCATTGTTAGGATTCGATATCCTAACAACAGCGCTTAAAATTCAGCAACATTAAAAACATTGTGAATTACGCAACACTAAATAGCACACTGTAAATAACAGTGCAACTGTATCACTCGTCTGAGTCTACTGAAACACCTCAAATTAAATTTGCATCATATATGACTAGAATTGCAGCAGATTGATGTTAGTTGTGTACCATGTGTCATAAGACCTCTCATCCATGTCCGTTTGGCTGAAATTGACCTATACTGAATAAAATAAGTCCACATTGGCAATTTACTATTTTGTTAGGAATGACAATTCACTCCCCTGCTCACAATGTGGGCCCTCTTCTTGGACTAGAGAAACAGAATGAGCTTACCATTGTTATCAGGGTTATGTGTCCAGGTAAGCACACCAGTGAACACCCAAATGAGCATGTACACATGCACACATATACGCACAGACATTTCCCATTCTCTCCATGCAGAACACATACCTTCCAAGTTTAATGAGGTTATCACTTGAGTACATACAGTATATTGGGTTACTAGCAACAAGTGACCATACTTCTCACCACTTCTCCATCATTCATGTTTAGTTATACCCTCATCTCCCTAGTATTGCTTTCCTTTTTTGTTATTCAAACAATTTACTAATAATAAAATTTCAAAGCAGCAAAAAAAAAAAAAGATAAAATATTACCAAAGTGACTGACAAGATAACAAATTGTTACAGTGTCAAACAAAATATCCCTTATTATTTAGTTATTATCACTAAAATGTTTTCACACTTTCACGCGATAATGGCAGTTTGTAGATCGCTTGTTACATATTAATGCTGGATTGCTTAATGACCTGAGGGATGTACAAATGATTAGCAAAATGTTCATGCTTTTAAGGGTTAAGTAGAGTAGAGACGTGCTGAACACCACAGAGACAGGAACAGGAACATGTCATAAACAATGAGAGTCGGGAACATGTACAGGTGGGGTCAGAAGTTTACATTTGCCTTGCAGAATCTTCAAAATGTTAATAATTAAAAAAATAAGAGGAATCATAAAAATTGCATTTTGTTCTTTATTTAGTACTGCTCTGAAGAAGCTATTTCAAATAGCAGATGTTTACGTATAGTCGACAAAACAAAATAATTAAGAAAAATCCCCCAGTTCCTGCACATTATTTGGTTTTCCAGCATCTTCTGCATATTTGACCCCTTTCCAACAGTGGCTATATGATGCTGAGATCAATCTTTTCACACTGAGGACAACTAAGGGACTCGTAGACAACTGTTACAAAAGGTTCAAACATTCACTGATGCTCAAGCAGGCAACACACTACATTAAGAGCCAGGGGGGTGTAAACTTTTGAACAGGATGATTGGTGTAAATTGTTTTGGATGTTTAAATTGTTATGGATTTTTCTGAAGACCAGTGGGTAGTTTAACTGTTCACGACAAAAAAAAAAAATGGACTCATGAACAACTATCACAAAACATAAAAACAGTCGTTGATCATCCAGGTAACAAAACACGGTATTAAGAATCAGGCGTATGTAAACTTTTGAACTGGTTCATTTGTGTAAAGTCAGTTATTATCATGTGCTTATTCAGGGTAGTACTAAAAAAAAAATGCACTTTTTATGAGCCCTTTTATTTTTTTATTAACATTTTACAGATTCTGCAAGGCGTATGTAAGCTGTAGCTGTGCTATTATGTTATTTGATTTCAGGTTGTGCAGTGGTTTGAATTAAATGGTACTGCCAGGACATGGTGAAAAAAAGTGGAGGGAAAAACAAGACTGAGTCACTGTGTACTATTCTGTAGGTCGTGTTTTCACTGATATTTGTGTTCACTGATATGTGTTCACTATGAGGTAGTTGTGTAAGTGGTATTCTCTTCCATTTCTTCCAACCTCTTTGGCATACATGGACCACATAACTGCTCATTTATTTCAGCACTTTTCACATATTTGGATTGTATCCACTGGACGCTGAAGTGTCTTTTCAGCCATACAAAAGGTAAAGATAAATGCTAGCACACAGGACCTTTGCCCTTAGAGCTTCCTTGCATGCAGTTGCATGTTAAAGTTTAGAAGATCCCAGAAAAACAAGCATGCCGTTCTTCCTGTCACTTTAAAGCTTTATGTTGTTAACAATGAAACGCTAAATGAGGAATCCCAGACTCCTCTGTTCCTCTGATACAGTAGTGTTTATTTTCACAGGTGCTCCACACAGACATATGTTAGATCTCTTGGCATGGAACTGCCTCTACAATGAGGAGGCCAAACAAACTAAGTGATTAATGGGAACGTGTCTCCTCCTTCCTTCGTCAGCACGGATAACCCAGCTTCCTTAGATGAAGGAAAAGAGGGACTGGTTAGGTGTGGTTCATACAGTAAAATACTACATTAATCATAGAAGAGTAAACATTTTTAGTTTATTTCTAGGCCTAGAACACAATGAAATCAAAGAAGCACTCTTGCTTTGAAAGGCATGAGAGAACGTGAGGAAAGTTGTGTTTTCCATAAGAACACAATTGTGTTTGAAAATATGGGCTGATTGTCTTTGATAAACTGTTACTTAAAGAGCAGTGTTATATGCCAGATTGTCTGAAAGCATACAGTGCAGTGTGTTAGTAATTCAGTTCAATCTCTAGAAAATATACTACAGTAGAGTCAGCAGTTTTTTCCTTATTTTTCTTCTACGTGCCTCACCCTGTCTTCAGCTTTCTGTCTTTCTTGATAATCTTCTCACAACTTTGGCACACAGCAGGACTGTGTAGTGTCTGCCTCATAACATTTCCAGATCATGTTTGTTTTGTCTGAGCTGACCTGGATAAGCAAAATGTTCTTGCTCAGCACCTTGGTCCTTCAATAGCTCCGTCAGAAAAGCAAAAGATGAATGTCGTATTTCTTTATTGGACGGGGACTGTCAGTACATTCACTATGTAGGTTATTTGCCACTACAGATGTTTTACTATTAGTGATTCCAGCATCCAGTCTGCTTTCTAGATACATGTAGGTGAGAATCCCTGTCTCTGTCAGGTGTCGATTTCTTCACTCCGATTTGTGCTGCGAAACATTTTAAATAATAAATTTGTGCATTAGTTTGGATGTATTGAGTAAAATCAATTTCAGTTATGACTTTTGCCACCAGATGCTGTCACCTGTATTGAATCCTTTAGCATCTAGCATTTTCTTTACATCTGAGGTACACTATATGGCCTGGTTTGTGGACACCTGACCATCACACCCATATGTGGGTCTTCCCCAAACTATTGCCACAAAGCACAGAATTTTCTGTTGCTGTTAAATGCTGTAGCATTACAATTTGGGGCCAGCATGACAATGCTCCTGTGCACAAAGCAAGGTCCATGAAAACACGGTTTGCCAATGTTGATGTGGAAGAACTCGAGTGGCCTGCACAGAGCCTCAACCCCACTGTACACCTTTGGAATGAACTGGAATGCCGACTGCACCCCAGGCCTCCTCACTTGACATCAGTGTCCGAGCTCAATAATGCTCTTGTGGCTGAATGGGCAAATCTCTACATCCACAGTCCAAAATCTAGTGGAAAGCCTTCCCAGAAGTGTGGAGGTTATTGGAACAGAAAAGGGGGACTAAATCTGGAATGGGATGTTCAAGGAGCACATATGGGTATCATGGTCAGGTATCCACAAACTTTTGGCCATATAGTGTATTTCTATCAAATTACTTAGCATATAATAGCTTCGTTTCAGTCTTTTAGCTTTATGTACAAATCATGCCAGTCAAATGCTCATCAAGTCCTGCAAAATTTTGTATTCTGTTGTTATTTAATGTTCAGTACAATCTTCGTCTATTCTTCATTTTACAATATAATCTTCTGCACTCGCACTTGTCCTTGTGATCAGTACATGGAACCTTCAGAACCTATTAATACTATCAATATTTTCAAAACAGTTTCTTCAAGGGTTTTTTTTTTTCTTTTCAAGGCTTTATACCCTGAATCAGAATTAAACAATGACATTCCAGATGTCCCATCTAAATTACTACCGAGCTAATTCACAAAAAGTCTTTTCTACATTTGTACATTTTTTTCCCCACAATGAATGCATATGTAAAGAGGGAGTCATTGTCAACTTGCAGTGGTGTGTATAAGCATAATTTACATCATGTGTCTTTCTAGCAGAGCTGGAGAAGCATCACTTAGTGACTAAAGGTAAAATAACCAACGCAAATAATTAACTTTAACATGTGATCTTCAATGACACCCAAGATTTATTTTATAATGAAATCTGAGTTTTGTGGTTTAAACATCTTTCATCAACATGTTGGTCTATTTTTACTTTTGTTAACACTTTCCTATATTACCCATAATGCCATTTGACTGCCTGCTGATAGTAGTGGTAAAATAAATTTATCTCTTGCTACATCTGTATCTAAAGAGACCTAAAGAACAGCTACATCATATAGCTTCATTGCAATCTAGAACTTTGAGTCCACTGTCTTCTGTCTCCACTACGTTTTATGCTGGATTTCTCTGAATGCCACTGGAAAATGGTGAGTGACAAAAGAAGCTCTTGCTCCTTTGTTTTTAGGAGCCATCAACAAAACCTGACCAGTATTCCTTGTGTTTAAGATCGTTTACACTTTTTTCCTATTAAACACCATTGTAACTGCTCTAGCAATGTGCCCCTGTGACATCAGCATGGTACACAACTGCTAAATTATCACAGGAATACTTAACATACAGCATCAACTAATGAATTAGCACCAAGATTAATAAACACAATTACTTGTCACAGATATTTCAATATAAATATACTCAATGTGTTTCAGTGTGGACTTATCCTTTAAGTCAACCTCCATCCTGCCTCAGGTAGCTTTTTGTCCTTGCTTTATGTGGGAGTCTTAAATGGTGGTATTGCTATTACCCACTTGTGTGGTAATGTGACTATTGCTCAGCACATCAAAATAATGCTTTGAGGCCTAATATTTTTAGATACTTAAACATAAATTTCAGTAAATGAATATTAGAACTTGAGTCCTATCGAAAGAGAACTGAGGGATAAGAATTTGGAGGAAAGTACAAGAAGGCAGAGGGAGGGGACACAAGTGGGCAGTCCTAGTACACTCTGTGCAGCCAATAGGACTCTGTTTTGACCTCTATGTTGACCTCAAGAGCCAATAAGAGCAGCACTGATCTCAATCTAACACTGTAAATTGAACTTGGGCCTGGCATGTTACATCATTAAGACCTATGGTGCGTGTGATATCTCTTAGTTCAGTTGTGCGTCAGTGCCTTCAGTGCACTGTATTAAATACTAAAGCATCGCTGACTTGTATTTTGGAGAACTAGTGTGCTTTGGAGTTTGTTTGTTTTTTTCTTCTGAGAACGTGTTGAGTGGTGTTCAAAAGGTAGGAGCTTTGCTTGAGAAATATGTGACCTGTGAGAGTGAATGTTTTTACTGATCCAGCTTGCCCGTGTGGGCCGAAAACATTTGATCTGTAAATCCTTTCTGTCCTGCCCTATATAATGTGCAGGTCTTGCTTTCAGCTTTGCTAATTTGCTAATAAACATCGTATTTAGTACATATTACCTACATGTAATATATTGTATGATGAAATAATATTGAAAACTATTATAATTATGATCATAGAAAGGCTTTGTTATGAGCATGGTTTAATGGATGTGGTGTTATGTGGACCCATGGATTGTTTGTGAAGAGCTTTGTGGAACACTAATAACCCGTTTATTCTGCTCAAAACCATATGGGGACAAGTGGTTTTAAAATGGCTTTAATTTTGACTCATTCATTAATGTAAAATTTAAGATACTGGACCATGCTTATAACTGAAGGGAATTGAAAGTATCCAGTCAGCCTTTTAATTAATAAAGCCCTAATCTCAGGCACCCAACTGTCCTTTTGTGCAGATATCACCATGCCGCTTGCAGTCGGCGGTCCTGTGGGTTACACTCCTCCAGAGGGGGGCTGGGGTTGGGCAGTTGTGGTTGGTGCCTTCATCTCTATTGGTTTCTCCTATGCCTTCCCAAAGTCCATCACTGTCTTCTTCAAAGAGATTGAAGTGATCTTTCAAGCCACCAGTAGCCAAGTCTCCTGGATCTCATCCATCATGCTAGCTGTCATGTATGGAGCAGGTGAGACAACATGGTGCATAAAAACTTTTTTTTGTAGAAGGTCTACATTTTTTTTGCTTATATGAAGCATTCTTTCTGGCTTCTCTTCAAGTATTGATTCCTAGTCAGTTTATTGAGGACACCATGCACTGCACATATTTTTTGCTTCTACTGTTCTTAGCTGATTATTAAGCCATTTTAGAGCCGAGTCAGATGTGATAAAGCAAACCAAACTGAAAGATGTTCAGTACATGGAGCCTATGAGAACCGTTGCCCTTAATCCATCGTGTTAATTGTTAAGGTCAAGAAACAGCCAGACAACACAAAGCCTGTTTCCATCTTGAGTAGGAGGCAGTCAGAGGCAGCAGAACTAAGTGCAATCCAACTCTAATAAATATTTGATCTCTGCCTTTTCTTGTTCAATTAATAGCATTTAACTGCTGAAGCAGAAAGTTTTGAGAACTTTCCCCAGATCCAAGGAATAAAAACATGAAACAGTTATTTTCCTCTAGTACCATATTGATGCAAATACAGTACTTATTATTTTATTTTATATCTTATTAGTTATTTTCAACTACAACTATTCAGCACAAGAAATATACTGTACACTATATGGCCAAATCTTTGCGGACACCTGACCTTGACATCCATATGTGCTTCTTGAACATCCCATTCCAGATTTAGTCCCCCTTTGCTGTTATAATAAGCTCCACTCTTCTGGGAAGGCTTTCCAATAGATTTTAGAGCATGGCTGTGGGGATTTGTCCATTTGGCTACAAGAGCATTAGTGAAGTCAGGCACTGATGTTGGGTGAGGAGGCCTGGTCTGCAGTCAGAGTTCTAGTTCATCCCAAAGGTGTTCAGTGGGGTTGAGGTCAGGGCTCTGTGCAGGCCAGTTGAGTTCTTCCACTCCAACATTGGCAGAAATTCCTTCATGGAGCTCGCTTTGTGCACAGGGGCATTGTCATGCTGGAACAGGTTTGGGCCCCTTAGTTCCAGTGAGGGGAAATTGTAATGCTACAGGATACAAAGACATCCAATACAATTGTGCCCTTCCAAATTTGTGGCAACAGTTTGGGGAAGAACCACATGTCGGTGTGATGGTCAGGTGTCCACAAACTTTTGGCTATCTAGTGTATCTTGAGCTCATTTGGTTGGCTTGAAAATGAGGATTATAAGCATAGAGCTAGCTCTTTCAGACCCCACACACCTTGTTTCATTAATCAAATCTGCAAATGTACAACTTAGGACGCACTGATTCTTAAACAGATTAAGGACTCCCAACACAAACTTTTATTCAGTTTCGTCTTACAGCTCAAGTCTATTTAGTATTGTAATCCTCTTCCCATGTCTTTTACTTTGATTTACATAATCCTTTGTCCCAGATTGGACTAAGTTGTTCCAAGTTGTCCTTTATTAAGCTTTGTATCAACACCTCCCTCAGTCCACTGATGTGATCGGTGAGGGCATGACATAGATAATGAAGCTTTCAGTACACTCCATTATCTGAAATGGCCTAAATAGAAAGGGTTTCAAGGATAGAATGAGCTAGTTGAGTACAAGATGAGCTTTAAACAATACTACTCTGTGAGACAGAGCTCTGAATGGGCAACTCTATCTGCCTCTAGAGCCTGTGTTCTCAGTCAGCCTTTTATTTCAAGAGCAGGGGGTGTCAGATGTTTTCCTTGGAGAGAGATCAGGAGATGAGATGCTTCCGTCTGCAGTTGCGCATGAGATGACTACTGTCAAATAGAGGAAAGAAGTGGAGCACTGCTCAGTGATGTCAGAGCAACTATAAAAAAAAATACATTACACTGTGTTAACTTGGGTAACCGAGTTAAATGTTAAACTGTAATGACAATATACCAAGAGTGTGTCTTTTTTATGAGCAGTTGAGGAACTGGATCTTGTACTTGTTTGATCATTAAACAATGGGACAGTGATGCAATATGGCGTCAGTTGTAACCTTTGTCTCATTTTCTGTAAATATTCTAAAGTTCCAGTTTCTTTGAAATATGATGGTTTTTACTGATAGATAGATAGATAGATGAATGAAAGATTTTCATTCATAAAAAAAACAAATACCATTTTCATGTTAATATCAGAGGATATATACAATTAAATCAAAGGAACAAAATGTTACAACTAACTCCAACTACAGCTATCAATTGCTCTGATTGGAGCAATTGATAGCGTTAGAAACTGACCCAACTCTGTCTCCTGCTCTCAAATTAAAACTAGTACCCGGAATACAGTAAGCGCAAAATCTCATAATTATTGCTTCATTTCAGTTCCACTGTGCTGTGGGCAGAAACAACAAATGGGCCCTGTGGTAGCCAGTTAACGACTTTCTTGTTATTGGTGTTTAAATATTTTGCATTTTAAAAGTTAGTATTTGTCAGAAGTGTTACTGGTATTTACTTAAAATATTTAACTAAAATATTGCTTAAAATATATATATTTTTAATGTTTATTTAGGTTTGTTACGTCTGATTAGGGTATAGGATATAGTCAAGCATTTTTATAATAAATACATTTTCAATTGCATGCTACATATATTGATGAATGCAATTTGTTGTGTTTACCTCAAATGGATTTAATACATATGATTAAGTCATTTTTGTTACATATGGAATATTTTGTTCTTAAAAATCTGGGGCACAGTAGTACCACAGACCCAGAAGGTTTGTGTAATCCACTTACCTACAGGGTAAATTGTAAATAACTGCTAGTTAAGCTTTATAAAGGCTTGAACTTCACACTGGAGTTGTAGTACAAACCACATATACATAAGCACATTCGGCAGATACGCAAAAAGGCAACCAATCTTACTAGCAAGCCACCTAACTAGCTAGTATTCTAATTAGCTTCATATGATTTAATCTTTTTTATAATATTATTATATAATTTAGAAGTGAATATTGTGTTGTTTTTGACCTACTACTATTACCCTACACATTAGCAAACTTGTAAGCTTTTTTCTTATTGCACTAAAAGGTGGACTTTCATTGGCCATGGTCTTTCTGGAACCTATTTATCCAGTAATATGATTGGGTGGCTGTAACATTACTGAAAACATTTCAGTAACCAGGACTGAAACATTAATAAAAAGAATTTTCCAATGATCAAATGCCAGACAGAACCTTATAAGACTAATAATACACCATGGTTTTGTATACTGAGGCTTTAGCACAACCCTCTCCCTTTCACATAGCAAACATTTGTGCACTTTGACTTTTTTGCTGTTTACCTAGGCAGCCACTCAACATTACCTGACAGATTGTGTTTGTGTCTATTCAACAATGTGATGTTATAGCATAACAGGCTGAGGCATATTTCAATTTCCTACTTTTCACCTCCTAATAGGCCAAACAAGCCAAAGTCAGTTTGCTAAGAGCAAACGACACCCTGATATGTAGGTATGGTTTTTGCATGTTCCTCCACTGAAATCAAATGCAAGCATGTGCATGTTTTAAAACTGAACTAAGTATAAAAACTGACTCTTAATCTGTCACTCATTTTTCTAAAACCGTTTGCTATTTGATGCAATAATGCTCTGTCAAATGATTAGCTTTGTTCTTATGACATCTCGAAGGAAATAGCCAGTTGATATTTGGTTATTTAGCCAGTTAATGATCAGTGTATTAATTATGGAGTGTAATTCTTATTTTCATTTAACAGTACCTATGCTGAATCGTGATAAATTTCTGACTCCACTTCATAAGTGTTATCAAGCAAATACAACCTGCTTTGCAGTACAATAATTGTTTAATCATCAGGAAATCGGAAGGCTTAAAATATGGGAACACTAATATATTATGTCCTCTTACAAGGTTGCATTTCTGCATTAGCTTAGTGAAAGAGTGTAATCTTTCTGAGGTTTGATGTAGGAAGTGGTTGGCTCCAGTTGTATTAGGTGGATTATAAAAAGGACAAATATAAAGCAGTCCATTGTACACTTGTAATTCTTCTCCTTGCAATCCACTTATAACAATTGTGTCATATGTTCTAAAAACCAGTCAGAATTCCTTTTTACGTGACTATTTCCAACCTCTTCGTTCCTTATAATTAAATAAGCTGTATTTGTTACTGTGTCCTTAGTGATGTTATAATGGGGTGACCTCTTCATATGTAAAATATGAGATACCGCACCTTTCCATATAATATGGAAAGCTGTAAATAACTATAATAAAAATAATGTCATCTGATCAACACTTATAGTCTTATCTATATAGAAGACAATCAACCAGCTCTACAACAAAGAATGTAAATACTATAGTTATTGGCATGAAGACTAAGGAAATAGCAAATACTTTAGTGGTGCATACCAAATGATTATTAATAGATAAAACCTTAGATCCGTGTTTGTATACTCCGGAAGGCTATACAATGACAGACTTTCTTTCTTGCAATGAGGAAAATCTCAACATTTAGCCATTTCCTTCCACATCCCCTGCTCCAATTGCTCTACTACAGACTGCAGTAATAGCACTCCTTACCACTTCAGTGATAGCCAAGCTGATAATAGGCATTAAATGTAGGTGTTTATATTTAAATTGTTCTGACATCACACTCCTGAGCAAAGAAGGGCAAAAAAAATACCCAGCAAATTGCATTTTGATACATAATTTTTAAAAAAAATTAAAATTCCACAAATGTAAAGGCATTAACATAATGGCTAGCATGACGCACTCTCATCACTGCAGTCTGGGTTCAATTCCCAGTCAGGGAACCAACCCCAGCCACTGGAGGGTTGCATGTGCCAGTGCACTCTCAGTGCTGGTCCCAAGCTCAGAAACGAGGAGGGTTGCATCAGGAAGGGCATCCGGCTATTAGAGCCGCATCGTCACTTCAGTCTTTGGTGTCATTGTAGATTGGTAGGAGTAGTGAACAGTATGATTTTAACACATTGAATGAACTCACTAATCCCAGGAAGGAAAAGTAATATATTTTAACATTTATTTTAAGCTTTGTCGTCACATTTTGTTTATATTTGTTTGTCTTGTACAGATTCTATTATAAAGTGCAGGTAGCAGTACACCCACTGAAAGAAAGGTACCATTTCTTTGGTTTGTCCCTGTTGGGAGAACTGCTTAGACAGAAGCCTTACAACAGAGGGTTTCTCTTTCATAAGTTAGAATCCTTAACCATACAAAGAACCTGAAAAGTGTACTACTGCTTTAACAATATAATAGTAGTTGAAAGACTCCACAGCATTTCATGCTGCTTATGATTAATAATGTTGAATATTGCTGGTCACTGAAATAGGAAGCAATACAGATTTTTAACATGACATACATGAAAAGTGCCAGTTGCCACATCTTATCACCAGGATACAACATATATTGCCCACAACTATTATACTAATCTTTATCTTTAGCATTCCATCTATTGATGTTTGAAGATGTCAGTATTGGAGGGAACCAGGACAAAGTTGCAAGTTAGTGATAGCAACAGGAACAGCAGGCAATATCAAATTCCTATGCTGCCGTGTGTGAGAATATAAAAGCAACAGTGCCCTCTAATGTCGAAATTATAGACTATATCAGATTTTATCCACATTTAATACATTTTGCATTAGCAACTGCAGTTTAAGAAAATCTTTGTAAAGCTTTTTGTAATACATTGTAAAACTGGTGGCTCTGTTATGCTGTAGAGGTATTTCTAGCATGGTTTGGGTCCCCTCAGAGTACAGAGTTATGAACTAATGAAGGCTAATCATCTTCATCTTGCAATGAAACATTTCTATCCAGATGCGAGTGTTCTCCTCCAGGATGACAATGTCCCCATCCTTAGGGCACGATGTCTCACTGAATGGTTTGAATAGCTTTTGCAGTCACTAGATCTCGACCCAGTTGAAAACATATGGGAGATTTTGGACTGACATGGTAGAAAGTTCTCTCCATCACCAACATCAAAAAAGCAATTAAGGGAATATACTTTGGAAGAATTGCATTCATCCATCCAGTACATAAGTGTAGAAGCCATGACAAGGCATACTGAAGCTGTTCTGATGGCTCATGATGGCCCAACACCGTTACTAAGACACTTTATGTTGTTTTTTCTTTCAATTTGTCACCTATCTGTATGAATGAGACTGAAGAACAATAGTATTTATACATTTAAATACAATAAATACATTTGTTTTTCATTATCCACAGGTCCTATCAGCAGTATTCTGGTGAATAAGTATGGCAGTCGTCCGATCATGATAGTTGGGGGTTGCCTGTCAGGAGCTGGACTTATTGGTGCATCTTTCTGCAACACAGTGGAGGGCTTGTATTTCTTTGTGGGTGTTGTAGGAGGTGGGTTAGCTTAAATATACATGCTATGTATGTTCAACTTAATAGTGTTAAATAAGGAATAGTGCAACATTTGGAAATGTGTTTACTTTCTTCTCTGCTTAAATTACAGGTTTGGGACTCGCGTTCAATCTCAACCCAGCCCTTACTATGATTGGCAAATATTTCTACAAAAGAAGGCCCATTGCAAATGGAATTGCCATGGCTGGTAGCCCTGTGTTTCTGTCCACGTTAGCTCCTCTGAACAGTTGGTTTTATGACCAGTTTGGTTGGAGGGGTAGCTTCCTAATCCTGGGTGGGCTTCTGCTCAACTGTTGCGTAGCTGGATCTCTCATGAGGCCTATTGGGCCAAAACCCAAACCTGCTGTGAAAGAAGCTGGTGCTGATGGAGAGAATAAGACAGTGATGCAGCTTATCAACAGTCTCATTGATCTGTCTCTCTTCAAACACCGTGGATTCCTCCTGTACCTCATAGGCAATATTGTCATGTTCTTTGGCCTTTTCACTCCCCTAGTATTTCTCAGTAATTTTGCCAAAAGTAGGGGTATTACAAAGGACAAAGCAGCTTTTTTACTTTCAGTGCTGGCCTTTGTGGACATGGTGGTGCGGCCATCCATGGGAACAGTGGCCAACACCAAGTGGGTACGACCCAGGATACAGTATTTCTTTGCAGCCTCAGTTCTATTTAACGGTGTGTGCCATGTTCTTGCACCTCTTTCAGTTGATTATCTAGGGTTTGTTATCTATTCGGTCTTCTTCGGGTTTGGGTTTGGGTGGCTGAGCTGTGTGCTATTTGAGACCCTGATGGATTTGGTGGGAGTCCAGCGCTTCTCCAGTGCTGTGGGCCTGGTCACCATAGTGGAGTGTGGACCAGTGTTAATTAGCCCTCCACTGCTGGGTGAGTGTGAGAGAAGTTCTGAATTTCTTTCTTAATGCATATATTTCTAATATATACAGTGCGCTTTAGCAGTCTCTTTTCTTAGTCTTAAAACATGATTCAAAACATTTTACATACTGATCTGGTACCTGTGTGGTTATTTAGTAACTGTATTTTTATTGACAGGAAAATTTAATGACATCTACCATGACTACAAGTACACTTACATAACCTGTGGAATATTCCTGATGGTTGCAAGCCTGTTCCTTTTTGTCTGCATGGGCATTAACTACAGGCTACTGGATAAGGAAGCAAAGGAGGAAGCTAGAAAATCTCAGCTAACAGGAAAAGAGGAAGAATCCACCATAGACATTGCAGACAAGGAGACAACTGCTGCACTGAGAGTAAACAGAGAAGCTAAAACAGCAGAAGACACTGTGTGACTTCCCCTATCCAGACATGACTGTACACTTTTGTGGAACTATATGTCATGCATTTCTGCATTATTGGATTATTATTATTATTATTATTATTATTATTATTATTATTATTATTATTATTGTGCAATATTTCCATGCATAAAAATATCACTGAGAGGACACAATACAAGGTGGTTCAGTGCATAAAAAACATTTTAGAAATGTTCATTATTTTAACAGACCCTAAAAGATTTTATCCTTTTTTTTTTTTTTATTTGTATCACAGTCAAAAGTAATCTAGAAATATGGTATTTATAAGGGTATTACAATAGCTAGCACTAATAAAACAGTATTTTAAATGTCTTTATTTATTTTTTTGAGTAAACTTAGATTTTATGTTTATAGCCTCCTGTTAAGTTATAACAAAGGGATGTGGACAGCTGACCATCCCACCCACATGTTGTTCTTCCCTAAAGTTTCCACAATGGTGGAAGCACACAGTTGTATAGAATGTCTTCTATGTATAGAATGCTGTAGCAGTACAATGTCCCTTGACTGGAACTAAGGGGCATAAACATGTTAGAGCGTGGCAATTCCCCTTTGCACAAAGCGAGGTCCATGAAGACACGGCCTGCCACCGTTTGCCAATGCCTCCTCGCCCAACATCAGTGCCTGACCTTACTAATGCTCTTGTGCTGGAATGAGAAAAACCCCACAGCCATGCTTCAAAATTTAGTGGAAAGCCTTCTTAGAAGAATGGAGGTCATTATAACAGCAAAGGGGTATTAAATCCGGAAAGGGCTGTTCAGAAAGCACATATAGGAATGATGGTCAGCCTTTCGGGTATGTAGTGTACTTTAATGCTCTGCAGTAATACATTAATGAACTGATAAGATATGTTTAAAGAACAACCAATCATGGGCATTTTGAAAAATGGGAGTATTGATTTTCTGTTTCTTGGCATATTCTGATGCCTTCATTCGGCATCATACTTGTGATTAAGTAACTGAATAAAAATATGATCGGAAAGATCAAAATCTGTGAGTCATTCATTCATTCATTGAGTCATATAAGAATGCTCATTAGGGTGTTAACTAAACTTTTGCAACACACATTAAACTGATACTTTTCATTTATTCATCATTCATTTCAATAACTGTTTTAATGTCGTGAGGATCAATGGTTCCAGAGCCTATCAGGAACACTGGGTGCGAGGCGGGAATACACCCTGGATGAGACACCAATTTATTGCAGGGCACACACTTTTACACCCTCATTTAAGCCTGGGGCCAACTTAGAGTAGCCCGTTCATACCGGCATTTTATCAGATGAGGAGGAGGAGGAGGGAGGGTGGTGGCAGGAAACCGGAGAACCTGGTGGAAACTCAGGGGTGGACTTAGCACTAGGCAAAGGTGGGCAACCACCTTGGGCCCCCAGAAGCCAAGGGCCCCATAAAAATGCAGATTATATATTTTTTTAATTATTATATGCTAAAAGTATAAATATCGATGTTAAAACACTGAATAGGGCCCCCAAAATCACTAAATCCACCCCTGAGGAAACTCACGTGAATATGGCGAGACCACGTGAACCTCTGTGCATAAGCTCCTCATTAGCAACTGTTGCTAGCTACTTTCATAGGTCAACTTGCTTACCATATCAACAGGGGATTATGAGCAAGGTGACTGTCATAAACCAAGACCTGCCTATCTCAAGCCAGTGTCATAACAACCTAATAATACTAAACCAGAATAGTTTTTAAATTCATACACCAGAAATCAGCAATAACAAGATATAATCACAAAGTATAAAATTCATATAAAAAAAATACTATTACAACAACAAATTGATCAACTAGCATAAAGCTAACAGTACAGGTACCTCAAGGTAGATTAGTTTAACACACTGCACTCACTTTCCGTCTGGAAAGTACATGGCTCAGTCGAAACGGGCTCTAAGCTCTATAACAGGCAGGGTACTATTATTATTATTATTATTATTATTATTATTATTATTATTATTGTCCATCGCTATCTTTTTGGACTAGTCATAAATGGCCATTTGTGTGATTTTCCCACATCTGGCAACCCCGTCAATGTACAGTAACGTTAAATGTCCTCTATTAGAAACCTGAATTCAAATCGCCTCGTGCTGTATTTCAGGCCGCACGCGCATCAAAAGTATAAAGTCGGTTAGAAAACCGTTAGGACCTTTATTACTGAGCTGCGCACAGAGAGAAGAAGACTGATAAGTGGGAAATTAAGCAAGTAAGTCTATCAAACCGTGATTTAAAAGGTAAATTAACACTCCCTCTGTCTGAAACACTGCATTTTCCTCACTTATTATACTGTATATGGAAGTAACTATGTATTATCTATCAATAGGCTATCGACGTTAGCAAATATAAATATCATTTTTCTGCTATGTCACTAGCCGAAAACTTACTATGCTGTTGTATAATATGTTAAACACCGTCAGTTATTTTTAAGACTCATTTCAGGCCTAAGTTTGTTGAAATATACAAGCAAGTTTAGTAGAATTACTAACTGACTAGTTCAATTAGCTGGCTAATTTTGTGCCGGCGTTGCTAATAAATCACCTCATATTCCGTTCAGCTTCACCTCCGAGTGACTGTTACGAGTCTCAGAGCTCCTGTTTCCCCAGACCCAAGCCGTGAGTGAGTAAAAATAGGGAGTTTAGGTTGTATTTCAGCCTATAATATACTACCGTTGGTCAGTTTCACCACCTCCTTCCGTTCTACTGATCGTACTAATGTTTAACATTAAAACGGCTAACGTTAGCCAATATTAAGAACTTAGCCGTCGCTAACACCATCACCTCTGGCCAACTGGTTGGAGCTAAAACTCACATTCCTCTTACTCTAATGTGTGTCGCTTGAAAAATGTTAAGTAAATATTCGAATGGTAAAGCAAACTAAATTAGTCAGGGGCAAATTAGCGGTGGTCATTTTGATTCATCCGAGTGACTCGAGTCTTTTGATTCCGTTCACCAAAAAGATTCGTTCAGTGACTCTTTCCGTAAGTTACACCATCACACCAGTAGGTGGCGCCGGTGAGTGTCTTTTCAGATAGTATAAGTAAATCATTGCTTCATTCACTCAATACGTTCATTTAAAAACGCCAAGTTTTCAAGAGACGCGTTTTAGTATTATGATTGATTAAAACTGGCTTGTCCAATCCACAAAGAGACGGTCTGGTGAATTTATTTTCAAGAAAGACATTTCAGTCAGTGCAGGCTAGTTTTGAGAGAGTGGTCACGAATGAGGATTACAATCAAATTACATTCGTATCCTCATTCACCAGACCTTCCCTTTGTGATTTAATAAATCATAATACTAAAACTCGTCTCTTGAAAACTTGGCGTTTTTAAATGAACGTATAGAGTGAATGAAGCAATGATTTACTCATAATATCCAAGAAGACACTCACCGGCGCCACCTACTGGTGTGATGGTGTAACTTACGGAAAGAGTCACTGAACGAATCTTTTTGGTGAACGGAATCAAAAGACTCGAGTCACTCGGATGAATCAAAATGACCACCGCTAATAAACTAAAATTAGCTGCGAGGTGGTAATGTTACCCACTGCACCTCGGTGCTGCCCCCATGATGCATTCTGATTAAACAGAATTTGGACAAATTATTTTAAAGAGAATGGAGAAAAACGTTTGCCTCATCAGTATTAGTATTCCAAATACATCCTTGCAAGTAAGCCACAGTATTACATTCAGTGCATCTCTTTATACACCAGGGACAGTCTTAAGTAAAATTACATTTTAATATTTCTTTGACATCTAAAATAGCCATACTACATTGTTTTGCACATGTACAGCTGTCCTGTTTAACCTAAGAGTGTAGTATTTCATACACTTAAGCACTGTGTACATTTGCTGTTAATAAACAGTAAAATAATTACTAAATTTTACACTTGCTAGTCATGTAATAAATATAAACTGGCATTATTGTTATTTATTCCTTTTCCCATCAAACCACTTTATGAGACCAAACACACAGGCACCATGAAATCATGAAAATTGAGGGTAGGGAACATGCGATGTTAATGCTAGGGGTGGAGAAAACTTTTGCCTTTAATTAAGTATTCACATCAGTGTACAAGTTCACTTCTCCCTTAACTTCTCCCACACAAATGTGACAAAATATACAGTGTATTAACTTAGCATCCTCGTTGGCTTCTTTGCTGTGTCTGAAATGGAAATTGTGCTAGCACACCTTAAAGCAGAAAACCAGCAAACGGAAGTGGAAAGGCATCATGGCACTGCCTGTTTGCTTTTGAAGAAAGTTGTCGTTAGAGAGTCACCTAGCTAATTCTCTTTTTTCGTTATGTTACAGCATGGAAAGAGCATTTAACTTTAAACTTTTAGTTCCTCCAAGAACCAGGCTAGGTCAGGTGTCAGCCGTAAAACCTCAAGATCCTGGGCTGTTCGAAGATAACAGCAGCTTTACAGTACCAGTTCAGGTGGGTGTATTTTCATCTGAAATAATAGCGCGATGTTTATCTATTTTTACTGTAGTTGAAGATATTACCTGGCATGTGTATGTTTTTTCTTCAGAGTTTTAATAAATGTTTTGAAAAAGAGACAATTTCAAATACCAAGATGGTGTTGCCTACAGAATCCCCAAAATCAGGTAACAAAGATGCAGAGGTGCTTTTCATGTAGAGAAATAATTTATTAAAACAACATTTTAGTTGCAAAGCAGTGGAAATGTTAATTATTCCGATGTATACCAAATGTTCTTTGGTATAATATTTCAAGTTTACTATTTTAAAGAGTTCACAAAGAGGATTGCTGTGATGCCAATAGAGAAAGAAGAGGTGAGTGATTTCCTCATGTTTGTGTTTTTGGTATGTGATCAAATGTAAGTATTGATTTTATTACTATTTACTGTACATTTTGGCAGCCATCGTTAAGATCCAGTCAGTTGTATTCCAAACTGTTTGAAGAGGCTGAAAAAATAAAGGCTTGGAAATTGAAAATGGACTATGATATCTCACAAAAAGATAGAAAGCTTCAGGAAAATAGAAGGACAATTGAGACACAGCGCAAAGCCATTCAAGAACTTCAGGTAAATATGGCAATGGTCAGATTGACAGCTCAAATATGATGTTCTGGCATATCTTGCTTGATTGGGAAAGCCTTTCTGCAGGCTGATTAAAATTGTTGTTCATCATACATACCAAAAATCTGAAGAATCTCACACAATGGTGGTGCTAGTCGTGAAAGTGGCAAAAACTGCACATGCCACCGTCTTTTCTTTTTTTTTTTTTAATTCACGTGGTCTGTGCTGAATACACGACTGGCCTTGTGACGTGATCTGCTATAGGTCTGTTCCAAATTTCAGTATCTGAATATTATCTGTATTTTCATATTTATATTTTTAAGGGCATAAAACTGTATTTAAATGGTTAGTACCTAATGTTCTACTATTATTCATACACTGTTGACCTCCACTGCAACCACTTGCTCCATTACTATGTCAATCAACGCAGATATGCGAGTAAATGTCTGAGCAGGCAAATTTGTTTTGGTGACTCACAAATCAGATCTGCCCGGATTTGGCCTGCTGTTTGAACATAGGCTAAGATTTTATTATTTATTCAATTTTTTTTATTCAAAAAATATTTATGCAAGAAAAATTGCATGCAGTGACTATTTTTTTATTTGAAATAACTGATGCCTTTGTTACAGTTTGAAAATGAAAGTCTGAGCATGAAATTAGAGAAGCAACTAAATGAAAACGAAGAAATGAGGAATAAGTATGTATGGCATGTATTTTAACTCAGTAAATGTTATATATTCATTTTAGTCATTGGTAATTCAATATTTTTTAAACTTGCAGAAGTAATGCAACAAGAAATCTGTGCAACATTCTGAAGGACACTTTTGAAAGATCTACTGAGAAAATGAGCCTGTGTAAGTGACACTGTAAAAGTCTGATACATCCGGGAGCTCACTGCTTGGTTTAATATGTAATTATAAATGTTTTCTTTTTTCTTTTTTTCATGTTAAAACAACAAATGTAATTTGATTCTTTAGTTGAGGCAGAAAGAGAAGAAACTCATGGTCTTTTCTTGCAAAACCACGAAAACATTCAGGTAAATTATTTTTCATAGTACGAAAGACATTTGTAGGGAGAATCAATATAAAAAAAGGGGGGGATTTAAAGTGGTGGTCTGGGGGAAAAAACATTGGATGTTGCTGTGGCTTGATACTGGTAAACAGCTGAAAAATGACTTTTAACCAAAATACAGTGAACTAATCAGTGTGAAAAGTGTTTTTTTTTTTGTTTTTTGTTTTTTTAAATTATTTACATGTTACATTCCAAGCTTCATACTAGCTTCACTGGCAGATTAGCAAAGCAAGCTAACTCTACTAGCTACGTACACTTCCCAGAGGCAACTCTACTTCCAGCAGTTGCTTTTAGAAAATAAGTGTTAGTGTCTTTCATTGGAATTGGAATTAAGTCTTTAAATGCTTTAAATGTTTTGATGCATTTCTTTTCCCTTTTCACTTCTTGAGTTCAACATACTTTAAAATGATATAATCTGTAGTTCAGGGACATGAAAAAAGAAATATAACTCAGTAGAATCTGTGGTTTTCAGAATGGTATGCAGTAGAAAATGTCAAAACTTCACCATGTCAGTGGATTTCCCTGGTTACCATACATTTAAACAAATCTCACATCTAGCTAATTAAAAGAAATGGTTAATTGACATTGTGAAAGACTGTAGATTAAAACACAATCATCGAGATGGCTTTCAGAAGTTTCAAATTTGGTTGTCTTTCTTCTTTCAGAGGATGGTTGCTGCATTTGAAACTCTCCGGCTACAAGCAGAGGCTGACCAGCTAGAAATGTTAAAAGGTAAACAGTGAGACAGATACAAGTTTTGAGAAAATGTGGTACATTCAGAGTGTAAGGACATGCACTGTGGACTAGATGTAACAATTAAAATGCTTTCAATGTTTCAATGTCTATTTGCACATATCACACAGCTAAGGAAGGCCTTAAACAGTTTGAGGACCTTAAAGTGAGATTTGAGAATGAGTATCGCATGAAGGAAGAGAAGGTCAGTGGTACTGCACATTAATGGCCAAAAGTTGCAGCACAAAAAATACTATTTATTATTCTGTGTTGAAATTTTTGATAATATTTTTAATACTTGTTTCTGATGGTTAGTAGGTGTTTAGTTCCGTATATCTCTAAATGAGATCTAGTCAAAAACATAATCACATTTAAATCAATGTATTCTCCTGTGTTGTAATATAAACATTTGGAATCCTTTATCTTATCCAGATCCTTTATCTATACCATACCCTACATCTGGCAATGTATCATGGATGTGCTTTTCCAATTTCACTGTGAAGATGGAGGTCATACCTAAATTCAGCTTTTTAATTTTACACTAGCAATACTTTTGCACTTTGGTTACAGAGAATGAAAGTGGTCATGGAAACAAACAGTTGCCACTGCAAGGGGGTCTAGATATTGACCTAAATAAAATGAGTTATTTTATTTAGATCAATATATAAAATGAGTTATTTTCATATCATTCGCACCTCCAGGGGTCGGGATTTCGGTTCCCGCCTCCGCCCTGTGTGTTCAGAGTTTGCATGTTCTCCCCGTGCATCAGGGGTTTCCTCTGTCTATGCTGGTTTCCTCCCCCAGTCCTGCAGACATGTACTGTAGGCTGATTGACATCTCTAAAATGTCAATATTGAGTAAATGAGTGAGTGTGTGTGTGTGTGTGTGTGTGTGTGTGTGTGTGTGTGTGTGGCCTGCGATTGTGCCCCAGGTCCCCTGGGATAGACTCCAGACTCCCCACTGTGTAGGATAAGCAGAAAATGGATGGATAGATGGATGTAATTGTTGTTCTGTTGATCCCAGAATCTTCCTGTGTGTGTTTGTGCACTTGTGCCAAGACTGTCCAATCACAGAGTGATGTATGACATGGCGTTTGCAATAAATATTGCTTAGCATACAAGCATCTTTCCCTGGAACCTACATGCCTCTAGATAGATCCATCTTGCAAAGTGTCATGTATGTTAGGAGTCATGCTTACAGAATGCAGCTCCATCATGTCTTTCTAAATAGTACCTTCGAGCACATACCAGTCACAAAAGTGGAATGCTACAAGATCAAATAATTGATTTATAAAATTGGGTGATATGACCTTCTGCAGAAATCCTGAGTTTGGGGAATTGTTATTGCCAGTGCAATCAATTCTCTCATTTTTTAGCTAAATTAATCACTAGGAAAAAAACAAACTTTCAGAGACCCCATAGACTCGTAGGGGAGGGCTTTAAGGGACTCCAGTACAAGGTGGTTTCTTTGACTACTTTCAGAAGAACATTTTATAATGTGGGTTATAAAATGCTCCGTTGCCTCTGCCATGCCAGAGGAGATGCTTATCTGCTGCATTTACTCAGTATTGCAAAAGAATTAGTGTGCACATTAGTGTGACTGACAGTTCCTGAATACCAAATGAAAGAATAAAATCTCTCAGTTTCTCTGCTGTAATGTCATAACTTGTGTCGGTGTATAGGATCTTGTTGGCTAAAATATAGTGTAGACAGAAAAAGTATTATGTCTGGTAGCATCCGGTGTGTGCATCATTATTACCCGATCTGTTCTCTTGCCTGTCAAACACATTACATATGAACTAGATAGTGTTAAAACACTAGTCAAAACACAGAGCAAAAAAAAAAAAACTCCATTATTGCTCCCAGGTGGTGCAACAAAAAAAAACGTTCATCCTATCATCCAGAGTTTGAACCCCAAAACCAAAATTCTCTGGGTGGGAGGGATGGGATACTCTCTCCCCAGTCAATCACAAGGCCAGTCATGGGCGTCTCTGAGCTCACGTTATTGGAAGAAGGAACATAGCACTTTCCACCAAGTGGGCAGTAGTACAAAAAATGGGGTGTCTGGCATCCCTGCATTTAGTACTTTCTGCAACCACTCTGTGCACTGAGTCTTCCCCTATAACCTGGTCCCAGTAGCATCTAGTGCTTATGTTTTTGGTTACAAATGGTTTGTTGGCGTGGAGGTGAGGTGTAATTGTAGATTTGGAGACTCAGTGAGCCCAAAATGCAACCTTCTTCTGCAACACTCTACCAGGCAGGTTCATTAAAACTCTGGTTGTTTTGATTGTTGTAATTATTGCCCTAACAGTGGATATGGGCATTTTGGGGCATGTATGTTTTTTTATAGCCATTATGTAATTTATGAAGGTCAACACACTTTTCATTTGTCTATTCTTTAATCTTCCCCATGTTACTGAATGATAAGAGAATTTGGCTTCTGTGTTAGCTCATATTTATACTCCAGGGAAACAGGAAGCCATAAGGAACATAAGAGTTCCAAAACATTCTGGTGACCTTAAGTGAAATATAACTGGATTCATGCTTCTGTTACATTTTTTTCAAAAGAATTTCTAGGGTGCTAATAATCATGCCATGTGGTTTTGTTGAAATATTTTTAGCAAAAATTTGCTTATATATTTCAGTGTAAGCAAATTAACCACAAAGACATTTTTAATGACAATTTTACCAATTTTACCAAGCTGTCAATAATTTTAAAAAGCTGATTAAATACACCAAGGCTGAACACACATGCCAGATGACTCACTCTCACCCTGTGTAACCAAGTGTGAAATGCAGAAATACAGAGAAACACACAAACACTTCCCATCACTATCTGACTGTCATAAGTTCTCTAGTTAAACAACTTCACAACTGGTTAACGACTAGTTTCCCACCAAATTAGAGAACAAATAAATCACTCCTGAATCTCAGACTCTCTTACTCCTGTTTGGGTTTCTTATTCTCACTGGATGTTTTTTCTTTATTGCACCATTCTGAGTAAACTCTAGAGACTGTTGTGTGAGAATCCCAGGAGATCAGCAGTTCTAGAAATATTCAAACCAGCCCATCTGGCACCAGCAATCATGCCATGGTGATGCCCCTGAGATCACTTTTTTTTTTCCCCCCATTCTGATGGCTGATGTGAACATTACCCGAAGCTGCTGGCCCACATCTGCTTGATTTTATGCATTGCACTGCTGTCACATGATTGGCCGATTAGATAACTGCATGAATGTGCAGGTGTACAGGTGTTCCTAATAAAGTGGATGATTTGTATTTAGGCTCATCTATTGCAAGAGGCAATAAAAGTTTATTTCAGGATGAGAATAAAGTAAAGATTCAAATAAGCATCCAACAGCCTAAAAAATAAGACTTTACTGAGTCCTACTATTGATTTTAGATTAATGTAGAAAATTTAATTTATAGCAACACTTTTGCAAAAAAAAAAAAAAAAGTTGTAGTTTAAAAAAAAAGTTGTAGTTGTAGTTGTATACTGCCTATCACTGTAATATGTGATACTGTATTTCTTTTCAATTTCAGAAGGGCCATATTAATTGATATTTGTGTTAATTCTTGGTTCCCTGATGAGCAAATAAACTCAAAGTAAACATCACATTTATATCTTTTAAATCCATTAAATCCAAAAATATAAACCAACTTAAATTTAAGTTTTGCTCTTTAGCACACTTCTGTTTTTATTTTTATAAATCAAAATAAATATGTTGTGGTGTTTTTTTATGGCAATAACACCTCCACATGTGATGTAGGTGAAATGTGTTTTAATTTTTAACAGGGATACAACATAGCAGGCAGCTCCGATGCTGCACATTTTCCCTATTTCTGAATGAGCATGAGCATTTTGCTAATCATACTGTTTATAACAATATGTTTAGAAAATTACAGATGCTTATCTGTTTTTGGGGGATGGATATTTACATCAGTATGTTCTAGTGCTGAGCATTCTCAAAAGTGATTATTTAAGCTAAAATTTGACATTTTGATACTGACAAAAAATATCTCTATTTTCTGGGATTTGTCTATAACGATAAGTAGATGATATTTTGCATCCTTCAAAAATGTGTTTATATTGTACTTGTTAATAGGATGTTGATTGTTGCTTACTAATCATATTAATGGAAACAGGTATGAGGAAACCATTTCAAAGTGGCCTACAGGATTTACTTTGTACAAGATATGAATCCAAGGGGAATAAAATACTCATCATAATTGAACTACAGGGCATGAAAATTAGAATCTTGATAAACATTCAACTGCTTTGCTGTAAGGTGAATTGTGCAGCATACAAGCTAGAACAAAAATCTAACATATGGTACTATAAGTCAGAAATTTCCAAACTTCAAGTTCTGTCAAATACTGCACAAGAAAAAAAATTATAGCATTTGTAAATAAATTACTCCATTCAAGTTCTGTCAAATATTGCACAAAGTCAAAAATACGACAAAAACAAATCTAGCCTATAGCATTTTTGCGGCGCGGTAGTTAGTTTGCAGATGCTGAAACAAGTTAGTTGTTGAGCTGTCTTTAACAGCAACCGATTTCTGACTTAGTTCAAAGACAAACCACCTCCATGCGAGTGGGGATGACCAACGTCTAGCAATTAAATCTAATGACGTAGTTTGCAAGGCTGGTGGTGTCTGTATTTTGTCTACTGGCGCTATTTGTTTACTCATTTTTAACTTCAGTCATGCATTTTCAGGCAGCTGTGCCAGCTTAACTTGCACACTGCATTCTAATAGGCTACATCACACAGTGAATGCGTGGAAACTCGAGTGACTGACGTACTCAATAATGTCAGCTCCCACATTGTTAAAACAACAATTAAGATATTATCATAGACGATACAATTCACACACCCCTACTTTCAATGCTGCCAAAGAGCAGCATTGCTCTTTGTTTAATTGTTAATTGTTTAATTGTTAATTTTCTCTTTGTTTATTTGTTCTTTATTTATTTATTTATTTATTTATTTATTTATTATTTTTGGAACACTACACAGCTGATAGATTTTCCCATCAGTATCACATTTTGCCAATGTTTTTATCCCATAATTATCTGCAGATGACAGCAGCTTGGGCCATCAGTAGACAAGTGAAAAGTCATTGAAATATAGACAGCACAAGTATTTCTCAGTGGATGAACAGTGTTGCACTGTGTTCATTGCTGCACATAAGCAGTGTGAATACTGCAAGAGAAAGTCATGCTCTAAAGTTTTGCTTGTGTTCAGTCATCACATTCTGTGTGCATTATGTGTAATGCATTGTGTTCTCATGCAGCCTCACAGATAACCCGTCATACCGCCCACTAGTCTGCAGTGCATTTGGGTATAAGAATCACTGACACATCAAAGCAGGAAAACAAAGCATTAGTCTTCACAGGGAGAAAGCACAGAAAATAAATGTTTCCTATATCTAAGTGATAATCATGATAATTTGCCATCTTCACAAATTTGTCACAATTTAGCAATCAGGAATCCACCCACGTATATTTGGCTGCCAGCCTTAAAACAATATTGATACCATTGCAGTACACAGCAGATCCTCATAACAATGCGAAACAGTCCACAGGGCAGTCGTGGCCTAATGGTTAGAGCGTCGGACTTGTAACCCGAAGGTGAACCTGAAGGTCGTGGGTTTGAGTCTCAGGTCCGGCAGGGATTGTAGGTTGGGGGAGTGAATGACCAGCGCTCTCTTCTACTCTCAATACCATGACTGAGGTGAGACCCTTGAGCAAGGCACTGACCCCACAACTGCTCCCTGGGCACCGCAGCAAAAACCAATGTGTGTTCACTACTGTGTGTGTGTGTGTACACTTGGATGGGTCGCCACACTTCACTTTTAAAAAAAATAACGCAAAGCTCACTTGTGCATGATATGATCTAGGAGTCTCACCACTGTGATCTGCAGTGAGCACACAGTATTTGTATGTTTGCAGATACAATTTTGTTCAATTTTCTACACTCTATTAAAGATGCTCTTTTAACAGCATGCTAAAATTGCCAGGGTTTCCTGAAATTGCCAAACATAATAGTGCACTAGCGCTAGTGGTTCGTGGTGGCTTAGTGGTTAGCACGTTTGCCTCATACCTCCAGGGTTGGGGCTTTGATTCCTGCCTCCATCTTGTGTGTATTGATCTTGCAACCCCCTGTGCTTTGGGGGTTTCTAGGTATTCTGGTTTCTAGTCCAAAGACGTGTTGCGGGCTGATTGGTATCTCTAAATTGTCTGTAGTGAGTGAATGTGTGCTGTGTGTGAGATTGTACCCTGTGATGGGTCGGCGCCCTGAGTCCCCTGGGATAGGCTCCAGGAACCCTGTGTAGGATAAGTGCTATATGTGTGTGTAAAATATATATCTTTCTTTTTTCTTCTTTGTGTTTGAATCAGAAATTAAATTGAAGCTACCAAGCAGTCTGTTGTTAGCTTATACAAGATTTTTTGCAGACACATTGATTACAGTCTCTTTTTTTCTTTTTTTTATTAAGGTTTCCCTGCTTGAAGAAAAACTAAGAGAAAAGGAAAGCCAGCTTACAGAAATTTTACTCAAACTCCAAGAGACTCAGAAAAACTTCAGTCAGCTCCAGGAATCTGCAAGTATGTTTGCACAGAATAACTTACTTACTCTTGCTATAATTTTCTTGGAGTTCAAAATATGATTCTTTAAACAAGTTGTGATTAACTTATTTAGACCAGCACCTTGAGTTACTTCACAACTGTAAACAAGAACAGGATGAACTGCAGGAAAAACTGGAAAGAGAAGAACGACTCAGGCAAGAGAGTGAGGTTTGTGCTCTTGTGCTCCTAATATTTTAATGTGATTCAAAGAATCAGTTTGCTTGTAGCTGCTTGATTTTGTCTCAGCAATCATGTGTATTATCTTATTTGTGTTTTTATGTTATTAATGTTATGTTATTTGATTTCTTCAGAAAAACCAGAAAGCATTAGTTAACACACTTGAACAAACCAAAGAGTTGTATGTAAAGAACCTTCTGGAGAAAGATACCGAGCTTAAAGATATAACTAATATCAAAGAGCAGCTGACACACCAAATTGAAGAGATGCAAGTGACAGCAGATTCCTTACAGTCCTCTTTAAAATCTGAGAAAAAGCGGTAAGGTGGCAGCGAACTCATTTACTCCATACGGGTAATGCTAAGAACAATCTGAGGTGCAGAAAACAACTTAGTCTGTTCTTATGTTCTTTTATTTATTCCTTTATTTTCACAGGGTTCAAGAACTTGAATCAGAGCTTAGCTCAGTATCTCAGGAACTCTGCAGCAAAAAAACAGAACTAGGTATGTACATATTGCATAGATAACAAGCTTAAAGCCTTCTTGCCGTCTTCCCTGCTAAATCAAGTATCACCACAGGAATATTAAGAGAAGTGAAAGTGGAGTGTGACAGCCAAATACAAGCTCTGAAATTTGAAATGGTATGTAGTGTTCTGACCAAACCATTTATGTTCTCAGTAATAATTCACTAAGCTGATAATGCATGTTCTTACTGTTACATTAAAGGAGACAAAGGAAAATACCCAAAAGTCTTTTGAGGAAAAGATAAAAGCAGATGAAGAACAGATTCTTCAGATGACTTCAGAACATGAGGAAAAACAAACAGAAATAAACAAATTGAAGGTAAAATCTTAAGCTAGTATGAGTATCTATATCATGCTAATTGCAGACATGTCAGCATCTATGGTCTAGCTGTAATATTTACAGTTTTTGACCCGTTATTATGGAGAAAAGGGAGAGAGTGGCCAAACTGAACACAAACAAAATTCGTCCAGTGGAAAAGCAAATTCATTGAAAGGGAAAAGTATGTGGGATGTGAAAAAGGCGTGTCATTCTCTAAGTGGTTGCTTTTGCTTTGTGCCAAATTTAGATGAGCTTTGTGAATTAAAGAGCCTCAGGCTTGGGAGCTAATAGAAAAAAAGAAGGCAAGGCTGTGGGCTCTTTGGGTAGTGAAAAATCGAGGAGCTGCTTTGTACCAGTCACGCAAAATTTTGCCTCACTGTCTTCATAATGTTGCTACGCACGCATCTAAAAAGAAAATGATATAAATAACATGGCAAAAATCCATTGGGACAGTGCCCTAACACAATCAGAACTAATATAGTGTTGAAGCATGCAGATTTTGTTTTTTTTGCTTTTGTTTGTCTGTGTTTAATATTTTATAGTATGTAGGCTATACTGCATCATTTTCATATTTTATTATTAAGTATTTTCTTATTTTTCCCTATTATAAAAAGTCAGTTAATCAAGAGTAAATGTTTTTCATGACAGATGTAGAGGGCTTATTATCAAGATCTGACATGAACTGGACTGCAGACCTGACTTGCACTTCTAAATAAACTGTTGTACAATGTAACCTAATCTGGTTTGTTTATAAAGCCAAACATTTCTGCAGATTGCAGTTAAATATCTATCAGCCAGTATACTCATAATTTTATCATTTATGCTGTTTGCATCAAGCTGCGCCATTCCACCGATATTCACTAGACATTTCTTGCTTTATGGTTATCTTGCTAGCAGTGTTGGCAGTTCTGTAAATGTAACCTTGAATACATGTTTTCAAGCCCCAGTAGCTTATAACTATTCCATTTTTTTTAGCAGCGTAAATACCTGAGAAATGAACTGAGCGCTGTGCAGTCATGTAGAATATAGAATGGATACACTGCTGATATGCTGTTTACATTTGTCATAATACATTTTCTGTAGCAGCCTAAAGAGTACTTAGTATGAAAGCATTTTCTGGACTATTCAAATTCAAATGCAACTTAGAACATGCCAATTCAATTATTTACGTACATGTTTTGTGTAAATGCAAATAAGTGTTCATCAAAATGCTCATTTATATTTGCCTTATTGCGCACAGCAATGTACAATGGCTTCCAAAATTAAAGTGCAGAGTCTGCTTGACATTTTGTATTCCTCCTGTTTCAACAGGAAAAATTGGAGATTGCTGCAGTGGAAAACAAAAAAATGGTGGCTACCCTGGAAGAGACTGTAAATGAGCAAACACTGTTGAAGGAGAATCGTCTTTTGAAAGAGGTAAAACTGTTTGTAGTCTAGTCTAGAATTGATTATAGACACGTCCACAGCGTCGCCATCTTAGTGGGGGTCACATTTCAATTAGACTCCACTGAGATTAACTGAATTGTGAATGACAGCTAAGACTTTTACTGAAAATGGTGGCACACTGTACTGAATTTAGTTGCACAAATCACGGCCACAAACAAGGAATCGGTTTTTCCAGGTAAAAGATCTGTCATACTGTCAGGCCTTTTCCCAGGATATTGGGCTTTAGTAAAATTGTTGACAGTGCAATATGCAGAGCTCTAAGATGTCTTAACAAAGCAAATTCTAAAGTTGACTGTACCGCAATGTCTCTTACCCAGGTCAAACTGCAAGAGATTGAGGGGCAGTTATCAGAAGCACTGAAGAGAGAGAGCGAATCATCTAATAATATTAAAAGATTGCAAATGGATATCAGTCAATACAAGTAAGGAAGACTTTAAAGGCAACAGATAAACATGATTACAAGATAATTGATAACTGATAATAAAACATCAATTTATTATTCATGTCCTCTTGACCACAAGAGGATGGGTTTATGGCTCTAGGGTTATGAGCTTAGTGGCCTTAAGATGCTAATTTTGTTAGAAATGTATTCTACACAATGATCCATGTAAAAAAAAAAAAAAGTTTGGAAACACTTCAGCGTAGGAGATTGATAACCGTGATGCAGAGTAAGGAGTGTGGTGCACAGGGTCAGCTTTAGCCGTTTGGGCCCTAAGAAAGATTGGAAATTGGAGCCTTCACAACCATAATTGCAAATCTGTCTGCAGCATAATATACAGCTGCATTTGGCTGTGGAACATATCTCTACAGGATAAATAAAATTAATATAGTACTAATTGATGTTTTGAGGAACTTGGAAAGTCCAGAAACACTACATGTAAACCTCTCCTGTACATCACAAGTGTATACTGAACAAGTATTTGACTGACTTGAATGAGAATTGTTGCATCCCTTGTGATCTGTGGGTGAAAAAAGGACATTGATTTTACAGCAAGAGACAGCCCAGTACAAAGGCCAAATTTGTATTGGATTTCCCTCTCAAAATTTCCTTCTTCATTTGTCTGCCAACTTGTCATCTCAGCTGTTGTATCATTTACCTGTCCACTTGCACCCAATACTTTAAAACACCTGCCCCTGAATGTATTCATTTTAACAGTTATATTTAGCATTACAGCAAAAGTATAGTTGGAAACAAATACGAACTTTTTCAACACTTTAGCAGAAGGCTAATCAGATATCAGCACTTTATGCCTTGTTTAAGAGGACAAAATGTTTAAACTATCTAAGCCTGTTAGCCAGCTACTTCTAATCCAACTTAATTCGTTTTTATATTAATCTGCATGATCTTACAAACAACCACTCAGCAACAGAGCTGTTAATCAAGCTGGAAATTCACAAGTTTTGTTTTACTTTTTCTAGGGATGTGTCAGTACCAATACTGGTATCGGGTATCCATCCAATAGCATGCTCATTCACTCGTTAAAAAAAATAAATAAAATCCTCCAATACCAGCATTTGATAACATCCAATACCATGTCACCAGTGTAGTGTATGTCGCTGCGTGAACAGACAAAGCAATACAACAAAGATCATAACAATTCATACTTACATATTAGCTATAAATTGATGTCTAATATATGATCCCCTTTCCTGAAGAGTTGCCAAGAGTAATATAGAAGTTTTTAAGCATACAGAATATATTTGGATAAACGTTCAGTTTGTCAGTGAGATATTTATTATTATTGTTATTATTATTATTATTATTGTTATTATTATTATTATTGTCTTTTTTTTTTGGGGTGGGGGGAGCATGTTATACAGAAACTGCTATGAATTATTGAAAGAATGACAATGAGAAATGTAAGTGTTGGCCCTTCTACATGTCCTGGGATTTTATGGTGTTAAGTCATTTTTATTATGTAAATGTTATACTTGACTTAAATTAGGATCAGAAAAAAACTATGAACGATTCACAGTGAATATAAACATACACTAGGAATATGGTCTAGTGTTGCAGCTAAATTGCTTCTTGTGCCCAATAAAGAAGTCCTTTGTCTTTGTGTCTTGGTGACTTATGATATAATGATATGTTTATGTAGGGATAGATATGATGATCTACTGGAGAGATTTAATCAGCTTCTTCTTCAGAAGAACACTGTACAAGAAGAGGACAGCGATCTAAAGGCCAAGGTTTGTGAACGGTGTCTCAAGATGAGTAAATTAATACTGGTGTTTAGGGATTATATTACAGTTAGTGTGTTTAATTAACACTTAATATTTTCTATTATCATATACAGGAAATTAAAGAAACTGAGGAAAAAATGAAAATTGAAGTAGGGAAACTTGAGGTGGAAAAACAACAACTACAGTAAGATTAAACAACATTTATGTTCCAATTCCAGTGTTGAAACAACACATTTTCTCAATCTTACCACCCTTGCCCGTTAAATGTATATTACATTACTTTACTTTGAATTTACTGTAAATGTACATCATAGTGTGCAGAGCACATGACTTTACACTTGGGGTGGGCAATATGACAAAAATATAATATCATGATACTTGAAGACATTTTTATGATGCTCTATATGTATCACGACATTTTTAGGTTTGGTAACCTACTGCCAGAAAAACATTGGTGTTTGTTGTTTTTTTTTAACTGATTTTTAAAAAGCAAATAAATAAATAAATAAATGCTAATACTTTTAATAATAGAAAGAATTTATTACAGTTTTTAAGTTTCTGTACAAATCAGGTCAGCTGCTTCCAGTCTGCATTTATCACTGCTGTTAAAAAAAATGAAGGAAAAGATCACAATGCTTACAATACAGAACAGTGTATTGTGGCATAAATTATCATGATATTCATATTATATCATCATATTGCCCAGCTCTACTGAACAAATATTAATTGCTAGGTGCCTTAAACTCTGTAACCGCTTTTATAACTGCTTTAAATATGCAGTTTGTGCTTTTTATCTGTTCACTCTCTATATATTTTCAGTTCTGCTTCCTTCATTTATTTGACCAATATCAAAGTCATCACTTCACATCCATGAGCCCACGTAGCAAGATTATAAAGGGTCCCCGCTACTTCACGCTCATCCTCTTTCCCATTTCCATCTTGTAAAGAGGTTGAGCAAGTTGATTCAAGACACTATGTATAGTGCCTATTTCTTTCTAATTTTGTTGTAAAATCTGCACTGTCAGAGGAGTGTGTATTGGCACACACCTTGTGTAATGTGTGTAATGCTAATTCTACAGTTTTACTTATTTCTATTCTCACCACAGTTGACCGTGTCTTTAGAACAGTTACATGGTCAGTGTCTAGCAGCGTGTAGCAACATTTTAGGAATTCTTAAATTCACAGCAGCATGGTTCAGCTGCTCAGCCCTCTAGAATAGGAAGTTTGGGTGCCTTAACAACAAAGGTATGAAGAGGAGTTGGCAGTGGGCATGAGTAAAAAGAAGGAGCTGTTAGCAGCAATGCAACAGACACAGACCCTGATCTAAAGTTGAACAATAAGCCCATCCTGATAGCTCAGACCAGTCTTAGCTAGTATCAGCTAACTAACTACACTACATTGTTATATAAATTAGAATTACTACTAGTAGTAAACAGTACTATTTCCTTCAAATTTATGATCAATAACAAAAATAAACAATAGTGAAGGGTATTTAACAGAAAATCTCACAACGGTCTTCCACAGTAAAAACAGTATGAAATCTATTACAAATAAATATGTATTTGTAATATTGACCTTTATTATTGACCTGCATAAATAAGTACTGCATGGCTTTTGTACTGAAACTAGAATTAGTGTACTGTACATTTTCATTTCGTTATTGTTTGCCACCAAATAATTAAACACTACTGAATGGCCGTTTGTTTTAAATCAAAAGGGTGGTCTCTGACTTTTGCACAGTACTGTCCCATTCCTAAGAAGGTATTCCACTGAACACATACTTGTGTAAATGTTTTTATGAACAGTTTCTTAGCCTGAAAATCTTTCAGCCTGATCAGAATATATTTCTTTTCTGTCAGTTGGTATTAAGAAATTGATTTTCATCGTAAAATTCCAGAATAACAAACCTTTAGTTCTGGCTAGGTCATTCAGACAGAAATTGCTTACAGGTACCCTTAGGGTGTAAGGAGTTAAGTTATACTTTATATCAACCTGCTGTGGCAGATGAAAACGTGCCTAGACCAGCCCTGTGTCCAGTGAAGGCTCAGCTGGCGGGTCACTGATCAGCTGTTTGTGTATTTGGGGGCGCCATGAAAGGGCTCCACTGTCATGTCAGCACTTTGGATTATGGAAATGATTGTGCTAGCATATTGCTGCCCGCTGAGTGGCACTAAGAGGAGTGTCACATTCACATTTGTGAAGTGGTGACATGGAGCTGACTATCTACCTTCACCAGATTTTATAGACTGAATGCTTTATTACAGCTATTATGTGCTGTGTGTGGTGGGGATTCTCACCCGCAGTTGAGAGCAATCTCAGAAATTTAAATGATTATTATACTTCATAATCTTGGTCACTTGAGTTGATGATGATGGCCAGAGTTCAAGTGTGACGTAGACCTTTTATCGGCAAGCCATATTGTCAAGGTTATGAGCTTTGCCATTAGTCAACAGGAAAACTCCAGTAATTCCTAAGAAAACCACTTAGTCCTCCACTTAGTTGTAGAACCACGGTTATATGCACAACCTTACAGTTTGCATAGTTCTTCTAATATTAGATCAGTGATAGCAAAAGTTATGTTATGCAAGAGTTAAGCTGCAATATCACATTACATGTTTTTGACAATATTGTTTTCTTATTTTAATGGTATACAGAAAGCAGTTGGAGGTACTAAATGCAAAAATTGAGGAGCAGCATCAAGAGAATGAGAATATTCAGAAACTGTTAAAGGAATCTGTAAGTTACACTGAATTTTTCAGTACAGGTGTCAAAGTATGCTGTAAGCAGCAAAAATAATTTAGGTCAAAATTACAAGGCTATCGGTTTTGCCTGACTGCCACTCATGTGGAATAGAATTTACTTGCCTGTGTTGAGTGTTCAGTCATGCTGTATACATTTAACAATTTAACAGACCTTTCTATAAATTTCTCCAGAATAAAAGCTCACAGAATCGGCTGATGAAGAAGGAAAGACAAGTCAAAGCACTGGAACTAAAGGTGAAATTATTGGCTATTTCTAGCAAATTGTATTTTAAATTTTACATTCTGGCAAGAACAGTTTTATGATGCATTCTTTAAATACCATAAAATGGATAATTTAAAAACACTTCTTCTAGTCCTATACAATACTGATGTTACCCTGTTGGTGATTGACCAATTTTCATGAACTATTAAAGCTACAGGATGTCAGATTTTGATATTTAACCCTCTCTAGCAGAAGAATGCTATTGCAGGCTGCTAGCGAACAAGATTTTGTAACGTGAGTTGTACTGTGCTCTTCCTCTACCATACGCATTAATCTCGTGGTGTAGTGTATGGTTGTAGCCTTAGACACAGCTAGATCTAACTAGTTAAAATATAGCTAAAATAACATTTTACATAGGTTTTTCTTTTATGTTTTTGTATTTTGTTATCTAATCTGTGTCTATCAAAAAGTGAGAAAAGTTTGACACAAACTGTGTAGTTAGCACACTACTCTCACCAGAGGATAAAAAGATACAGATACAGACAGGTAAGCGAAGAGCTCATATCACTCACTCTTGTCTGATAAAACATGGTTTGAAATACAGAAATATGCAGAAACTGACCGATACCTCCATTAGTCACTAGCTGGCTGCCATAAGCTCTCCAGCTCATCAACTTCCCAATTGGGTTATGATGCAAACTTCACAATTATAAATCAACTGACTCTCATCTATCATTCACTAGCTTCCCACCAGTCTAGAGAACAAATAAATGGCTTGCCTTTCAGCAAGAAAAAAGCTTAAACTCCATCAGTCTTGTGCCTGAAGTTGAGGAGTGATGGTGTTTGATATATCTGAGCTGGCGTGTAACTTATGCATACAAATTTTCTGCCAGTTCTGGCCCGAAGGTCCAGGCATGGCACTGACTATTACTGATGCAAATGTCATACATCAGGTCATCACGACACATTCAGGTCAAATGTCATCAGGTCTATACACGTCTATGTACAGTGACAGGCAAAAACGAGCAGCCAGTCAGGGACGCCAAAACAAATGAGACAGGAGTGGTAGATTCAATGTTGTTTCCTAAAATGATTCGGGTGTGATGAAGTTCGTTCTTATTTTCATGCTGAAGATGTATTGTCTTCTGAATTGGTGGGAAGCTAGTAAATTATCATTTCCCAGTGTATTCCAGCTGTGAGCGTGCAGCAGAGCAACCATTTCCCCTTCAGCCAGAACTTATATTAACTAGTTCAATCTGTAGGATATGTGCTGTTACAATTGTGCAGTTTGGGCATAGTTATACTGCAGGTTGGCAATGTCTGAGCAGACTGTTACGAGGCAATCGGATTGAGAGCTAACCAGCACACTGATGTGCAAAATAAATGTTTTTTTGTTTGTTTGTTTTTTTATAAAGTAGGTAATTACATATATGCACATACTGTAGTCTCAAATGCTTGGGCTATGTTACTGTAGTAAATAGGATGTTGTACACTGTGTTGAACAGTTTGTCCGATATGGAGCTGGTGGCATGCACACACAGGGATTTGTTTGCAGGTTTCACCATCAGAGGGGATCTCTTTGTGTTTTTGTACAAACTACTATTGTCCAAAGTTTAGCCTCATTGCACATCTTAAAAGATAGCAAATGCAAAATTAGGAAAATCTGGGGGAAAAAAAAGGTGTAAAGTATGTTTTATTATTAAAAAATAAAAAGTGAAGTTCCATGGTAAATCTGTACATTTATCTATACACTGTACAAATCTGTACTATAATCTGAGTCATCCTCACAGAGAATCGTGGCAGTGTAAAACAGTGTAAGGACGATTACAGTGATTATTGCACAATTCTAACACTTCCAATCTGTTGAAATCTCAGAAGGGCACCTTTCTTGCTTTATTCATTTCACTTATCATCCCATAAAGAAGAGAATAACTCTGCAGAATTTTATTGTGACCTGTAGGCCCTACAAGAATGGCCCAGCTCCTAACTTCCTTCTGTTTTACAAGAGACCGTTTTATCTACGCGCAATAAACAGCTATCACCGATCAACTAATTAACTCTTGCTCTACACCCCAGACTGCATTAATTTGCAGTGTAACATTAACTGCTGTTTGACATTAAGAGAACATTAGGGCCAGTCATCTTCACTTTCTACTGGAGTTTGCATATGAAGTATGGAATCTTACATTTTACACATTTTACTTTTCAACCTCTCTTCTGTGATTCCTTTCAGTTAACAAATCTAAAAACAAAACTGGAGGCCAAAGCCAAGACTCAGGATGAAAATCTGAAAGAAGTACATAATGTTTCCTATGTAATGTGTACTGTATAATGTACAGAGTAGTAGGTAGAATGTTGTTTTTCTGTTAATGAAACATATTTTCAGCATGAAGCTGAGGTTGGATTTTTAAATATTAAATTTTAAAAATAATTTCTAAAATGTGCATATATTTTTTCTATTCATTCCCTTGATTTGTTTTTTTATAACACTACTGATACCATTGTCTTTGATGTTTATAATAAAAGATGACCAAATTAAAAGAAGAGTCCCAAAGCCTGAAACACCACCACGAGGAAGAGTATAAGAGAATATGTTCTGAGCTGGAAAACAAATCAGCCTCTGAGGCTAAGCTTACACTGGAGGTAAAAGTCTTTGCCTTTTACTTACTATAATTTCCTTATTTGTATTCAGGTCCTAATTCATATTCTTTCCCAAAAAATACTGGTACTGATGATCCTTACCGAGGGTGCCCATGGTTTAAGACGTTTTAGCTCAAATGCATAGAATGACTTGAGGAACCATTCTGTAAAAGCTTAGTTTGGTTTCTACAGGTGCAGAAATGGAAGAAAACAACGGTGGAAGCAACAAAGAGCAAGGAAGACACTGAAATCAAATTCCAGCAGAAGATAGCTGACATGGTTGCTCTGATGGAAAGGCATAAGGTAAATTTGATTTTATTATGATTACCATAATTAATGTTCATAAATAATCTTACGGTAATTATTGTAGTTATAAGTCATTTTATGACTTAAACTCTTCTTGGCTTTCTTGATAGCATGAGTATGACAAAATGGTGGAAGAGAAGGATGCAGAACTGAGTGAGAAAAGAATCCGAGAAGCTGAAGTTAATGCTAATAAAACTTCTTTGGTAATTTTTTTTTTTTTCATTGTTTTTCTTGGATTTTAAAATATGGCCTCAGTAACTTAATTATTGAACCCAATAATTAAGAAATAACAATTATCTTGTTCTTGGCTATTCAAGTGTTTTCTCCAGCCATTTTTTTTTTTGTTTGTGTTTTTTTCCAAATGTGTATGAAATCCATGAACATCAACCAAAGGCAAACTGTGATATACTATACTGGCTCGCATATAAGATGGTCCTGATAAAAAGCTGACTCTTCCTTCTTTAAAACATGTTTTGAGAAAGAACAAATCTTGTGTTTTGTCAGGAATATCAGCCTGTTAAAACACATTTCATATATTTCATTATATATTTCACTAATAATAATAGCCTTGTATTCTAATATTGTATGTAAAACCATAATACCAAAAGTATGTAATCATTTTAATGAACTACTGGTATTTAAATAAAATGAAATTAATTGAAGTTATTTAAAAAACAGGCTAGATTGCAAGAAAATAGTGCAATGAACTGATGGCTCACAGTCTGTAACGTAACACATTTTGTCTACCTACAGCAAGTTATTTCAGCATGGCTGTATTCACTGTTGCTATTGTGACTTCTATCCTCTTGTACAAACGGCTCTTTTCTATCGAGCCTAAGGCATATAATATGCCGCGGATAAGTCTGATCAGTGCCATCTGCTGTAAATGCATAATGAGCACATCAGTTGAAGTCAGTGAATGTAAGACGACCCCGAAAAAAACTGTGGTTTCTGTCTAAGCCACTACAGTAATTAAGTCTGCAGAAAGTGTTCTTATCCTTCCTACAAAATATTTATGTGAAAAACATTATTTTAAATCTTTTTTTTTTTTTAGGAACTGGAGCTATCCCACCTGCAGGTTGAAAATGTGCAATTAAAACAACAACTTGATGAAATCAAAATGGAAAAGGTAAGTCTTGTTTTTGTATTGTTTATTTAAGAGATACGTGTGGACAAAGTTGTAACTGTAGTGTGGATATTACAGGAAAACCTGCAGCAGCAAGTGGAAGAACTTAACAAGATGCAGACATCTCAGAAGGACATTTACAAGAAGAAAGAGGTTTATCTTCTTTTGAATGCAGTGAAATAATTGATGTGTTGTTGTTGTTTTTTTATTATTATATCCAATCAGATAAAGCTTGACCTATTTACAAATTTGTTTGTTTATTTATCTTATTTAAGGAGTATCTAGAACAAGAAATGATTACCTTAAAGGAGCAAATTAAATGTCTTGAAAAAGACAAGACTCAAAAGGTGTTACTTTCATTCATTTAAAGCTTTTGTAATACTTTGGAAACATCAAATTCTTGAAAATTAGTAACATTTTATTTGCAGCTGTCTGAGACTGCTTCCAAAAATGGCAACGGCTCTGAAACTCCAGATGTTGCTCCCAACAAGAAATCGACCCCTGCATTTTCAAAGAAGACAGGAATACAAACTCCATCAAGAAAAGATCCAGCAACGCCTTTTGTTAGCATTTATTCAGTATTTTACTAGATTAATCACCACAGTCTAAGTAGAGTTGATGTGATTTTTCTGTACATAACATTTATTCTGTTTAAAAACAGAGATTAGATGACAGTCTTAAAACACCATCTTGGACTTTGGGAACAAACACAGGAACAACATCTCGAATAAGGGTATGCATATCTACTCTTTTTGCTTAAAGTAAAAAGTATGAAAGAGAAAGTGACTGTATTCTCTGCTCCAGTCTTTCAGAATACGCACACCACCTTCAGCAGAGAAAACAGCACCATGGAAGAAAAACACCCTGGAGCTGGATCCTAAATCTGACAGCTCAGAGCAAAATGATGTACTGGTAAATAATTCTGTAATGCTGCTTAATTTACCTTCACTCTTAGAACCCTTGTGTGCTTTAAAATAATGGTGAGTATGTTTTACATGCTTTTGATTTGTATTTCTTTTTCCTTTTTTTTTTATATATCTTTTGTTTTGGCAGAGTTTCTCTACAGTCATTAACAAGCAAACAAAAGACTCTGGAACAGAGTGCCTGGGCTTATTCAAGAAGGTTTGGAATACACACACACACACACACACACACACATACATACATATATCTATCTTACAATATTCTTTATTTACAGGTGCAGAGTTCTGCTGTTTATAAGTCTCCAGGGGCAGCATTAAAACTGGCAGCCATGAAGAGGATGCGGGATGCAGGTTGGACCACCATTACCAGTTCAGACAAGAAAAAGAAAAAAGTCACTGAAAAAATATTTGCTTAACCACTTTTGCGTTAAGTTTTTGCAAACTTAATCAATTAGACACTAGACTTGTTACTGGTTCTCCTGTTCATTTTAATTTGAGAATATATTAGATAATATTTATAAAGGGCAAGGTATTTTATATATATATATACACACACACACACATTATATATATATATATATATATATATATATATATATATATATATATATATATATATATATATTCAGGGTACATTATCCCTAATTTGTTTGCTCTTTTGTGTTCACACATTTGTAAAAGATTTAAATGTTGTGTTCAATTTTTATTTAACATTTGTTGTTACTGTTCCATACTGTTGTTTCACCTATTATTCTTTCCATAAAATAAAAAACAAAAATTCAAGTTTTAACGTGCAACAGTGGTGTCATTGGTGTTGAAAGTTTTAAAGGTGGTAGCCTCATGTATATGTTCTGTTGCTGGGTCCTCATACAAGAACTCCAGTCTGAATTGAGTCGGCGTGTAGGTAAACGTCTGGTCTTCATTCAGCGCAGTTATTGTGGAGTTGTAGATCTGAGGTCCGTCATAGAGCCCTCCTGAAATCACTAGGGTGTCATCTGTTACCGTGAACTGCCCGCCTACAAGAGCACGTATGGGATTTATTAACTGTCACTGTGCAACAGAAATTGGACACAAGACATTACTGTGAAGAAAGTTGCTCTAACCTGTATCTTCATTATGAAGGGGATGGTGAGAATACTGAGCACATTTGCTCTTGGTCATTTTGTAGACAGACAGCCCCAGACTTATTAGAACCATCACACCGAGCACTACGCTGAACAAAATGGTCAGGGACACTTCTGAATTATTCAGACCAGCACCTGCTTAAACAACGAAATTAAACAAAGAACATATATGTGTATATGTAATATGAAAACCTAATTCTGTATTATAGTAGTGACGTATTTCACTTTTACCAGCAGTTTCATTGTTCGTTTTGTTCCCAAGAGCTGTTCCTGTGGTGAAGTATGCAGGAGTGGGCTTGGATGTGCTTTCATTACTGCCATGCACAGTGGATACTGGAGGCCTGAGTGTTGTTGAGACTGCTGCTCTTGTGGAATCAGCAGCAGATTGTGTTGCAGAGTTTGTTTTGGTGGCAGTTACATTTATCTGATGTGTTGTAATCTCTGCTGTTGGGCTGGGTACTGTTGAGTTGGGCTGTGTGCTGTCAGAAACTGTGCTGTTTGTACTGTTATGCCTGTTTGGAATTGTTGAGCTGTTATTTGAAGTATTTATGTTGGCATTAACAGATGAATTATTGTATGAGTTAGAAATATTGTTTTCCTGTTGTGCTGTGGCTTTTTTGTTGTTCCGTGTTGTTTTGTGCCCGGTTGTTTCCATTGCATTATGGGTGGTTGCTGGACTGGTAGAAATGTCTAGAGCCAAGGAAAGTGCAATCGAAAGACAGCACATCAAAAGCAATTTATTGCACAGATCCATGGCTGTCCTTTGTGCCCTTTAAAAATGTAACACAAGAATTGTATAGTTTTATTAAAGCTATAAAGTTATGTTTATTTCTGCATGGACATTTTAACTGGAAATCTACACTATATTGCGAAATACTTATGGACCTGACCATCACACCTACATGTGCTTGTTGAACATCCCATTCCACATTTAGTCTCCCTTTGCTGTTACAATAACCTCCGCACTAATGGGAAGGCTTTTCACTAGATTTTGGAGCGAGGCTGTGGGGATTTTCTCATTCAGCCGCAAGAGCATTAGTGAGGTCAGGCACTGGTGTAGGACGAGGAGGCCTGGTGTGCAGTCGGCATTCGACTTCATCCCAAAGGATAAATACTAAAATACTGTTTTATTACTGCTGGCTATTGTAATAACATTACTAACATCTTTATGCATTGAGCCACCTTGTATCGTGTTCTCTGAGTGATATTTTTAGGTATGGCTGTGGAAATATCGAATAATAATAATAATATTACAATAATGCAGAAATGCATGACATATAGTTCCACAAAAGTGTACAGTCATGTCTGGATAGGGGAAGTCACACAGTGTCTTCTGCTGTTTTAGCTTCTCTGTTTACTCTCAGTGCAGCAGCTGTCTCCTTGTCTGCAATGTCTATGGTGGATTCTTCCTCTTTTACCTGAGATGTTGGAACAGGTTTGGACCCCTTAGTTCCAGTGAAGGGAAATCTTAAAGCTACAGCATACAAAAGCATTCTAGACAATTGTGTGCTTCAAACTTTGTAGCAGCAGTTTGTGGAAGACCCACATATGTGTGTGGTGGTCAGGTGGTCAGGTGTCCACATACTTTTGGTCATATAGTTTATCTCAGTAATCTACCACTTCAGAATGTGGCTCCATTAAGTTTGTATTTCCTAAATATAAATTAGGCATTCAGTAACACTGACTTTGTTTGCACTGACATTTGAATCAAGTTGCTGAATAAGTTAAAAATACTAAATAAAATAAATGAACCCCCCTTGGGAATGAACCACATTTCTGTATGAATAGCACCTTAAATGTGATCTGCTATTAATCAAAATTAAACAGCATTTGTTTAATTCAACATTCAACATTTGTGTCTCATATTTGTTGAAAAAAATATTTTATACAGTCTAAGTATTTGACAGGAGTGTATGTGACCTGTCTAAGTGCTGATCAGTTCAGCTTAGTGGGTAAACCGAATTTTAGACCATTTGTATATGAAATTTTTTATTTTATGGATGTTTTGCATAAATGACATGCTTCCGATCATTCCATGGAATTTCATTGAGAGTGAGGACATAAATCTTTACTGAATCTGAGTATTTCACTGCATTTGAAAAGAATTCAGTTGTAAAGTGCATATTACAAAGCTGCATTTGCCTGTGCATGTGAACACATCCATTTTTCCTTTTTAACAATGGATCTGAAAATATTCTAACGTATAATACAGTTCATTAAAAGGGGGGAGTATCTAAACGACTTACACCCCTGATGATTATATTCCTCCCATAGATGTGTGCCTGCCAACTGTTAAACCTAACATGGTGCTAGAATGAAGTTTTGTTCCATGTTGTTTGATTGCTGTGTGGTTTGGCTAAGGTTTTTACAGAGTCTTTATTTCTTCTCTGCTTACAGACTTCCTTCTTCCTTTTAGAACACCCTTTTATACCATGCGTGAATTACAAACTTGTAAGGTTGGCAGTATGGGTGTAATGTTTGGCTCTAAAGTAAATAAAAATTTACCATTGTTGTTCTTGCTTTTATGTCACTTACGTTATAATATTGTCAAGCAGTAAAGTTTTTACTCACCTAACCTTTGGATGGAAGCGACTCAAAATAATAAAACCAAAGTAATCATGTAGTGATTATTGTTTCCTCATTCGGTGAGCTCTATTTACTTTCCACTCCCTGAAGAATGGATTATTACATCACATAGGCATGTAAGAGGGCGTAGCCTTCCCAGGCTCCTTCCTGTATGGTTAAGTTGTTACGGAAACAGGTAGTCAGCTCCAGTGTGTTTAACCCTTGTGTGTTTGTACTGCGCTTGAGTGTGTTTTCATAGTGGATTCTCAATAGAGGGTTCAATTTTGTTATCGCATGTATAACACATTATTAAATGTGTATATAATAAAAAAAAAATCGTCTCCAAATTTACTATTATATTCTTTAATTGTATTATTACAAAAACATTTACAATCACTTTATTCATTCATTCATTCATTCATTCATTCATTCCTCTGCTATAAGTACTTTATCCTGGTCAAGTGGATCTGGAGCCTATCACAGGTGTGCTGAGCATGAGGCAGGAAAACACCCTGAATAAGACGCCAGTCCATCACAGGGTGTCTCTCTCTCTCTCTCTCTCTCTCTCTCTCTCACTCACTCACTCACACACACACACACACATTTAAGGGGCAGTTGCAACAACTGCCCCACCAAGCTGTCTACAATCAGTCTCTGAATATTGCATTACAAATGATACTTAATTCAAGATAAAAAATAATAATAATAAATAGGCTGCCCTGAGGTTTCAACTATAAAAATTAAAAACAGCCATTAAAAAGAAAGCTGTTTAAAATTGCAATTAAGTATTTGATTAAATTATCTTTAAAAAAAAAAAAAAAAGACCACTGTCCTAGTTACAGTGGTTCTATGTAATGTGGTGACAGAAAAATAGTTTATAACTTGGTGCTCTTGTCACTGTCCTTCAGTTTCAGTTCACTGTCAGTGAACTGAGGATTGTCCAAGCCGTACAGATGTTCTGGCCCTACCTTCTCAATCAAGTCTGATGCAGGGTTCTGTTAAGGAATTCACACAAGTAGAAAGTGTAAGTCTCATTTGTAAGGTCAAAAGCTATCCAAATACCCAAAAGGTGTACATTAAATGTACATATGACAATAATAAGAGGAGGCAGGTAGTTGGCCTGAGGTGGCTTTCAAATGGTAACTTAATAAACAGACAATTTCTTTGTTGTATACTTCATGTTAATATCTGTTTTGTGATGCTACATGCAACCTGAAGAGATGTAGACTTTAATCTCAGAATTAGGAAGTAGATCTGTAGATCTAAGTTTGAGTAGATCTCAAACTTACTGACGATTGAAAATACAACTCCAAGCAGAAATAAAACTATAGTTCTTGATACTGTTATTTAAAACAAACAAAAACACCAAAAGAAAAAACGCAACAGCTGGGTTAAAGACAAATTTTAAACACGCAGTTTGCACACTTATGCTGTGATATTATTATCCTATAATATAGTTTAATTCATCTAATGAATTTCATACACTGCATTAGACATACAAAGTGAGAAGCTTTACCTCAGTGCACGTTCTGCTGCAGCCAAAGCAGATGAGGTCTTCCTTCCTAACAAACATCTCTGGGTTTATCTTCTCTTGTTTACAGCCACCTAAAACAAGACAAAGCCTACAGTGTTTACAAGTCACCTCATTATTGACTGTTCAGATCCCATCTCACTGTTAATGTTAGTGCTAGGAGCCTCTCACCTGAGATGGCACTGACGATTAGCCCGGTGGTCATCGTCACCAGAATGGCCACAGGGCAGAAGTACAGGTAGGACAAAGAGTACCAGGAATCTGCAAGAGCTGGTCTCACAATGCTGAATGATAAATAAGAGGTACATTTTGTGATTAACCTTAAACTGTGTACTCATACAGTGAATGTTACTGCAAAAGAATTAATATAAGGATGCTGCTGTTTCAAATTTATTTCATAAAAAATATAGAATTTCATCTGTATCAGGCAGAAAGCAGCTGATAATTTTCCCAGTGGTGCTTGCCTTGACTCTGTGGTCGGTAGGGCTGTACTTGACCATGCTGCCACTGTAGTGGTTATGTTCGTGTTTCCAGAATCACATCCTGCCACACTGAGGGCAAGTGGATTGGTCTTATTCGGTAAAGGAGGGTACACCTGAGCGCCAATGCCCACCCACAGGGTTATAATCAGGCCAGTTATTAACCCACTCAGGCCACCCTGAATACAGAGAGATACAGGAAACATTACACTCTTTCAGTTCATGATCATGATTCACAAAAAATACACACACAAAAAAAATATAACAGACCAGTTATATATAAGTTGCCAATACTCTAGACCAGACATGTCAAACTCACATCCGGCCCGTGATACGATTATATCCAGCCCCCGAGATAATTTCATACGTCTATTATTAATGGTCTGCCGGTAAATCGCACTCACACCACTCATACTACAAACCCCACAATGCACTGCAACATCTGCCACGCAGCGAAGAGGTGTGAGCGCCAGTCTTTGAAGCGCTGCATAATTAAAGTGTGTGACGTCTTTATCATAGTCAGTTTATACTGTTGAATAAATGTTAATCCTGTTTGGCCCGCAACTTAGACCATGTTTTAAACTTTGGCCCCTTCAGTGATTGAGTTTGACACCTGCTCTAGACATTACAAAAGGCATTTTGACAGTATTTTCGTTCAAAGCAGTTTAAACTAAGCAATTCATTGAATATGTCAGAAATATGTCAGAAACATGTTGTGTAAGTCATAGTACAGACTACTACACAATGTGACTTACAATGGCGTTAGCACAACGGAAGAACATGCCCAGAATGAAAAGCCCCAACAGAGGTCCACTGATCATACCAAATACAGACAAGGCAGCCTGTGGGAGCAATTCAGCCAGATCATACAGCATGTCATGACAAATATCATACAGCAAGGGGTGATGTTTACTCTGTAGTGAACACTACATGATACACTCAGAACAGGGACTATGGCTGAGGTTCTCAGCTCCAGTCCTATAGCCCATTGCTCAGGCTTCTCAACATAAGCTTTTATCAGGTGTGTCAGGAACAGAGAAAAATGCAGGTCATTGGGGCTCTAGGGTTGGAGTTGAAAAGCCCTGGACTGAGACTATAGCTATAGTTAAAAAAAAAAAAAGAATCACTTCGTCTTTTATTACACACACTTGATAATGTGTTAAAATTCAGAATAGTTAACAGTATGTTTTTACCTGCAATATATTTCCCATCAAAGAGGCAACTGCTGCCATAGCAATGCACAAAGCCCCAAAAAAAACACCTAGAGGTTTAAAGGAAAAAAGTAAATCATTTACGATCATGAAAGCTTATAGATCAATAGATATTTTAATGCGGATCACACATTAACAACAGCAAACAGCACCTTGACTTCATGGCAAGTAACAAGTATGAATCCTCCAGAACACTGATAAATTATAAGGAAAAACCTACAACAATAACAGTTAACAGAATATTCAAATGCAGCTGCCAGAGAGGGTTTGTCTTGGCCTATTTTCAGATTTTCCTACTGAGTAGAAGTAAGCTACCATTATGAGAAATAGAAAAGAATATTATGGTTGTTAATGATCATTTTACTTAATGGGTGTTCATATGGGGAAGGTGATATGCTAACTAATTATTCAAATTCCCTGTAAGTAAAGGTATCAAGCTTGCAAATGTGTAGCAATTCACGTGGCTACATTTGGAAGAAAAGTTATAAAGGTTAGGGTTAAGGGTAAGGTTAGTGTTCATACGTTGTTCATTTATAATCAAACAAAATCCAACCGCACTGCACTCACTCACACGTTACACTTACAGCTGAGAAACAGCAAGTTGGTTTAATAGACATGGTTTCTGCGACGAATATTCTGAGGTGGTATTTGTTTAGCATTCCTGTGCTCTCTGTTATGTTAGGGTTAGAGTTAAATTAAAGAAGACTGTTTGCTAACTACTAATTAATTACTCTATGTTAACATAGTGTCTTCTTTTGTATGTACTCTTCCTTTCTGACGCAGTTATCTTTGTACACTTTGTCAAGAGACTTTTTTTTGCTTTGTTTTTCAACAGTAGGCCTACTCGTTTTTCTTTAATCAGTGTTTGGGATCCACATTTTTCTTTTGTTTCACATAATAATGCCATTTTCTATGGCAGTAGGAACGGCCTTATACTTTGCATTAGATTTCGCATCATTTATTCAGCTGCTTTTCTGTCGCATTTCCATTTAATAAAAACTAAAAAAAATTTCCACCTCAGGGCAACAAAGTTATTTTGGTATGTTGAGTCCATATTTGATGCAACTACCCATTAAAACTGTAATTCTATTAAAACTTACTCAAGCTCATGTTAATCCATGACAGCTGCTTTTCACTCAGATTGGGCCACACAGGTTTCAGAAAGTCTTCCACTGTGACGGCCACCAGAGCGTTAATGCTGGATGATACCGTACTGAGATATAAAAGCAAACTAGTTAGCTAGTGACCGGAACAATTTGAACTTTTTACGCACAAAGTCATAAATGCCGCCTACATCAGATGTTTTATTGTTTGAATGGAGATGGTTTCCCCCTCACCTTAAAGTTCCACTGTATGCAGCTGCTACAAACAAGCCAGGAAGGCCTGGAAATTCTGCTAGAATGTCCATCACTAGATATGGTAAGAGCTACACACACACACACAAAAATCAATAAATAAATAAATAAATTATATATATATATATATATATATATATATATATATATATATATATATATATATATATATATATATATATATATATATATATACTTTATTAGGAACCAAATAACCCATTATTTCCATCACTATCGTTTACCTGGTCGGAAGAACCAACATCTTTGTTAGTAAGAGGATCACAGTCTTTATAGATAGAGTACATGGTGAGGCCAGATAACATTGCCAGACTCACAGTAATCCACAATCCCACCATATTTACATACAGAGACCTAAATATAGCAAGAACAGAACAAATGAGATGGTATGAGATCTGAGAATTCCACTCTTTTACCGTTTTTACTACTGATATTTGCGAGCTAAAACTGGGTGAATGCATACTCACATTTTGGCATGGGTCATAGTTTTACAGGCGATATAGCGCTGCACCTGTGACTGGTTAATGGCATACATCGACACCCACATCAAACTACCCCCAACAACTATAGTCCAAAAACTGTGCCGTCTCAGAGGATCTGGATCAAAACTAGAGAGACAGTTGAACAGTTAATATTTGGGCATCCACAAAAATAACAAATGAATTGTGAGATGTCGGTGGCGGAGCAAGATTTGCACCCAAGCGTTTATACAAAGAAATGGCCCTCACTGTGTGACATACAAACCATTTCTTCAGTTAATTTATAACACTTCTCAATCCAATGACTTACCTAAACGTGTCTAAGCGTCCACCATTGTAGTTATCTTCCCAGATTTTTCCCAAGCCTCCCTGAAGCACGGCCCCACGAGCGATGACTGCTACAAACCCCGCCAGCATAATGACCATCTGGAACACATCTGTCCATATCACTGCCTTCAGGCCTCCCTGTTAGGAAGAGCAGAGAGCTGCACATTACTGAGCCATGTTACACATGCCAAACAGCACATAATTCACTCACCAGAACCTGCACTTTCACATTTCGGTCACACATGACAAAAGCATGAAGCATTCACATGACAATACATGCTTACAACCTTTTGGAATTTGGGTAGCATCAGCCAATACAGAAGACAAGAAAGAATTCAATTAATCATTTAAAGTTGTTTGCACAGAATACCTGCCTGGATTGACTTTTGATCAACTAACATTGGAAAGAGAGTTCAAACTGAAATAATCCTGACTAAGAAGGTTTTTTTTTTTCAGACCGAGTACAAGTAAGATTTTTTTGGGTCTTGTTGATACTGATACTGATACCGAAATTAACCTACTTAAGCAAGGGTTTATGAAAGTGTATCATGGAACATTTTATTACTCTGTTTATGCAGGTTGCTGGCTGTTTATGCCGCCAGTAATGAACTGTTCATACTTAATTTAATGTTTAAGACATAAATACATCTTTAACAGAGAGCAAAATGCCATGAATTGTACAAGGAACCGTGAGCAAGGGGGAAGGGAATTGAGCGTGTCTCTGTGCTCAGTGCTCGCTCAACTGAAGTGCTCTCATACATGCCATTTTCTCTGCATGCAAACTTCACTGATCCATGCTCGTGCATACCTTTGTGTGCATGCTCATTTCTAATGACTATGCTCACTGATAATTCTGGGCACGCTCAGGTCTGCCGCCCCCACACTATCAATTAAAGATACTGTTTAAATGCCATACGAAGTTTTATCAGGTTACTTGTATTGCGGGAAGATGCTGTAGTAGCTCCTTTTGATTTCTTCACAGTGCGCAGTTTGAAGACTGCTTTGCTTTGATTGCCATAATTAATCATAAAATACATCCAGACATAGGCTTACGTGACATAGTACCACGTGGAATCACGTGTTGATATCTGAACATTTTTTATAAGTACAAATATGAATACTATATGATTATCAGTATCGATGCATCCCTAGTCCTGACACCAAGCAACGTTGTAACTGACCAGAGTGCAATAGATGATGCAGACGATGCCTGTGGCCACCAGCACTCCCCAAAGGTCCAGGCCAGTAACTACAATACAAGCAAAGAGCACTTTAGGGATCATACTCTATATCATAACCTCAGGACCCATTCAGAATGGATGCATTAGCTTTAATATTTTTGGATAGACATAATATTTGGATTTTTATATAAAAAGAGAAATTTGTTATACTGTATATAACTATGTTATTCAAAACGTGAGTGAAGAAAATATTTGGTATATTAGATATCATTTGGACTTTTGGACTTGGACTATTACTGTATAGATAATCACCTTTGTTAGTATCAGTAATTGCATGTTCATCCTTTTGGCACAGATATCTTTCCTGATAGCTGTCTGAGGGTGTAGTCATTATAAAAACTAATAATATTCCTTTTTTTTTTCAGTTAAAATTTATGCCAATCTTATTAAATTATTAAAATATTCTAGTGACATTTGTCATTTGAAACAGGACTTACTCTGATTGAGGGCAAGCGCTGGAGCATAGATGACCATGCCTGTGTACAAAGCCTTGTAGACAGAGGAACAGACATTAGATAATTAGCCACTGACCTGTTGGTTTTTCATTTAAGACCATTTTTCATTTATGACTATAACCACTACTTTGGACAGCAGTGCATCAGGTAATTACATGATGGAAAAACAATGTGCGCACATGGCTTTTTTCCACTGCAATACAAACACAATTAGGTTATTAAAAATGTATGAAAGTGTTGGCCATAAATAGATGAAAACTCAACTTACTGTCTGGACTATGTATATGGTTGTTCCGATCACTCTAATAAGCTTATTGAAGCGCAGCTCCAAGTACTGAAAAAGAAAATGGTGTTAAAATCATTTATGAACAGTATGTTTTATGTTGTTTTTTTTTTTTTTTTGGTTTTGCTACTCTTCCCACACTGTAAGCAATTTATATCTTTCTGTCATAAATGGCATAATATGAGATATTATTTTTATTTATTCTATGAAAACCTAGGTCATTAAACAGTCTATTAAAAAAAAAAAAAGGAGACTCTGATTTTTAAAAGGACATGTTAAGAAACAACTTGATTTAGACAAGCACCATTTTAACATAATACTGTAGAATCTTACTTTTATAGTTATTTTATTTCCCTCCATTTCTTTTTGACCCAAAAGGGATCCTAAGACAAATTAATGGTACTTGTGACTTAACTACTTAAGCATTTTGGGAGTTCCCTATCTGTTAGTGTTTTCACTTCTACATTAATTTTCCCTTTTTGGCCAGCTCTCTTACCTCATATGTACTAGTGATGCCCAGGCGATAGAACAGAGGCACAAAGATCTCTGCAGTGATGGCAGACATTATGGCGTAAGAGAAGGCAAAGAGCCAGAATGCTGTGCCATATCTGTAGGCCTCCGCAGGAGTGCCAATCACTGTGATCCCAGACATGAAACTGGCCGTGAGGGACATGGCGACTGGCACTGCTGTCATCTGACGGCCACCCAGCAAGAACTCAATACTGCTGTTATCCTTACGGCTTCGGAAAGCTTGAAAGAGCCCAACGCCAGCAGCTACCAAAATAATCCCGGCAAACACCACATAGTCCCAGACTGAGAATGTAGCCGTTGGACCTCCACCACCAGCCATGGTTCGTAATGACACAGCAAAGGCACGCGTTCACTCTCCTGTCAAAAATTCAAACCGCCCTTTATAGCCCTCTATACACAATCTCAGTGTCATACGTTACAGATTTACCAGGCGCCTATTGTTGGTCTGCTGTAAAGTTAGCTTTTAATAGACATCTTCAGTTTACACAAAATCCATGCAATAAAGTCATCAGTAAAGCAAAGTAATCCTCGTTCAGAGAATGCAGGTGATATTCATCTCTTGTTTGGTTAGGCTCTCTTTTTGGGCAAATATATCTGAAGCTGCTCCCCACGCCAGTGTAGAAGAAAGAATCAGGTAGCGGCTCCACTGACAATAACTGATAGGAGGTAGCATGCTGTCCTTCAGATGGAGCTACAGAGAAATGTGAGTTAATGATCAGTTAAAACTGAAGATATCTTTGTCACACACTGCTCCATGCAGCTGTTAAATACAGCTTTTATAACCAGATTCATAAAACACATTTTGCTGACGTAGAGGACGGTGAGAGTGCACAAAGCTTAGCACAATGTTCAAAAGATAACACCATTTTCTGTGTGAGAACATGCTTGATATTTGACCAGATTGTTCTTCCTGTGACTCATAAACCACAAAAAGGCTAGACAAATTACTCTTTTTTACACATATATTAAGATATGTTAGATAAGGCAGGTCAACGTCAGCCATTAATTACCACAAAATTATTCTTATATTATTTCAACTGGGCAGAATTTTATATAATATGAAGGTAACAATACTAATTAAAATAAAATTCTAACTTGTTTTAGAAGCAGATTTAACAAGAGGGATTAATGACATTTTGACAGAATTTTTAATTCTGTTTAATTCTTCATTTACACTGTTGGAACTGCATGACATTTTCCTAAATATCCTTTTCCTTGAATTATTCACAGAATATACACAGTGTATATGCACTGGATATACTTGTTTTTTTTAACATAGCTGTTGATTACTGTTTCCATTATCCACATATGAAAACATGCTACATCAGGACATATAACCAGGAAAGTAGGGAGCCAGTGATCACTCGCTCAGCTACTGTTATCGTTCTTTGTCCACTGCTCACTCCTACACAAATACATAGGGTGTCCTTGTACTACTATGCAATGAATACACCACACACTCTACTGCTTTAAGAATAACTAATTTTGGAAAAATATTAAACTTCTTTATGCTGCTTAGAAATGTGGTTAAGCTACAATTTAGTAACTCAGTTGCTCACTAGCTGTATATTTCAAATTTCCTAGAAGTGTAGCTTTTACACTGCTATATTTAACTCTTTAAGTGGATACCATGGATAGTTAGTGACCCATGACCTCATCTCCCTCCTTTGCTCCCCCTCAGCTCTGTTACTGTCTGTTAGGTCCCCACCTCTCAAGAATTCCTCGTTTTAGTTTTTTACATTTTTCCAATACCGGTCTGCTAGAATTATACAGTTTATTTTCACTTTCTGTTAGATAAATACAGGACAAAATGATGATGTACAATTAGTCATTAGCCTGACGATATATCTGTGCGCAACTAGTTCTGTTCTGGTACATATGCAACCAAAAAAAAAACATTCAAAAATAGAACAATATATACTGTATTTTATTGTATTGTATAATTTTGTTTTTTGTCAACATCTGGCACACACTGTATGTCTGGAACTCCCTGTTCATCAACTTTATTGCGTATTATTAAAGAAATTGTTCAACCTCTTTAGTAACGGCTTTGCTAAAATGTAAAGCAAACTGTTAGTATATACAGTCAGGTCCGTAAATATTGGGACATCGACACAATTCTAACATTTTTGGCTCTATACACCACCACAATGGATTTCAAATGAAACGAACAAGATGTGCTTTAACTGCAGACTGTCAGCTTTAATTTGAGGGTATTTACATCCAAATCAGCTGAACGGTGTAGGAATTACAACAGTTTGCATATGTGCCTCCCACTTGTTAAGGGACCAAAAGTAATGGGACAGAATAATAATCATAAATCAAACTTTCACTTTTTTAATACTTGGATGCAAATCCTTTGCAGTCAATTACAGCCTGAAGTCTGGAACGCATAGACATCACCAGACGCTGGGTTTCATCCCTGGTGATGCTCTGCCAGGCCTCTACTGCAACTGTCTTCAGTTCCTGCTTGTTCTTGGGGCATTTTCCCTTCAGTTTTGTCTTCAGCAAGTGAAATGCATGCTCAATCGGA
>CM040976.1:13142115-13168033 GCA_022985145.1 Pangasius djambal
TTGGGCAATCCTCCAGGAGGCTTGGAGTAATATATCAAGTCAATGTTTGAATAAACTGACTGCTCGGATGCCTAGTGTTGTCCCTTATTATCAATGCAAAATGGTCACTAACTAAAGAGGATTTATGCTGATATTGCCCAAAAACCCTATTTTGTTCAGGCGTTTCCAAACTTTTGGAGGGCAGTGTATATATATATCTCTTAAACGACACAGTTTTCTTTTTTTCCTTAAAGAGTATATTTATTCATCTTAATTGTACTTCTACTCTTTCCCCCTAAAGTCTATGTCCATTTTTTAAATAAGGGCCTTGTATATTAACAGTTAGTTAGAAGTTAGTTATGTATTTTCAGGCTTTTATAGAGGTCCGTAGAGCCGGTGCAATCTTTTATTCTGCCACATTACCCCCAATACCATGGGGAGAGTGGGCCACTGTCAATCCACTGCAAAATCACTGACACAATTTTTTTCTTTTTTTTTTTTTTTTTAGCAATAATACAATTTATTTCCTCAGAATTACTCAAAATTATGACTTTTGTAATCTCAAGATTTGATAGTCAGCCCAAATTCCACTGCACATCACTAGATGCGAAGGCTACAGGAATAGCTACAGAGTTATCTATCTAGCATAGTTTCTTTTGCTGGATGACAATACTGAAACAGTTGTATTATTTAACAGCTGCTGGTCTTCTTTTGACCAACATGTATCCAAGACTAATCACACTATCCCATTATCTTTATTATCTTGTTATCTTGGGGGGAAACACAGTTTTTTTATCCTGAGGAAACAACTTGTGATTTCCAGACAACAGGACAGAAAATATTCCTCTACTGTGAAGCATTTAAAAAATGTATACAAACAGTGAACTACACTAGGAACACTGCTTGAACCGGAAATAACTGTTAATATTATATATACAACAATTAATATTGTTACTATTATTCATATGTTTCATTGTTTTTATGTTATTGTTGTTCTCACAGTTTTTCTGATGCTTTACCAATATTGTACTATACTACAGCCATGCCAATACTGCTACTGAATTGAATTGAATTACATCTGGAAATCCACAGGGTTTTTGTATTCTTGTACTGTCCTTTTTTTTTTTTTTTTTAACAAACTAATGCCTCTGCAAGACTTCAGTTAAGTGCTATAAAAGGCCCCTGAAGTAGAAATTCAGCGTTGTATTAACTTATAATACATTGCTGACAAATGCAGTCTCTGCACTCAATCTTCTAAGCTGTTTCTGCTAATATGTGGATAAAGAAGGCTTGCCGTCATTCAAAACAGAAAGAGATTGTTTCTCTTTTTTTGCTATGAAATGTAGCATCACATTGTGCATATTTGAAAAACTCAAACATTGTCAGGAATATTATCCATTATATGAATGCATTTAATATCTTACTCATCAGAGATGTTCATTAATTTTGGTGTCTCCAAAAAATGTGGTTTTCTCTTATCTGTTTTGCAATCACTTTAGATGCAGCTCGGTAACTCAGTGATTCCTACAGGCCTGAACACAGTCTCAGCAGTTTTATCAGAATGCTGTGACTAGTCTCGCAACAGTAACACAAGTGTGTGTTTTGAAAAAAAACAAAACAAAACCTAATGCTGCTAAAAAGTGATGGAATGTGACTGGTCAGCATTACATTAAAAGTCACTGTAGACCCCTGTGTCTGATGTCCACTGGCATTTTAGTCACATTCCTGATGGTAAAGTTGGCCAGACATGTAACACAATACTGGATTCTCAACTGAACTGGATTTCCATATGAGTGGCTGAAGGCCAAAGGACTGATCAATTCTGTTATTTGGTGTTTGTTCTAAAATAATATCTAAAAATATATATATATATATTTTTTTTTAAAGTAGTAGTAGTAGTTGCCCAGTCCAGTTAATCACAGGACTGGAGTTGTGCACGGCTGCTAGAAAGCATGGATCGAAACCCACTTAGCTTGGGCCTGTAGTGTTGAATTTGACCTCCAAGATGTCCTTGTGAGTATGTGCCTTGTGTGCCACTTAATGTTTCATCTGCATTACACAGACCACCTACAGAAGAACTGCTTAATAATAGGCTATACTTTACAAGCTTGCATCATGGAAAATAACAGGCATGTCTAGCAAGTAAAAAATATGCAAGGGAATAACCATCATTGCACATTAACTGTGATTTAAACACACACACCAAATGTCTGTCTCACAGTGACATAAAAAATGAACTGATGCAAACACTGTGACACATCATTAGAGGTAATAAGAGAACTTTCCAGCAGTGTACTGCCCTAAGCATTGTGACCATGACGGCTGGGCTATTTTAGGATGGGTGATGCTGTGGATTATGACTTGAATCTTCTAAGTAAAGAGATCAGAATAATAAGGGTATTTCCTGAAGCTTTCTTTAATCCTATTAGAAGTCAGACTGTATATTGGTAACATAGCATAGCATTACATCCCATATGAAGAAACTACCGTATTAAAACACATCTAAAGCAATACTTTGATGGTTGTTGGTATAAAGCTTGTTGCTTTTTTGAGTTGCGTTTAAAAGGTAAACCAAGAATGTAATAGTTTTTTTTGTTTGTTTTTTTTACTTTTTCAGGCATAGGACCGCGCCCAGCCCAGATCCTGCATATCAGCAATATCGGTAAACCTTCCAGAAAAATACAGTAAAAGCAAGACACCTACAGAACGATAATAAAGTGCTAATATCAACATCAGCGGCTTTAAATGCCAATAATTAATTACAGCACTAATATTGTAAAAAAAAAATCGTGGTTAAGAATGAATTAAATCATGGCAGTGTAATCTGACACCACACACGAGCTCTGCCACGGCAGTCAGCCCTTCGTAATGTGATGTAAACGGCTCTGATTGGTTAAGATGTGCTGACGCGGCCCTTAGACTCCTCCTTCTTCTTTAAAAGCCTGTGGAATTTTCCAGTCGCCCATTCATTCAAATTCACCCCGTGTGTAACGGACGGAAGCAGAGATTTTCGGCGCCTTTTAATATTTAAGCATAGTTCGTGGTTTACAGTTGATTAAAAGGGTAAGTGTTCATTTTTTGTAGACTGTAAATTTTAGGTGCACGATTTTTCTAAACAATATGTTGTTAAAATTGTTTGTTGGGTTAAAGTTGGTTAGCTCCTTAGCTAACGTGTTAGCTTAAGCATTAGCCGTTTATATTCAAAATTTCCGTGAAGCCTGCTAATATTATTCGGCAGTGTTGATTTAGTTCCACGTTACTTTAGCCACCTAGCCAATTACAAATGGTTCTTGAGTATCTCTCAGGTAATACAAATGACTCAGCGACGCGAGCTAGAGAACTACTTCACCTCCGCAATGTGTCATTTTCTGGAAACAAGCTAACAGCCATTGGTCTGTGAGGTTAGCTAATCGGCTAGTGTTACCTACCGGCAAAAGGGTGTTACTTAGTTGAGAAATATTTTGTTAAACAAATTAAAACTAATTAATTTAATTAGTTACGTGCGAATTGTTTGTGGTTAGTTTTTAATCCCTTGCTTTTAGCGGGCTTTCATTGATGGCTAACTGCCATCGACATGTCTGTCATGGTGGATTTGTGGATGTGTGTACTTAATGGATGTGTGTACTTAATGGATGTGTGTACTTAATGGATGTGTGTACTTAATGGATAAATAAATTATATTTCTGGATCTAAATTCATATGACTAGTATCGTCAGCTCATGAGCATTAACAAGGCTGTATCTATTTCCAGAGGGCCAGAGTTCATCACGCGCCTACTTTAGCTGTGTGTGTGTGTGTGTGTGTGTGTGTTTACCGGCACAGATGTTTATTGGTAAACTGTCCTCACTCTGTCTACTTTCAGGTCCACCAACGTTCCTGTCCTGCGTAATCAAGCATTTCAATATCGTTTCTCTGCTAATTATCCACATTTGCGATATTTCACAATGTCTCAGCAGCAGATCAGGTACTGTATGTTTTGACTGGCTTGTCTGTGAAACGCCACTGTGTCTCGTTTATGAATTTTTGACCTTGCCTTTGCTTTCTTTTCTTGCTCAGCCTCCCAGCCAAGCTCATCAATGGTGGTATTGCGGGTGTTGTTGGTGTCACTTGTGTGTTCCCCATTGACCTGGCTAAGACTCGACTACAGAACCAGAGACAAGGTCAACAGGTCTACAAGAACATGTAAGCAAACCTTTCTCTTGGTCTTTCCTGTTATTCCAGTACATGTACCTGTTTTGGTCTATGGCCCTATTCTCCCCTGGTACATGTCATGTCATGGTCATGTGATATTCAGGGCCCACTGTAGCCACTCCCTGTTTGTGTGTTTAGCCACGAGTGGTCCATTCCCTCCAGCAGCAATGGTTAATCTCAGTGGACTGTGTAACATAGACAGGTGTTCTCTTTCAGCTTTTGTTGTCTGTAGCTTCTGAAGAGACTTGCAAAATTCTGATAGGATTAAAACCCTGGTGCCAGGTTGCTATTTGTGTATGAGTAGATGTGCCCTTATGGTGACATGGTCTTGGAATACCGAATGCAGTGGTTAACTTAGTTTTCTTTTCTTTTTTTTAGGATGGATTGTCTAGTCAAAACAGTGCGATCAGAGGGGTACTTTGGCATGTACAGAGGTAAGAGTCATCCTACATTGAGTGTTTCACCATGTGGCTCATGCTAACAACAAATGATTATGGACTTTGAGCTATAGTAGCCTATGGCTTCTTCTACTTTGACATTTAAGCTGTGCTTAAATCCACTTGCCTGTGGTTCATGACAGCACAACTGGTTAACTGGTTTTATTCTATTCTACAGTAGAAAAAAAATCAGTGGTTGGTAAGATGGATCTATGTAGAGTATGCATGTATCTATGTAGACATACAAACCACAATGTCCACAGTTATACAGTGGTTACTGTTAATTTGCTGCACTTAATTACCAGTTAAATTGTAGATTTTTTTTTTATCACCTACAAGACACACACCCTATTGGAGGTTTTTTTTTTTTTTTTGTTTGTTTGTTTTTTTTGTTTGTTTTTTTATAAAAATGGTAGTTCTGGAATGAGCTGAACTTGAGGTAGCAGAACTTTGAGCGTAACAGCCCATGTTTTGTATTGGGTTGTTGCTTGATGTGAGGAATGCTGTTTGTTTGCATCTGTGTTTTTTCATGTTACAGACGTGGGTCCCCCCTGGGATAGTGAAGGCTAGCCGATTAAGGCGCAGCCACGCTGGAGGCAAATCATTTATCATGGTTCTTTACACTCTGCTCTATTACAATGCTATTAGGCACAATGTGTTTATTTTTTGAATAATTGTTGCTCCTTTGTTTTCTTCATAGCCTCTGAATTTCTGTTGACTGTCTTCATTTTGTCTACAATTACTAACTCCTTTGGCCATGTACCATAGAACTACATGCCTTTCTAACCATCTTGAGATTTCAGTTTTCATTGACTTCTTTTTTTTTTTTTTCCCACATGTCCTTCCCTCCCGTTCTATACATACATGGCTATATTATCTGCCACTGTCCCTTGCTCTTTAAGGCAGAGGGATCTTGAACTAGAAACTCTTTTTTTTTTTCTTTCTCTTTCCTCATTTCTGCCTGCTTTCCCAGTTTCTAATCTCATAATTCATTCTTTTTTTTTTAGTCTAATATTTTAAGTTTGTATATTGGTTCAGTTCTATTATGCCAAATCCCCCTCCACGATCATTCCATAGTCATTTGAGCTTTGCTCATATCCTGTTTGATATTTCATTCTTATTTATACATAGCATGGTTCTGATTTTGTCTTTGGTGTGATGGTGGTGGGGAATGGGTGCCCTGTGAGATTTGTATAGGTAAACCTTTTGCTACTCTCTTGGCTAACCTGCTGTGTTTTTGTCTTCTAGGTGCTGCAGTGAATCTTGCTCTTGTCACACCTGAAAAGGCCATCAAGCTGGCAGCCAATGACTTCTTTCGTCACCACCTTGCCAAGGATGGGTGCGCATTGCTTTAGGAAATTCTGAGAACAGTGTTTTATGCATACAGCATCCCTTGACTGTTGTATTTACAAAACATTTGCTCTGTTACAGGAAGGGGTTGTCAGTGTTTAAAGAAATGTTAGCAGGTTGTGGTGCAGGCATGTGCCAAGTCATCATTACTACTCCTATGGAGATGCTGAAAATTCAGCTACAAGATGCTGGAAGACTAGGTAAGCTTATACTCTTCCCTTTGCTCATGTTGTTTAAGGCCACTGATCTCTCAGCTTGGTGGTACCCCTTGTATGCCCCTTGTAATTGTATATTTAAAATTCTTGTTCTCCTTGCAGCTGCTCAGCAGAGAATGCCTGGTATCCTGGTTCCCAGTAAGCTGGCCCAGACAAACACTGTGCTGAGCCGCTCCTATAATGTAGTGCCAAGCTCTGCTGCCCAGACTATCTCTGCAACACAGATCGCCAAAGAGCTGCTACACACACAGGGCATCCAAGGTCTATACAAAGGGCTAGGAGCAACACTTATGAGGTAAGCACATGTGCATATGCACTAGATGTGCCTTTTAGTACCTGGTTTCAAAATTTGTTCTAATTCTTCTCATTTTTTTGATACATTGGTGTGATTTTTATCTTCTCTTTACAGAGATGTGCCCTTCTCCATTGTCTACTTTCCTCTTTTTGCTAACATTAACCGTTTGGGTAAGCGTTCTGAAGATGATGTGGCGCCATTCTATTGGTCATTCATGGCTGGCTGTGTAGCTGGTTCGACTGCTGCAGTGGCAGTTAGCCCATGTGATGGTGAGTAAGGGTGTGTGGGTGTGGGTGTGGGTGTGGGTGTGGGTGTGGGTGTGGGTGTGGGTGTGGGTGTGGTTCTTACCCCACTATTTCCTGCTTCTAAACAAGCTCATTTCCTGTTCATATGTTTTAGTGGTAAAAACCAGGCTTCAGTCCTTGAGCAAAGGTGCTAATGAGGAGACCTACAATGGGGTTCTGGACTGTGTGAGGTAATTATTCGAAGCAATTATTTGAAAGTTCTCCAAAAATGTAATCTTATTTAATAGAAATGACAGGTATGATATCGGCAGAAATTTCTGGGGGAAAAACAGAGGGGGGAAAATGAGCAAAGGTACTGTTTATTTTCATGTCAGTCATGCTGGGACTTTTTATTTTTATTGAATAAAAATTGTCTTGGGGTAGTTGTGTTTGTCCAGTTTGTCAAGTGTAATTTTTGGTGTCTTAAATGAATTGCTCCAATTAAAAATTGCTCATTTAGTTTAGTAGTTAGAAAATATCAGCTTGGTCTCAGTCTCGAGGTTTTGGTAACAGAAAAGGAAATGGTGTTTGCAGCTGATTGTAAATGTTTAGTGAGCTCTGGCTGACACTTGTTTTGCTCTTTGATTTTTATAGCAAGATCATGAAGAAAGAAGGACCATCTGCTTTCCTGAAGGGGGCAAGCTGCAGGGCACTAGTCATTGCACCTCTTTTTGGCATTGCTCAAGTTATGTATTTTGTTGGAGTTGGTGAATTCATTCTGGGCCAAAGAGCATTTAACCTCCTGTCTCCTTAAGCAAGTCTCCAGAAGTGCCTCAGATGAACCTGTGCCGGGGACATGAGACGCACACAATCATGTAAAGACTAGATTTAGATCGACAGTTTTGCTGTCGATTGTTTCATCAGCCACTTCCTGGCCTTACTGCACTTCCTGTCTGGTTTGCTCACTCATTTGAGTGGCTATGGCCAACATTTTACACTTGATGGTAAGGGCTTTTGCAGGAGGTGTGCATGAGAGATGGTGCTCTACATCCTTCTAGAAGGATCTGTAAGCATTTCCCCTCAGTGAGGGAGGATGGTGTCACTGCGGAGGCACTATGATAAATTTGTGTGTGTGTAGTGTCTGTTTTGTCAGTCATGTATTTGTGTTTGCTGGAATACTCAATGTGTTATTGTACTGATGAAGTCCAATATTTTTAATTATTTTACATGGTAGCTACAACAGTTCTGTTTGGTTTTGGGTTTTTTTTTTCTTCCCCTTTTTCCCCTCTTCTCCATTCCACTGAAATGTTTTTGAACTACATGAGATTGTGGGCACCAGGCTGGTAGATAGTTCTTTTTTTTTTTTTTAAGGATATCTGTACTGGGTTTTGTGGACCAGTTAATCAAAACATGTTTTGTTTTTAGACAGTAGCTGTTGTACAGGGCACATGCCATGATTAAGATAGTGGTGTTAACTGCTCCTGATACAGTTATGAACTGTACCTAAAACAAACTGTAATGTTCTATTTCTATTATTCCTTTTAATCACTGAGGTGGCCCGCATCTGTGTTAGTGGTCTCCCCTCCCCTTATGCACAATTTCCAAGAGTAATGCTGATCTACCATAATAATGGTAAATATTTCATCACCTGAGGAGTAAATGAAACTAAACCTCTCCTTGCTTCCTAGAAGTTCAGGGTAATATCCATGGCACATCCTCTGGATTTCCCCGAGTAAAACAGATTCCATTCAGTCAGTAATTCATGTAACTGCATCGAGTATATAGTATATCTGTAGAATGTATCAAAAAAGAATAGTGGTGCTGAATACTAAAAAATGGTCCAGATGCCTAGTTACGTTTTAGTATGAACTGCATCTAGCTTGTGAACATTAAGGTTATTAAACATCATAATATCTGGTGTTTTTTGTACTGGTTGTTACTAATCAGCATAAACCATGACATTGTTCATGCAGTGAAACTTTTTTTAAGGAGTGCTATCATTTCAAGTGTTTGTTCATTTTGTACTGTGATATTTGCAAAACAAACTTTGAAATAAATGTGAACCTGTAGCTACAATGTGTTTTATTTATTACTGTTTGTTTATTTTTTTCAAAGCAGTCATATCATATTTAGAGAGCTACAAAACACATGCTATGCAACTCATTGATCACTTTTTTTTTTGTTTTAAAAACTGGCTAAACCCATACCACCCTGTATTCGAAGTACAAAGCATTACCCAGGCAAGTTAAAAATGTTCTAGGAGAAATATAAACTCGTGATATATACAAGGGCATATTTTTTATCCTTCACAGCATGCTTAAGTAGGAAAGGTATGTGCCATACTGAAAGTGTGATTAAAGGCACAGCAAGGTATCAGTTGACCCAAGTTGTGCTTGTGTGATTTAAAGAACTGTGATACTATGATTACCCACACAAAGCTGTGCTTAATGTTTCACTGATATAGCGCTTCTGACTATCAGTATGGAGGCAGTGCTGACACGTTCATGGAAGAATGCAAGGGTACTGTAGGTGGTGGTCTTTAAGACCTTACTATAAAGGCCTGACCGTTTACCAGGGCAAGGGTTTTCACACTGCACTACAAGCAACATGTTGGTTTTGGGTCAGCGAGTGGTATATGTTCATGCCTCACCACTCAATACTGTGCTGTTGCGGTCATCTTCGAATCATGTTTTCACAAATATGGCAGTGTGAACTTCAGATAGAATGAACATGAATCACTTACAAACCACCTAAACATTTACAAAGCATTACTTATAACCTAAACTAAACACATTACTACAGCAAACATGGGCTACTAAATAACATTGCAAGGCATCAACAGAAAGAAAGTAGTACCTTTTCTCTATATACAGTATTTACATTACCAGAGTTATGTAATGCATAGTAGGAGAAGGAGGAAAAACAGAATGTTGCCCAAGTTTCTGTTTGGTAATATCTAAACTGATCATAAAAATCAGGCTGTAATCGTAACTGCTCTCCCAGATAAACAAAATAATATAAGGTCATGTTAATTCAGTTACACTCTCAATCCATGCAGTGGTGATTCAGCACAAAGACATACAGTTAAACAAAGAAACAAAAGATTATTATAAAGCTGCAACAATATATGTGAGTCTTTCAAATGTGATGGCTCAGAGAGGTCAGGACAGGGGATTCAGGACAGTTCAGCCTTAAGTAGGAGGCCTAGGAGCATCTATAGGACCTCCCTGTTGTTCCGAATACCACAACATAGAACCATACTGAAGATCATACCAATTATCTGTACACAAAGACAGTAATGTGTTAGAATGATAACACACATCGCATGCCACATACCATTACAGCACTACATGCAGACAGTTCCATGTACGTACCATGGTTCCTGCAATGCCAATACCCACATATCCAATGATGAAGAGTTTCTCACTGAAAAAATCCTCTATGGCTTTGATGCAGTCCTGGGAAAAATAAAATAATGATCGAGTTATCTTTGAGTTCTTTCTTGATTAAATATATTCCTCTCTTTATCAGGCCCTAATGTGGTGCTCTAATACTGTTTATTATGAACAGGTGACATGCCGAGGATTTAGAAAGAGAAGCCAGTCTCTGAGATCCACGCCACACACGTGGATCAAGTGACACATGAAACATCTCACCATCTGTTCCCTCTCATTTTAACCATCCTACACGCTTCTCCTGGCCTTGGTGCTCTTCTCTCTGCTGAGCTTCCCTTCCTTTCAAGCCTCAGCACTCATGGCCTCTATCTAAACTTGGCCATCACTGCCATCTGCTGGACATAACACGAGTTACTGGTGGCTAATATAATTAAAGGATTATTTTATCTAAATGTCTTTTTGTGTACATAAACACTATTGTGAGTGGTCATAGTGGATCCTAAGAGAACATGTGTCCCCAACTAACATTGTTTCAGGTACTTTGTGTTACAAAGTGTATGAATATATAAGATAAATAAGAATAAAAACAAGACAAGAAAAAAGCAAAGGAACACAGATTAAGACACTATATAAGACAAGTGTTGTTTAAAAAAAAATGATGATGATAAAAGAAGGTAGATAAACTAGTAAAACTCAAATAGAACGATGAAGATGCCTCCACCACCGCCAAGTCTAGTCCTCCTCGTTATGTTTTGTAAATGTATTATCTTTTATTAGACTGAATTTTGAAGATTCTCTGTGCAAGTACAGCTCAGTTGCAGTTGTATTTTGTTCACATACGGTAAATTTCCTGCTCTTTGGGGAGCCATGATTGTTTGTGCCTGTTAGTTTCTATAGCCATTTGGTCAGTGTTGACTAAGTCTGTACTTCATCAGCATAGTTCAGTGTACTATCACTTCCTGTGCTCAGGCAGTCTGCCATGGTGTACTACGTGTTTAAAGCCAAAGGACATTTAGCTTTGTGACTGTATGTTTCCCAGTAGCTGTGATGCAATTAAGTTGATTCTGCTGTTTTAATCTAGTTTACAGTCTGTGGGGAATTTAGCCTTTTATGCCTTTTTTATTTGTATAAGGAATGGATATCTGCTTAACTGTGTCTTGTATGCTGAGTTTGTTGAGTTTCTATGTACCTTTAGGAGGTGATTACAGAACTCTGGATGCAGGACCTCAATTAAATGTTGGTCCCATTTGCCAAAATCTTGAAGTGTACCCCACACTTCACTGATATACAGGGCAATTGGTTCAAACACTCACTCACAAACTTTCAGAAACTGCTTTATCCTGATGAGGGTCACAGTGGACCCGGAGCCTGTCCCAAGAGCACTGTGCGCGAGGTGGGAACACACCCTGAATGGGATGCCAGTCCATCGCAGGGCATTATGCACACACATTCACACAATCGAAAGACACAGCAGGCCAATTTATCTTAGCCATTTCACCTACTTGCATGTTTTTGGGAGGTGGGAGGAAACTGGAGAACCTGGAGGAAACTCATCTACATGCAGTACTGCGCAAAAGTCTTAGGCACATTCAAAGAAAAATGCCTTCAAAAATAAGTAATTAAATGTTTCTAGATTTAAAAAAAAAAACTATAAAGAGAAGTAAACAGTAATAAATGAAATAAAGTTAGTATTTGGTGTTATGACCCTTTAAAAAAAAATAGTAGTCACAGTTATTATTTGTGCAGTTTTATAAGGAAATGAGCTGTAAGTTTTACTAAGCATCTTGCAGAACCAGCCACAGTTCTTCTGGAGGCTTTGGCCCAATCCCAATTCTACACTCTTTCCCCTTGACCCTTGAAACAGAGTGTCAAGGGGTAGGGGTGAAAATAGTCCCCTAAGAATTGGGACACCACTACTATACCGTTACACGTCATCAGACGTCACCTAGGTCCTAATTCTCTCTCTCGAATTGGCAATATTTGAGAAAAAGCTTTAGCGATTAATAATTATTGTGGGGACGAGCCCCGCTCAGTGTCTCTGCTGGTTACAGCCCTGATCAGACATGAAAATGTTGTGGCACTATCGTGCAGTCTGTAATGATATGACGTTAGCAAACTTTAGCGATTTTTTGCAAACATTTCTTTGAATAACATCACCGTAAATAAAACATTTGTTTTATGTTCATTAGAATCTTTATTAACGTCAATAATGCTTACATTTGTGGGTCTTTTTGTTCGCTCGGACAGCCATAGGGCCTTTCGCACCGCGGGAACCTTTTCATAGTACCTGAACGACATGTGGAACTACCCACTTTTTGGCGTTTTCGCACCTCCGGAACTGGGTGAGGTTTTAGTACCTGCCTTTTCCGAGAACCAAGTTAGCTCCTACTCCGGAGCAGCGTCTAACCAGCACAACTGGTACTATCCGTGACGTAAGTAGACGCTGATTGGCCAAACGCGTACGTAAACGCCCTCAACCGCCATGATTTAAACCGCCGTGTAAACATACTGTAGTGTCGACTTAATTCACAAGTATGGAGAACAGCGATAGATGGACGGACGCTGAAGTGAAGCACAGCTCCGATTACAGCGTCCTCCATCCTCCGGATGTTTCCGTTGTTGTTCTTTGTTTCCGTTGTTGAACGCCGCGCACAAATCAAGGAAAGGGGAGGGCTAAGGGGTAGAGATGGGACTGGGCCTTCAAGTCGTACTTGCTTCTTATTTTTTGGATGCAGTAGCCTTCATTATGTTTTCAGACAAAAAAAAGTGGTCTCTTACATAATATGCTGATTACTGACATACTAACGTTTTTCTGTAACATTTAATTTTGTGCTGGAAAACTAATGTTAGGAAGTCTAAAATGTTTTTGTACTGACTCGATAATGTAGAATTCATAAAATAAAAATCCATAACAAAGTTTGTACTGAAGAAATAGGGTGTCTAAGACTTTTGCACAGTGCTGTAGGGAGAACATTGAACATGAAACTCTACATGGACAGTCATGCTGAAGCTGGGCCCTGGAGCTGTCAGGCAGCAATGCAAGGTTCAAACACTGATTCAAATCATTTTTAGCCAGATTTTAACTGTAATATCCACAAAAATATTTTACTTTTGAATAAAAATAAGCACAGAAAGCTCTGACAAAATGGCCTGAAACAGTATTTAAAATATTTCAAGCATTATCTGAGGATAAAATGGCTGCTTACATATATTAAACAATACTAACATTAATTCATTTAAAATGAAATACTTGAAATAGATAAAAAAAAAAATTCCAAGTCATTAATGAAATTCCTGTTTTTAGGAATAGTGTTCTCAGCTATATGTTTTGCTTAACATCACTAGCTTGTTAAATCCTTTTTTTTATAAATAAAAAAGAAGTTAATAGATAGGAATTGAAATTACAAAGAAATATATATTTTTCTTTATTGAGCTTAAATATAATGACAGCATCTGATGGTACAATTAAAGATTTTATTAAATGCATCACTAATGACCAATAAAATGCTGATATCACAAAACTGTACCTTGCTATTATTATCAGGACACAGCGATGTATTCGATTTTCCCTCTAAGTTTCCACAGCAGTCAAGCTATAAAAGACACAGACAGGGAATGCAGTGAGTAATCCTGAAGTAAAACAGCTCTGGTAGCAGTTTAAGAATAAAATGGTAGACATACAATATCATGGTACATGGAGATGACTGTGGTGCTGTTGCCATTTTCAGTGATGGAGGCAGCGTAGAAGTCTTTAACCTCTTTAATAATCTGAAAAATTGAAGACAGAGCATCCATGTTTGTTTTTTGAAATCATTAGCAGCTAGACTCAACAGCACTGTTGAGTTGCACAGTGAGTAAATTACCTGATCTTTGCTCAAGAAGCCAAAAATTCCTGCAGACACTTCTGCACCAAAAATGATCAGCAGACAGGAAAAGAACTAGAGAACAGACAAGAGAGTCACATTTACCTTAGGTTTTGTTATTTGTCATTTTCTCCCAGTTTGGTTATTTGCCAATTCCCACCACTAGCTAACTCTTCCCTATCACACAACAGCTACCAACCAGTAAGGGTAAGGACTAGCACATGCTTCCTCTAAGACCCGAGAAGCCAGTCACAGCGTATTTTCAAAAAGTTATTCATGCTACATCACAGGGCAGTGTAAAACACTTGAACGAAAGCGCTAACTGCCCTCTTCTGCAGCCATGAGCTCACAGACAGCCATAATCAGCTAGTGTCTCTCTGACTGACAGGGGAGACAGTAATGCTAAGTAATCCCTCCAAAGAACACAGACAATTTTGCTTCCTGGACTCTAGACTGGTTGAGGTTAGTGGAGCGGTACATGGCTCTTACCCACCAATCCCAGAAGACACTGCGACTCCCTCACGGCTCCACAGCACCCAAAGAAACCCACGAGCATCATGATTCCTCCTACTCCGATCAAAATATACACAGCTGGAAACAGAAAAGAGAGACATGCTAGCTGCAGACCTTACAGAAATACAATTTCATAGTGTCTCTAAATTTCCTTCCAATGAATGCATGTGTGCAATTCCAAATCTCACCAGAAGTCGGCAGCAATAGGACATTTATACGTCCTTATGCTAGAGCCACATAGCTCTGTGTATTTCAGTTACTGATGGGTGAAATGGCAAAAATATTATTTACTGATGCTTGACATGACACACAATATTGTATGATACATATATATATTGTGTGATGATCCTTATTCACAAACTGCCAGAAAAACTAAGCAGAAAAAAAAAACCATTTAGAAAACAAAAAAGTTATGATATTTAGCAAATACAAAAAAATATTTAACAACGAAAAACACAAAGTGGGATGTAACTTCTTATGGTATAGATGTCATATCACCTAGCCCTCATTTTGGTCAGTTCTGTGTATTGATATTTCCTCTCTTTGAACCTATCGTCCATGAAATAATCACACGCAGAAATTTCTCATGGTTAGTCCCAAAGGTGAAAACCAAAGCTGACTTACAAGAAATTAAAAAGAGGAACTAATGCCATCTGGCTACCTTTACCAATAACAAAATATATTCTTTATATATAAAGCGGTAATTCCACCAGGTGTTTGCGGTGGAACATGCCTTTATTTTAAAAACATTTAGTGGGTAACAGTGGCTGACCGAAAGGCAGAATGAGTTTCAGTTTGAATATTATAAACTTCCCCCTGCATAAATAAATGTTTCCACCAGGGACTATAAAGTACAGAAGTATGACAGTAGCGGTGAATCTGCTGGTTTAAACTGCACTACAGGCTGCTGGTGCATGTAAAACAGGGCTCATTTCAGCATAGGCACCACAAAACAAAAACAAAAAAAGTCAAAGGAACTCATCGACACAGAGCAGCACAAACCAGTCTTTGTGTACACAACACACTCACCCAATACGGTTAACACAAGCTTCTCCTGTACTGTGCTTAGAGACAAGTCCCTACATCCTAGAGACCAGGGTTTCTGAACAAAATTGGGTTGGTTAAAACTGATCACTGTCCAGTGTGCTCAACTTTCAGACAAATTAAATTGATGACTGAATCTTAGAAATTTTGACTTTACATTTCAGGTTGATTTAACGGAGGAATTTTCTTTATTTGATTTCTTTATTTTACCACTGGATTATGGTGTGTTTGCAATATTTAATTCTGAAGCATTATATTCCTTCATTGTTCACCTCACCCGCTGCACCTTATACCCTCTGCCATTAGTGATCGCATCCTGCTCCATAGCAACAATTCTCTCTCGCAGCACAGGTCAGAGAAAAGCCTGTGCTGCCGGTGGAAATTCCTCTGAGGACACTTGAAGGACTCCTCTGAAGACGCTGTTGCTAGGATGGCATCACCTCTATGACTTCAACCCCTGCCACCATCTGCACAGCATTTCAGCTGAACTATCGCCATAATCGGTGATGAAAAGCACACACTGATTACCTTAAAGACGTATGAGACACCCACAGAAGTGTAACTACCTTAGTGAAAATGAGCCTCGTATAGGATAAACCTCTTATAAGTCATTTTCACATCCTCATTAGATGGCTGCTGAGAAAGCGCTTCACCCATTTCACTTCCTAGCCTAATTAAAACTCAAGGGAGGCCCTGAGCTGTTGTTTTCTTTTAGAAATGATGAAGGGGAGTAAAATGAGTCCACTGTGAGTATAAGAGCTGAAAACATCAGGCCTCAGCTCCTCTCTTTACTTCCTGACTGACACAGGGACAGAGAACTTGGCACTAGAAGCAGCCTATATAAGCCTATAGCCTATATAAACACTGCTCACAGATTTCAGATAAACAGCTTTGCACTGCATATAGCCAGAGCAATTTATGGTCATTCTTTTTTCATATCAATAAATAATCAAATGCTGTGGGAATTACCTTTGAGACCTTTAAGAAAGTATCAAATTAGTGGTTGTCAGTAACATAGAAATGACACATCTGTATGTTTTGTAACACAGGATGAGCTCCATAGCAAACAGGAGCGAACAAACGGAGATACAGCCACCTGAGAGGAATGTTGCATCATTATGTAAGAGCTTTCTGTTTGATCTTAGCAGAGTCATTTCTTCATTTGCTATCGTATACACCTTCTGATAATATTTATACAGTAACAACAGTCGGTATGCCAATGTGACAATACAATGCAACACAGTCCAGCTACTATTTCCCACTTAAAATGAATGAAATTCCACAAATTTATCACAACCTAAACCTCGTCATGCTGATTCAACTACCATGTATTAGCCATGCAGTAGCACGTCACTGTTTCATGATGATGATGATGATAAGAGATATAGCATTCAATGTCATTTTAGTTTGTGTTATGGGAAATAAAGTTATGTGAAAAGAGGAATAATGATAAAAAATGATCTGTGGGGTTTTTTTTTTTTGGCATTAATGGTTGACAGTCACAAAATATTTTAATATAAAATGTTCTATAATTTGCTTTGAACTGAATAATAATCAATGCTTCAAAACAGCTGTCCAGTTGTAGCACTTTTCATTCATTTATCTTCAGTAGCTGGTTATCCTGTTTCTGGAGTTTATCCTGGGAACACTGGGCTGTGAGGTGGGAATACACCCTGGATGGGACGCCAGTCCATCGCAGGGCACCATTCACTCCCGCATTCAAACAGACATTCCCATATATGGGCAATTTTGAATAGTCAATCCGTCTACCGTCATGTATTGAGAGGTGGAGGGAACATACACAGACACGGGAGAACATGTGAAACGCCACACAGACAGTAACCCAAGCTCAAGATTGAACCCAGGGCCATGGAGCTTTGATGGGGCAATGCTACCTGCTGCACCAGTGTAGCACTTTTGATACACATAAATATTAAGCAAACAGGAGTTAGAACAGGAGTTAGAACAGGAGTTACTCATGCTTATTTAGCTCAGTGTTTTCATAGTAGTTGGCACCAACGTCTCACTCACTGGCTACTGACTACTCCCCGTCATTTTACATATAACATCATAGAATATTAACACAAGAACCTTTAGTAAATATCTGGCAAGCAACTTCACTACACGTGTACCAATTCACACTAACACCCACACACAAAACCACCCTTCCCTGGTTCTACATTTTTCAGGCATCTTCAGTTTTATATCTGTGGTTCTCATGTTGATAGGTCAGCCTGATTAGTACAGAAGTGCATTTTGCCCCTCTCTGTATCCAAAGTCATAAAGTGCCAGAGGTATAGTGGAAGTCTAGTAAAGTTACTGAAGTTCACTTCTACAACCAGAACCCCTAGCCAAATTGAAACCTTAACAATTCAAAAGGTGAACATAAAACTAGTGTATGACCACCTGTTTGCAACTTGAAGACTAATAGGCCACAGATCAAGATTTATGAGGTAAGTGGATAGAGCTCCACAGCCTCATGGCTCTAGCTCAGCAGTCCTCCATTCCTCTGAGAGAGCCCCGAACAGAGTCAATAAGAAAACGATCCCATTGTAACTCACAGGGCACCGCTATGTGTAATGTCCTTTGAGAAATACCCTTTAGCCATTAGCTGGATTTATAAGTGTCTCATTCATCATGACTGAGCCCAATATTGAGCCTCCATCCCCCATTACAGCACCGCAGCGACTCTGCCATACAGTAAAGCAGTTTATTAGTCCTCGTCATTATATGTGCCTCATTTTTCAGATTCGGTAGCAGGTCATCATACAGAGATATTACTAGCTGAAATAATACATACATATATAGTTGATATATATATAAATGATTCCTGAACCTCTTTTGACAATCAAGTGTTTTTGACAGGTTTGTTATTTGATGATGTAAACCTTGCTGAAGCTGTCACGGGGCTCACGTTACTGTCTGTGTGGAGTTTCGCATGTTCTAACCGTGTCTGCATGGGTTTCCACCCTGTCTCCCTTTCCACCCAAAAACATGCCACTTGGTCGATTGGCTACACTAAAACTGGCCCTTTTAGCCAAGTGTGTACAAGCGTGAAAATGTGTGTATGCTGCCATGCAATGGACTGGCATCCCGTTCAGGGAGTTTTCCCCTGTTTATTAATCAGTGAACTAACCAGTAGCATACTGCACCTCATTAGGCTTTCAGAAAGTTATACGGGGTGTCCGAAAAGTCAGGAACCAATGGGAGTTAAACTACATATGCATGATTTTGTATTTATTAAATTATTTATTTGCACTTTTTTTTTTTTTCCTTTACAGGAGAAAAATGGCATTAGCATTGGCTAAAAGGGTAGAGATAGTGCTTCTTAGCACTCTCATTGGTTCCTGAATTTTTGGACACCCTGTAGCTTTTATATATAATCTATAGATAGATATAGATAGGAGGCCCAATGTAGGATGCAAAAAAAAACCCAACTGAAATTTAATTATCATGCAGCTGGACCAGGAATATTTCTAAATGTACAAAAATTGCAGATGACATGGGCGTCAATCACATCTTTATGTCATGTAGGTTCGTCCCAGTGTACATAAGTCAGTAAAATATTCTGGAAAATGAGGTGCCTTGTGAGCTCACCACACCAAGGTGGAATCTGGATGCAATCTTGGACTGTCTCAAATTTATATCACAGACAAAGGTGTAGCTAATACACTGGTATGCCACTTAAAAATCCCACAATCTCCACTTAATCCCATAAAATCACAGTAGGAGGTCTACAGTATACTTCACAGTGTGATTACGTTACATCATAATATTCTTTTTTTATATAGCATAACTTTTTTTTTTGCTTAGAGAGTTCTTTCATGTAGACGTTGTATGCTACTCACCAAAAAAGATGGTTTTGGGAGCTCCATCTTCTTTCAGTAATGAGGCTGTACTAGGATCAAACCTCAGCCACAGTCCCACTGCTAACACCAACGAACCAGAGAGCTGGACACAAAATGAGAAATGGTTATGGCTATCAGTTTGTAGATTGTATTATCATCTTCCTTCTGACACGTTTATTTATTATTTATACTTCTCTTGAAATAGTGAAGCAAAAAAGATGATCCTATCTACTTTCAGCATGACACCTCTATCAGAGATGGACTAGAGAATCCTAAAATATCTTGATCTGGCGCCAGTATCACTATCGGTTTTCCTATAAACTAACTCCCCACTGATTCCACGTGAGAATCTTGTACCATTGATGGCAGTGTCACGGCATGAGTTATGCTAGCTAGCCATAAGTAAATTTATCTAGTTAACATAAACTAACTTATGCCATACTTGTATCGGCATATTATTGTAATAGCCTATATAAGGAGATGCATGGGTGTATTAGAGCATGGATGACATTACACTTTGTACCCAGATATTGCAGTTTACTTGACTAATATCTTGCATTTCCAAGCTGATGGGACCTTTGAGAGCAAGCAAGGCATTATTTTGCTTCTTTTTTGCCCCTTTATCCATTTCACTATCCATTTCGCTTGTTTCACTATTTTGGTAAACATATAGGCTGTAAGTAATGTCTTTTGTATCTAGTAATTATACATGTTATATATTCAGTCCAAACGTGAGTGACTTTTTGAGTTCCTACCACTTATCCATCAATAGATAATAGAAAATATTAGAAGAAAATCAAAGCTGCCTAGTCTTCTGTAATAATACTGCATAACAAGCAGTCAAGTTAAGTTTAGATTCGAACCTCTTAGTTCTCCATCAACCTCGTAGAGTTCTTTCATCATAAGAACCCTTAAGTGAGAGCTGCAAAAGATGTCACTGTTTTTTCTAATGTTCGCTGGCTCCGGTAGAACAGTAAAATGTTTTTGTTTGTTTAGTCTGTCTGTGGGAGGGTTTTTAAACACAAGTTTTTAACCCAAGCGCACTTGGACTTTGTCTGCAGTGTTTCAACACACAGATTGCCTTATAACGTCAGTGAAATGGATTAGGATTTAGACTGTGGTTTGACCCAATATGCTTCTGTTTTCCTGAAAGTCTGAAACTTAGGACACAGAATACCAAGAATGTCATTTTGATCCTTCCTCACTGAGGACAAAACGAATCAACAAATCTTACTCTAAGCAAGGAGTAGTATTCTGAGTGAATGGGAAACCTCCCATTTAAGGTCATCCTGCCATTCTGTCATCATCAACAGGCAGGCTGTGCCAGTCTCACAGGCCCCTGCTGTCACTCCGGCTGGAACCCTCCAGCCCCGGTGCTCACCCCAACCAGCTACTACGCCAAGTGCCCAAGACAACAGTTCACTTCTCTATCGTACAAAATTGCGAGACAAAGGCATTGCTGTCTATTGTTTGGACATCAGTACAGAGATAACCAATCACACCAACAAACCCCCTTCACTACAGCATTCTTACACTGACCACTTGAGCAAATCTAATGTGACAGCTTCATTAGTCTGATGATAAAATCATCATGTCAGAAACAGTAGGAGGAGCAGAAGCTATACAACGCTGGTCTTTGGAAGGTTTTTTTTTTTTATGTCACATGACTGAGTAGAAAATAAGATGGATTTGAATAAAATCAGAATTCACATGGACATTACGCATTACTCCACACAGTAAAGATAACATTTATTCAAGCAGACATTCAAAGCCTAGGACTGTAAAAATAAATCTTACTGTTATATATATTTAAGCCATTACTCTTTACTCCCTCCTGAGGCACGTGTAACCATGTACAACATTATATATACTAAAATAACCCACAGAAAATAAAGGTAGCTAGTCAGTTTACAAAGAATAACTGCCGTTATTATATAACATGTTAACTGTATATCTTAAGTGACAAGATTTTTTAAAAGACTATGATGATCCATTTAAATGGAAAAGTATGACTTCTTTAAGCAAAGCTACCAGTAAACCTGCTCTGAAGTGAACCATGAAGTTTCCATCAGTCATAGGCAAAATAAAAGCTATTTTTTACTCGAGTACATGTGACTTGCTGCATCAGAATTCTGTTATTGGGTACATGACATACTGTATTGCTGCAATGCCCTGCTTCATGTGGGTAAACTAGATGTTTGTCGGCTAAACATTAACATGTTTTAACTGACACCACGAAACAGAAAAATCTCAAGCGGATTCCAAGTGTTTCCAAACTCAAAACTACGAGCTATATTAAGAACACTGGCTTTTGGATGATCGTTTAGCTGATCATTTTTCCAAAACACCTGACCCCAATAACTTTATCATCTTTAGATAGTTGCACAAAATAGGACAAATCACACAGAAAATATTGCCAAGTCAAAATAATAGTCATTAAGTGCTAATTAAATCAGGACTAAAATTTGAAATAAACTAAATGATAAATGAACAATCAGTGAACAAATTCTGGACGCAAGGTTATCTGTATGTAATAAAGGATACAGCAGTCCTAAATGGTTGATCACAAGGTCAGAAATTAACTTTCCATTTTAAAGTTATAAGCTAAGGATATCTGTAACATGAACAAATTAGAGACTGCTCTTTATAAATAAATTAATAATCACTTAATCTACAGTCTACCATCATTTAAACCTAATTCATGTCCAATGATGTGCAATTATGGTTAAACCATTTAGGTGGCATGTTGATCTATTTATAATTTCTCATGTGAATGCACTCCTTGGCATAGATGTGTACATTAACTTTAAAAAGATGAACCATCAGTGCGAACTGGCTGACTGTGAAGGACTACACCTTAGTTAAGGAGGAAATGTCACAATAGACTGACAGCCACTCACCAGCCAGGAAGTGGTTGTGCAAATGTACAGAAATATATTTTTTTTTCTTACTTTCCTTATTATACAGCTTCTTCCTTGTCGTGGTGAGGCAGTAATGTGAGGCAGTAATGTGAGGCAGCAGTGAGGACTGCAGAAGCACCTCGTAAACTGCACTGTGCTGGACTACAGTGAGAAAGTGCACATCAAAATCCCCCGAAGTGCTGCATTCATGCTTTCACTTCATTTCAGTCTTAGTTTCTGTGCAGTTGTCCTTGCACCTAAACACTGCAGGTGTAGCTAAAAATGCAGCGCGGGGGATTTTTAGTGTTGTCTTAGTGGAAAAAGAATGACAAAATGAAAATGGGGCTTTCCATTCAAATTTCCAGCTAAAAACAAGCAGTACACTCCCAGTAGAAATCTCACCAATATTTTATTCCCCCAACAGTCGGAAAATACTACAAATATAACCAAAAAAAATGAAAAGATTTTGTAATAGCCTGTCACAAATAACCAGTTTACACCTCATGAATAAACAACGGAAATGAAAATTACACAAGCTGATAGATACACAATCGCACATCTGCTGTTACCAAACCTCCAAACAACCAGGAGTCCAACTAACACAACAACATGAGCCTGAAATCCTACTACTGCTGTTATTACCACTACTGAGAGGGTGAAATGCTGATTACAAACCTGAAAACATCATCCTGCTTGATAAACAAGATTAACTGAAGATATGTGAATCTCTCTCTCTCACACACACACACACACACACTGTCCGTTAGCCTGGTTAGCAGGGTAGTACACGCACCTGTCATACCTAACCCTTCATTCCCCTCAGTACCAGTGTATTCCAGCTCTCATGGGTTAGTGAAAGACTCACCCAGAATATGAAGTTGAAGATGAAAAGCAGGTATTTCACGCATTTCGTGCCTCCTTGCACTTTGCTCATTTTGCCGCTCTCTGTGCCTCGGCGGTCCTCCGCTTGGTTAAAATCACAGGATTAATGTCCAGCTCGAGAAAGAAATGCGGGAAATTTTTCTCTGAGCCACACCGAGCGCGTGTGACACCGTGCTGTAAGCCCCGCCCACTGCTCCCCAAACTCCGCCCATCCTACACTGTATTCACTGAACTCACTCACACACACACACACACACACACACACACTTCACGTTCACACTCCATTAAGTTTAGAGTTAGACATTATACAGAAAGGAAACTCTTAACATTTTACTTTGCATCCGGCTTATATCCTTATATTCCCCCTTTTAAACTAGTAGACCTCACACACAAGGTCACTTTGACCTTGGTATATAATTACGGTAAATAATATAAATAATATTAAGGTGAATAATGTGAACATTAACTTTCATAATGTTATGCATTGTGCTGCTGCCACATGACTAGCTGATTATCAACGTTTCATCTCCTGCAGCCTCAGAAACACTATTGCACAGCTGATAAATTATTTTGTTTTTAATTTTGCCAAAGGTCCTGTTTCTCTACCCTTAATTTAATTACATCCAAGTGATACGCCAAACAGAGAACATGTATCATGTATCAGCTGTTTGTACCTCAGACACGGAACTAATCTTATCACAGAAAATGTAATAAAGTTGGTCAAATAATAATATTATTTTATAAATTGTGTCCAAGTGTCCTGTCCTGGGTTTTTGTTTCTTTGGTCTCAAGTGTAACAGAACTGAACCTTTCCTCAGGAGTAAGTCGCCCCCTAGTGGCTCAACATATTAAATGCTCTTCACAGATCAATTTTTTTTTTTTTTAGTAAATTTTGCCTTAAATCCTATATTATGCCTTCAGCATGAAAGTGTCAGTAGAGAAAGAACTTTCTTTCAGAAACATCAGTGTCACAGAGAATTTTTCATGTTTCTAAACAATAATCAAAAAAATTATTAAAAAAAAAACCATCAAAGCTTTCTGGGATTTTTCTTAGCCACAGAGTCAAAGAGCAAGTTCTCCAAGAAGCTTGGAACAACCAACCATCCAATTTCCTTAGAAAACTGCACAACAGTGTACCTAAGAAATTTGATACATCGTTAAAAGTAAAGACAGATTATGATTTCATTGCATTTTTCTTTTTTTTTTTCATTTTTCATATTTCTCCATAATTTTCATACTTAAAAACATTTCATTTCATTATTTCTGAAGACATCTTTGCTTTGTATGTGTGACATATATACTGTACATCTATAATAATCCTCGAAAACAACTTCACATGTACTGTGCTGATGTTGGCTTTTACACCATACATTCTAAATTTCAGTGCACAAAGAAGTAAAATACAGTGAATATTCAGCTATTCTAACCCACAGTATGGATTTTTTGGAAATCAGTTTCCATGTAACAGACAAGCGTGCTGAAGCAGAGTTAGGGGGCCATGTTGTGTCTTTCATAAATTTACACTGGATTTCCATTTCGAGAGCCTCATGTAAGTAGTCTAGTTTGCTCTGCTAAATGTTCTAATATATTTTGTGTAACTATCTCTACTCTTACTCTGATAGACTCACTTGATTATAACTGAATCCTCTAATCATATTAATCTCATTACCTTTTCATGGAGACTGACTTTATCTTTTCCCTTGAGAGCTGCTCTATAAACAATTACATGGAAGGTTGTTTATCTTGTTAAAGTAAATATGAAGAAAGAAATTACATTCCTAATCAAATCACTTGAGGTCACTCTTGCGTAATCTCACACACTCCTCATCCCCCAGCGAGAATGTGATTAGTACTGTTTTGATCTGCAATGCATAGTGACAAAGGAACAGGAAATCCTGTGCCTATTGCTCATTCATCAAAGAATATTATTCATGCTGCCATCAAAGAGAATGAGATATGGGGTTGAAGCTGCATGCCCACTCGATCTCTTCTAGGCTGACTACCGGTTGATTTAACATATTTTGTGTGTGTATGTGTGTGTGAGAGAGAACATGGAGGTCTATGTGTGCATGGCGGAAGACTTTGTTTAAAATATCATGGTAACCCTGGCCCCTGGCATGACCCTGCCAATCACACAGCACAAACAAGAGTTGACAAAGTACGTCATTAGTAATCTGTAAACCTAACAATTGTGTCTCTGAGTAAAAATGATCTGTGATCTTTGACATTAGATATCTAGGTGGTAGGATTCCAGGTCCTCAGGCATGACCTTATCAGTAGGCCATGGTCCTGACTTTTGACATGCTGTCTCCCTGAGTACTTCAACACGGCAGAGGACATACCATTGCAAAGATCAGATTTTTTTTTACAAACTGCCAAAACAAACCAAAATGGCCGATTGGAATGATACCGTTTGTGATGTGATTTTAAAAATAAATATATCCTAGACAGCTTGATTTGGAAGGTCCGCTCATTCCTGAGGCTCTTTGTTAGCTCTACTGCCATGGAACATTTTTAAAATTTCAATAAATCTCCATGTGTTCATCCCATGTGTTTGAAAGAAATATACCATCTGGAGCAAGGGGGCAAGACAGATCTGACCATACTGATTCCCTCAAACCAAGTTTAATTTTCTCTCCTGGAGAGTCGCTTAACATGTGTTGGTCATATTTTGAGGCAGACACACACCAGACATTTTTTGATGTGCCTGGTACATGTCTAGTGTGCCCCACACATGGTGCCATGGTCCACAAGTCAGAGGCTTTTTTTTTTTTTTTTTTTT
>CM040976.1:13170282-13231260 GCA_022985145.1 Pangasius djambal
CTGGTAACATTCAAGAACAGGAAAGCCAGATTAGACTTTGCCAGAAAACATCTAAAAAAGCCTCCCATGTTCTGGAATAAGATTCTCTGGACTGATGAAACCAAGATTAACTTGTACCAGAATGACTGGAAGAGAAAAGTATCGCAAAAGAAAGGAACAGTGAAATGGTGGAGGCAGTGTTATAGCATGGGCACGTATTGCTGCCAATGGAACGGGCTCACTGGTGTTTATTGATGATGTGACTGCTGACAGAAGTAACAAGATGAATTCTGAGGTGTACAGTGCTATACTCACATTCAGCCAAATGCTACAAAACTGATAGGACGCCGCTTCACAGTGCAGGTGGATAATGACCCTAAACATACTGCGAAAGCAACGCAAGACTTTTTGAAAGCAAAGAAATGGAATATTTTTCAATGGCCAAGTCAGTCGCCTGATCTCAACACAATAGAGCTGCTTTTCACTTACTGAAGACAAGACTGAAGGCAGAAAGACCCACAAACAGGCAGCAACTGAAGGTAGCTGCAGTGAAGGCCTGACAAAGCATCTCCAGGGAGGAAACTCAGAGTTTTGAGAACATGGGCTCCAGACTTCAGGCAGTCATTGACTGCAAAGGATTTTCATTCAAGTATTAAAATTATGGTTATATTTACAATTATGTCACTTTGTCCAAATACCTTTGAGCCCCTGAAAATGGAGGTACTTTGCTTAAAATGGCTATAATTCCTAAATGGTAAATGCCATATTTTTGTGGAGGCTCTTAAAATAAAGCTGAAAGTCTCCACTTCGATCACATCTTGATTGTTTTATTTCAAATACATTGTGGTGGTGTATAAAGGCAAAATCACAAAAACTCTGTCATTGTCCAAATACTTCCAGACCTAACTGTGTGTATATATACATATACAAATCGTGCTGCAAAAAACACAAAAACATAAGGCATTTTATTTATTTGATTATGAGATGCTCATAATGATTATGAGTAGTGACCGATTTCAAAAATACTAGAGCAGGTAAATATAAACGGAATATAAATCATCACATAGATTTTTAATAGATTACACTTATAGATTTCATTTATACTGTAGGTTTGTTTACAGCCTTATCAGTGGTATGTTCACCTTGTCTTTACACACGTACTGTAGAAAATATTACTGATTTAGTCTATGTATGGTTTTGATTTTGTTAGTAGACAGATAAAAGAAACAATATGTAGAAAAATCAGATGGCTTCCATTTACACACTGCTGTTAAAGAAAATGTCCAAAAGGTTATAACCAGGTGTGACTCAGCCTATGAATTACTCATCATTTCTAAAACAGGGCTGTCTACTGACTGTATTTTTAACTTCATTTTACATTATTAAAAAAAAAAATAGACTAAGAACCATCCCCTAAAAAAGACAGTTTTAAAAATATTCTAGTATTTTAACTTTTAATCATGTGATATACAGAAAACATTGATATTAAGCTGGATGGTTATCATCCTATTCCTTATTTACTAGCGTTTGCCTTATAGCATTTGTGAAAAAAGTTTAAAATTCACAGAATAGTCTTTATTCTTCTTTTCATCTACAACTGAAAGAGGGGCACAATCCAATAATGAAAGTATGTTACCCAGGAAATTCACACTTCAAGAAATTCATACAGACAAGCAGTTTTTTTGGATTCCTCTTAGTAAACAGTTGAACCTTTCTGTATAGAAAAATGTACCAGAATTAAAGGCTACATCAGGGACTTTGAAGGTGAGTAGCTACCTTTTAAAACAATTACCTGACCACTAGTGAAGTGGCATTCAGGTGTGGACTGTGTTTACCTGTGAGACGTGTCCAGGTGAACTCGTCTTTCCTGTCTGACCTCAGGTGGAGTACTGGGGGTTCATCATCTTCTCAGCAGCCAGTGTCAAGTCATTAGCTCCTCCAAGTTCTCTGCTTCTGAAAGACAATAAGCCCAATTAGGTACATCTCTGATCAATTCTAAAAAATATTCCACAGAACAAAATTCTCCACTTTTCATTCATTTATTCATCTTCAGCAACCACAGTCACTACCCAAAGAATCACTACCCAAATAACACAAAATTGCTGTAATCATTTGAAACACACCTCACACTCCTCACACTCATGAAACACTGTAGCGACACACGAGCAAACTTAAACTAGTACAAATACACTCCATCGCCACACACAGTCTTATCAGTCTAATGCCACGTATGCAGAGTATGAACAGTGTTTTTTTTTTTATTCCATCGTTAATGTAAGGTAGCATATTTGTGTGTCTGCATTTGTGGCTTTGCTGAGTTGGTCTAGGAAAACCTAAGGTGCTGACCTAGCACTCATTAGCTGGAATAAAGTCTAGTTAAATCTAGTGAAAGCATTCTGTCTAGCAGGGCCACCAGTGGTCCTGGTGACACGTAGAAACTAGAGGATTCAATAATCACCCTCCAAAACCACAGCCCATATTCATATGGTAACAGTTCCACAGTTTCCCACTGGCACACCTTTCAAAAGGGAAATGTGAACCCCTTCAGTTGCACCCACACACACACATAAAACCACACACACACAACCACACACACACATTCTTATCTGCAATCATAGGCCTGTGAAAACCACCGCCTGAAGGAAAACCCTCCATGAGCATTCTTGTGTGAAAAACACATGGATAAATCGTGGCTTTGTGTTGGCTCTGATCCGGCAGCCTACGGCACCCAGCACCAGGCTTCACAAAACACTTTCAGTATCATTAACTACAACATTTATTCAAAATCTCACACACTATATGTCATCTCTTATTCATAGTCCTGCAAGATGCTAAGCTCCATTCCATAAGGGTGGCAACTGAGAACTGTTTACCATTGTATGGTGAAAAGTAGAGTTGAAAGAAAGCATACAACATACGTTTTTATCTCATGAAGCCAAAACAATGGTGCATTTTGCATTGGTAAAAGATCAGATTTTAAAATGTCACAATATTTCAGAATAATCACTAGAAACTGCTAGTTCAAATTCCTGACATGTGAATCGGACTTGAAATATATTCTAATCTGATTCTGCTACAATGAGTGCATCACAAATAATTATGCAGCTTCTCTAGCTTTGAACAAATCACTTGGCACCTGATGACTTTTAAAGTGAAGTTGACTGAATCTTGAGCTCCCTCCTTATTGCGTCTATTAATTATTGTTGGTGTAAAAAAAAATAAAGCAAATCTAAAATAGCACACTTATACATACACATCCATCCACATATATGACCTGCACACACAATTATTCATGTGGAATACATTTAATAAGACATGGTGGCATGGAGTTAATTTCAATCTGCCCTTTCCTGACATTTCTATCTATTGAAGTTCTTAGGGAGAGATAAGAATAATCTTATAAATAAACACAGAGCAGTTTGGGGCCATATCCACTAAAAGACTGATAAATAAATGCACTATATCAGTATAATAGTCATGAAATCTAAAGGTGTAGGTCTCCTTCCCAATGTTGCAGTTTCTTTCTGTTGCATGGTGTGATATGTGGAGCATGTCTGAGTCATATTAACACAATGACACATGGAAATCTGACTACGAAAAACGGCAAGTATTATATCAGTTCGGCTGGAACCAGAAATGTTTTAAAGTAGTGTGCAGTTTTCCCCACACACCTGTGCCACATCTCCAAAAGTGGACAAGCTGTAAACTACCATCACCTCTGCCATGGGAAGGCTTGTCATTTTGGAATGTGCAGGACAACTTCCCCTGTCAGACAGACAGGTCAGAGGTGTTGTGCGTCTGTCTGCATGTCTGTGTGTGGTCTGCATTGCTACAGGTCCGGTAACAGTCAAATCTGGTTAGACACTGATTCAATGTGGTAGGGAGAAAATGTTGATATATGAATAGCCAAATGTCCCAAACTGAGTTGAAAAGCACTCAGTTTATGTCAGCTAGAATTGTTTTTGTGATAGTAAGATAGAAGAAGTTAGTGTTAGAAGATAGAAGTAATTAGTGTATTAACATATTGCTAATCCAGTACAACTGAATAAAAATAATGCATAGTTTCAAGCACATTTTTAGAGATACAATTCTACTGGTTGGCAAGAAACATTTTCCTCCCTCAAAATAATAAAGGATAAATGAGAAATTGAAATTTATTTTCAATTATATGTTGCAGATTTCAATTAGCACAATCATCAATAACACACATTGAAAATATTTTCTAACACAGGGAACAGGAAATGTGCACTTCCAAGCCATTAGCGGCACTGCCAGAAATAATAAAACCGAGGCTCTCTAATTTTTGACTTGATGATTAGGGTGTACCTCAGAGACTTACCTCAGCAAAAATGTGCACATTGAACAATCATTTCATACCTCACAACTGTTAAGTATAGCCCCAAATCACTATCAAACAACCAGCTGCTTTAGATCATCCCTGAGTTTCCACTAAGACCATACACTGTGTCGTTCACTTGGGACCAGACATAATAGCAAGATAGAGGTCTACGTAAAACTTCATTTAGGCGACTTCCTCAGCATACATGTAAAATTAAAATGATAAAACTATTGGATGTCACACTTGGTATTCTGTTAAAATTCAGTCATGTGTTTGGTATATCATTACGTCATTCAGATCTATTTCTTACTAAGGTATAACAGAACTGTATACCCTGCATAAAGCCTGATTCTAACAATATATTGAAGGAATATTTTGTTTTAGTGCAAGAGAATTCTGGGAAATGAATACTTGTTCGCAGACTGGTAAGCCTGTAATAATTATGTCTAAATTCATAAAGAAGCGTTTCAAGACAAAAAGGCATTCCAAACGGATTGGTGCTTCAGGCCATGTGCTTTAAAGGAAACTTTGCTTCGTCTGCCAGCTAGCTACAGCTTGCTAGGAATCCGGGAAATAAGACAACCATTTTGCCCTTTGGCCATTGTTTTGCGTTAGCAGTCTACAGAGGATAATCGCATGCAAGACCAACTGTCAACTTTTCCATTTCCATGTCAGCCTTTCTGTTTGTAATACTTAAAATGTCGAATATGACTAAAAGCTCTATTATAATAGGGAATCTATTAGGAAATGACAGATATAAATAGTGGACTCCTGAAAACAGGATACCTATCTGTTAGGGCGTGAAGATTCAAATCAGATGTGTTAGACCCGATCCCCAGAATCAGAAAGCCCAGGTAAAATTAAGAATCTTAAAGAATGTAGCAGGACTGTTCATCCAAATCCAGATCTTTTTGTCTGTATTGACAAGTTTATTAGGTCATGTCCTTTTTGCACAAGGAGAGCTTTCTCACTCTAACAGAACCCTGCTATGCTAGCACCACTGCAAGGAACTGTGGAAGTGTCATATTATTTAATGTGAACAAAGAGCCGCATTATCAAAAGACACACACTTTCTCCTGTAATGCACGTCAGTACAGGTGTTAATAACATAGTGCTGTAATACTGCATAAGTCCCAGGTAGTTGTTTCATGTTTTTAAGTGTCAAATACAGCCATGTCTACCCACAGCTATTCTTGTTTTGGGGCCCTTACTTATATTGTATATAGTCACACAGCATGCAAATCACTTTGTAGGTGGTCAACCTACAGCATGGGCTTAAATGATGATCTGAAACATTTAAAGAATGATTAGTAATTATTTACATTTAAAATACAAAACAGCACAATTTTTTTCTCTGACCAATTATTTATCCAGTGATAGTCATGATTCCCAATTCCCAACCACAGTCTGTATCCCCCTCCTTTCACACAGCACCAAGCAATCTGGGAGAGTGAAGTGAAGAACATTCTTCATTGGAGACACATGAAGCTAAACACCATATCTTTTCAACTTCTGTTAACATATCCTAAGGCAGAAAAACACACTTGAAAAGAAGCCAGACTGAACAATTTTGTGTGCTGGCAGATATCCAGAAATAACCAGTACTACTGTAGATTAATAGAGATGAGATGGTAACTAAACCATTATTCCCACTCATAAAGTTATGTCTTGGACCTCTGGCAATGAATGTCCAAGACATCATCAAGATTTAAACGTTAGTCCCAGTGATAGGCCTCCTACGCAAGAAATCAGAGCTTCCAAATGTTTTCTGCCAACTAAGAAAAATGTATTCTTGGCAATATTCAAAGGCTATGTCAATGTTTTTTTTAACTCTTCAGATTTACATTATCATACTTGAGCCAAAACATTTGAACCAAAAGTAAAATAGTACTTGCATGTTTGAAAGACAAAAAGAGTCACATGCACATTGTCACAAATTGTGAGAAACATTACTTTGGACAGTACAGCTTAGAAATTCCGTCCATTGTGAAATCCAGGCATCAGGCCACATCACCACTTAATTTCATTGTTAAGAATCCTCTATAAGCTGTAACCTTGGACAAAACCCTCTGGCAAAAGATATTTACATTGTTTCAGAATTTCTGGAAGATGAACTGTGACATTTTTGAAATCGGTCACTACTCAAAATCATTATGAGCATCTCATAATCAAATAAATAAAATGCCTTATGTTTTTGTGTTTTTTGCAACACGATTTGTATATGTATATATACACACACAGTTAGGTCTGGAAGTATTTGGACAATGACAAAGTTTTTGTGATTTAACAAAAAGGCTGTGGATGCCGTTTGAAGAACATTCTGAAATCAGGTATAGGTGAGTGCAAATTCACTTAGGAATATCCGTGCCAACATTCTCATTCTCTAAGGCCTGAAAACATTCTCCATGCTGAAGAACATGCAGAGGAACTTGATGCTCCATCAGACAGAGGTCATAAATTATGCCAGCTGCATTCAATATCAGCACAGTTCAATTGTTTTACTATGTGTTTAGGATCCAGTGCACATTTTAAATGTCACTATAAGAACATACATCTGATTTAGTGTACCTGACTTTAAAAACAGATATCCTGACTAAATTAGTCAAATTGTTGTGATATACTGGACTAAACAAAACATGTTCTATGCATTGAAAAGTCTGATTTGAGACTGAAATCACTTGAAGTCAGGACAACGCTATAGAACCACCATGGTTTTTTCAAATTTAGTCCTTTTTTTGGGCTGTGAATGGATTACCTGATTAGCAGCAGTGATGAGGAAAACACTGTAAACCACTTTCATTCTACTTGTCCCACTATGGCAGATATCACCATAAGAATGTTATGAAGTGTTTTCCTCCACAGCGCTGGAATGTATCCTCAGCTTTGCTCAATTTCAGTCTAAGCCTCCAGATGGGGTACCAAAAGAGGCAAAGTATTTTAGGGCTTAGTTGCCTACAATCAAGTCATCATACTACACCATTAGCAAACACTTGTCCCCAGGCACTGTGGTTAGAAGTCCTTGCCCCTGTTGTTTTCCCCATGCTACTTTGTCCCAGATGTTCAGATTTACATTATACTTCATAGCAGCTGTATACAATTGTCTTCTGTTCCTCTAAATATTGAAATTAGTTTGTAAAGTTTAAATCACATGCATAAATCATTCCTACACACAACAGAGGAGATGGTTCATCCACAACTAAAATACACACAACTTAATACAAGTTATATACCTTTCCCTGGTGTGCACTGTTTTATATTCACAGGTAAAGACAGTTAGGATTAGGGGTATAACCAAAACCAAAGGAAATATAAGGAAATACAATACAAATTTGGCCTCTGTTAATACACTACTAATGCTTTCATAATTTATATGCTCAAGTAAACTGATAACATAAACTATTCTATTGGTCACACAACAGATTACTAATTAAATACATAACTATAATACATGACATCTACTGAATATTAATAATAATATTACCAACCTTTTGATACGATACGTGGAAAAATATCATTCATATGAGAGGGAGCACTGTAGGAATTGATACCAAGCACTTTGACATGCCTTGACAATAGTGTTAAGAGATCCCTCTTATTAGGTACTGAAATGAGGGAAAACTGCCCAGCGCTGGAGAAAAAAAAGAAAAAGGATACTTTTGGCTATAACCCAAGTCTTAGATAAGGGCCTCTAACATATTCTAATAGTTTACAGAACAGCAGAAAAAGGATGTGTGAGAGAGGTTCTCATGGGGAAACACCTGCATCTCTTGAACTTATTTCAGAGGGAAAATGGTAAATATTCCAGACAGTTTATATCAAAATTCTGATTTACAGCTGCATAGGGACAGGGTGCATACATTCAGGGCAGTATTTACTGGATAGCTTTGGAATTGAAGCCACGTGTTGGCACATTATTCTGCTCCATGGCTGGTATCTTCAAACAGAACATGAGACAGAATTTACTCTACTGTGTTATACATCAGTGCATCAATAGCTTGGCATTGGTGCACGTGTATCTAATTTGGCATAAGCCCCCCAATTTGTCATAAAGTAAACAAGGGGTGTTTTTCCCCTCCTCATTTTAGTGACAACAACCATATTTACCAAGCGCTCTTGGAAACCATTAATACGCTGCCAATTCAGCTGTTACTTTCTATTAAGTCTGAGCCTTGGTAATTGACTCTCAGTCCTTGGGCAGAGTGTTTATTTTCTTAGCGTGGCTCCTGGGCCACACATTTCTTTTCTCCAGTTTCTCTTGTTATCCATTGAGTAATCCACAGCTCTGTAGGGGGAAGCCCTGGGGTCAGCACAGCAAACCCACTCAAGGCTGTTGTCGTAACTGCAAAATGGTTGAGATGGATTAGTGATACTAAAAGATTCCTGTTCATGAGTCACTGAATGATGTTTAAGGTGCGTCATAGTGTGTGGGGGCCTTAGCATCTTAACTGATTTAAAATCAGCAGTTAGCAGTTCAAGGGCAACGACTTCTAGATACGCACCATTTAAGTTTTATTTAATGTTTAATTTAGACATGTACAAGTCTACATATGTCAATTTAATGAACTTTTGAATTTAGTGTAAAAGTCTATCCAATGCCCCGCTGTGTATACATGAGCCAAAGGGAATTTACTAAATGTCTGGAAAATATCAGGGTTTGACCTGTGCACCAGTGAGATAAGCAAAGACATCACCTTAACTAAACACCGGGTCAAACCTTAAGATATGTTTGCATTAGCAAAAGAACCTGCTCTTGTGTCTCCCTATACCTAAATTAATTTTACAAAAAGCAAATAATCATTTGATAACACAGCTGTAATTTTTCCTTTTGTATTCCATGAAAGAATCCAGAAACCTGGACATTCAAAAACTGTGTAAAATGGTCTAGGTTAACGTGCCAACAAGTATGTCTGCATACAGAAGCTCCACTCCATCGCTTGCACGTGTGCACTAGGAATGTAATGAGATGTAATGGCTCGTATTCATAAATGGATAATGAGTGATTGAGGCGTGACTGAGGCGTAACTGAGACGAAGCTCACCATGGTATAAAGGATGGTGATGTTGACTAGCGATGTGATGACAGTCTGCCTGGAGTATGGTCATATGGGAGATAAGAGCAGCAGATTCCTCCTGCTGCCAATCTCACATCCTTTCTACTATATCACTTGAGGTAATATGAGTCATGTGCATAGTATGTGTGTGTGTCTGGGTGTGTGTTAGTCAAAGTTTGAAGGCAAGGAAAAATGTTATAATCCCTAAAATCGAATGAGCAACTGAGAGGATTGGTTTATGTTGAATACCGCTGTAGGTAATGTCAAAGATTAACACAACCACACTGAAAAAGGAGAAATCCTGGCATTTAAAAAGATCAGGAAGAACTCACATCATGTATGTTCATGTGAAAAGAAACTGAATCCAATCCCCCCAAAAAAAAAAAAAAAAAAAACTGGTACTTAATGATAGTATATGCAAGAAATGTGAAGAATTAGTAAAGAATTACTGATTAGAGTCAAATGCTTTAAGAAAAGGCAAACATAATAAAATATATCACAACAACTGAAACACTTACAAATTCATAAGAAGGAATGTTTGATTTAAGCAACAACATAACATGGATAACCTGGGATCTTTACAGAGTGTAAAGTTAGTGGGAAAACAGTGGCTCAAACCTCACATTTCTTTCTTCCAGTATTCAGCAGTTCTTGTCAGTCCCCTTCTGACACTTTCCAAAGTGCTGAATGTAAGCTGTTGACATTCCAGCGTGCTGAATTTTGCAAATTCCAAACTTTATTCTGCCATTTAATCCCAAATTCCAGGTCAAGAAAACCAAATCCTTCTGTCATCCAGTGCCACACAGCTCTGCAGTGGCTGAGAAACAGATTGCTGTTAAAGTTAGAGTACGGAGTCTCTGTCTGAGTGCCTCCTCTGGGAAGGCCATGCCCCTGGTCCTAGTGCCTGACAAATTGTTATTGTGCTCATTATCCAATTCTGTCTCACGCAAAATTCATAGGAATTCTAACGAGGGATATTTAGCCTGTCTCGTCTATAACCTTTCATCTGTTGATGGAAAACCATAAACAGTGCAGATGTTAGCTTCTTGAAATAATGAGCCCAAGACCTAAATTACATAGACAAACGGATAACAGCAATTACTAGCATTCCATTCATGACTCCAGTCCTCGCAAATTCTGTTGCTGTGCTGCAGGCCCTCATAGAAGTTGCCAGTAACTTTAGAAACACAGAAGGGTGTCAAATTAAAAGGAAAAAAAAACAACACGAAGTGTTTACTAGGGTGTTCGACCATCACACGCCTCCAAAACAGCTTCAACGCATCATGGCATAGATTCTACAAAGCTCTCGAACTGTACACAATTCTTCCAAAAGATATTCCATCAGCTGGTGATTTGTCTAACACATCTTTCCAAAATCTCCCATAGGTGTTTAATTGGGTTAAGATCTGGTGACTCCAAAGGCCATAGCATATCATTCTCATACTCATCAAACCATTCAGTGAGTCCTCATGCCCTATGGATCCGGACATTGTCATCCTGGAAGAGATGTGATTTCTTTATTTCACTATTTATAGATAGATTACTGAAAGATATAGTGTCTAATATGTTGTCTTGATGGTTATTAACCAGACTAAGAGACAGCAATCTATTACATATTTTTAGAATGAGTTTATATAGAGTAAATATATATTATATATATATATTTATAGTTGAATTACTGCTGGCACAGAAAGACATGTTGACATTTACAAGTTTCTGGTTAATGAGCACTTGTTTACCATCTTGTCATTCATTCAATGTTCTAAAGCTCTCACAAAGATCCCATAAGTACAGGCAGTATGTGAACTCAGTGCCAAATGCTTCTAAGGCCATGCACTATTAAAAACATATGTGCCGGTACTGCACAGATTACCAAAGAATGTGAAATCTTTGGAGAGAAATGGATACAGGCTCTGTATAGAGACTACCTGAAATTTCTACATCAGAATCCATGGGCAGTTCATTCATCTAAGACATTGCTTTTACATTGCAGAGGTGAACTCTGGTTCAGAGATGTGAGTTGCTGCAGAGCTTTCATGGATTTTACATGGCAGGTGTCCAAAAGGAATACAATATCAGGACACCAATTTGGTAGAAATAAAGTACTGATTTGAACATACAGTCAGTCTAGTAGTTAGGTTTCTCCTTCTAGTGTTCTATTTAACATGTAATAAATACAGTTGGGTTCTTGATGTGGCTTGATATGGCACCATGGCTGATAGTCAAGAGAGCTATACTGTAATATGCCTTGAAAAAGTAGTGGTATCACTTAATATAAAATTCTGTTCTGAACTTTCTCACTCATGACAGATAATTAACACTGGCCAATTTGCATTCCTGAGGTATGAAAACATATTTATACTGGGCTGTAACCAAAAGATATTTCCTGAACAGAGACATTATTTAAACAAGTGCTGGCCAATGGTAAATATCAATGTGTCAAGATATATTTTTTTATTTTTCATCTCAAATAACAGACCTTACTGTGATGAAACATGGCAAGTCGCAACAGTAGATGATAAACATCAGTTCACGAGTGCATATTTCAAACTGAATGTGTTCTACTGTTCATGCCAATATCCACTTGTGAGGAATATACAGATTGGACTGCATTAGACAGCACCAAATATATTATGTGTTGAAATAAAGCTAAAAGCCATGAGATTGCCTCTCATAGTGTGCATGCCATAAAAGCTTAAAGATATAGAAGCAATTGAAATTATAGAATTATAGAATAATATAAATAGAAATTATAGAATAAAATGAAGAATCTGTTTCCAAGTAACTAGAACATCGATAGGACAGCATGGTGGCAAAGCGGGTAGTGTTGCCACTTCACAGCTCCAGGGGCCCAGTTCAATACTGAGCCTGGGTTCATTGTCTATGTGGAGGTCCTGTGTAAATTCCTTTCTGTGTTCTGTTCCTCCAGGTTCTCCAGTTTCCTCTCACCTCCCAAAAACATGCTAGTAGATGGATTGGCTAAGATACATTGCCCCTAGCTGTGTGTGTGTGTGTGTGTGTGTGTGTGTGTTTGTGGTGCCCTGTGGCATCCCATCCAGAGTATATTCCCACCTCACACAATCCCAGGATAGACTCCAGAACCACCGCAACCCAGACCAGGAAAGGGATTACTGAAGATGAATGTATGAATGAATAATGAATAAAAAACCATCAGCAGCAACACTCCTTGCTGCTGAGATGTATTGGAAACATCCTCTTATCTTCCCAGGGGGTAGGGTTTGACTGGTTCTGTGGCACTTCCAGTTCAAACCAGGTGGTCGTGTTTTTAAAAAATGTTATTATTACTTCCCTGGGTCCATTTTCACAGTTTTCTCTGATTCGGTCTTACATGTTCTCTCATGCTAAGGGTCTGGACAGATCTGTTGTCACATTAGTGTTGTCAAGCAGAAACTGTATGGAAAGAGTTAGTTGTATGGTCATATACCTCTCTGCTCACAGATGCTAGTTTGAAGATTATGAGTATCTGAGAAGTCTGGTCATTTAGTTTAAGTCTATGATATTATTCACAATTTTATAAAGATAGTTACTGAATGAAATTAAAATAAATTATCTAACCTTTTTCCTTGTAATTTCCTAACCTTTTTCTTATAATTGTTTATGCAGAAGTTTCATTTGTGATTTGTCTTGCATTAATGAATGAATTTGTTGCAGACCATCAAATTCCAAGTCCTGTATTTTGTTTCTTGCTGATTCTGGCATGTGGTCGCCTGTCTTTGGATTTACTGTTCAATTACAAAGGAAAATAAAGATTATTTATTGATCCAGTGAATGAGCTAAAGGCATTATTTTTGTTAATAGAGTATACTACACATTTTAAAAAGTGAAAGGTTATTTTACATTTGTGTGGGTGTACTGTGTACCTGCACTGCTTCTTTGTATCTTTGATCTCTGGTTTTTAATACTTTAAAGATGATGTTAAAAATATTGTTTCACTGCCTTTTTAGATTTAAGGAGGCATAAATAGAAGAATAATGCTTGTGTTAACCATATACTGTCTCCACATGACTTTGCCAAATCCTGCTAAGACCTCTTTGTTCACTTTATTCAATGTAGGCCTTCTTTTCCCCTGCTATTGAACCCAAACGTGCAAACACAGGCCTAGATGTCTTAACTTTATTTAAGCCCATTGCAAATAGGGTATTTATAAAAGGGTTTTGATGTATACTTAGTGAGTCGCAGCAGTCTGCCTTAAACTTATTCATCAAATGTTTAAATGAAAATCAGAAAATCTCTGTTGCAGAACCTTGGCTACAACCTTCATGGCAGCACAGATTCTGGGATTTGATTCCTTCTGCCTGATTGCCTGTAAAACACATTTCAAAAACTGAAGAACTGCTTCAATGCCCCATGGCCTCCCATCTATCATGACTGACAGGTACCTATGGACACGCCACAGGGTAACAGGTAACTGGAGAAGGAGCATAATTCAAGCAAAGACAAAACACTTTTCATCACAGACAGTGAGGTCAGCTGGATGGGCATGGCTCAGAGGAGGTCCATGGTGGCCACTGTGAGCACTCATCCGATGTAATACTTGTTTCAGTATCCAGTAAAGTGCTTATTTCAATCAAACTAATATTGCAATGGAAAAAATTAAATATTGCATTCAAGCCCAGATATGTAGCAAGGGAACATGTGCATTATCACAAATCCTGGCTATGCCACAGCTAATATAATAGTGCATTAGCTGTGGCATAGCCAGGACCCCTAAAGAGAAAAGCCTGATATCTCCTAGCTCTCTTGTGTTTGTCCCTGGTTAATGTGATCAAGAGAAAACTGGTCTGCCTTCTGCAAACTTTGTCTGATTGCAGACACACTGCTGTAAAGACAACCAGATCCTAGAAAGGACACAGTCTGTTTGCACTTATAAGCCTCAGATGAAAAGAGTTATGTGATCATTTCCAGGTAGTCTTTCCTCATAAACAAGCAGATCCTGTGTCTTAAATGGTTTTATCTGTTTTCTGTGATTTAAAAAAACTGCTTCTGTTGTTGTTAATAATGATCAAATTGAATTGGACTGAAAATTGGCTAAATAAAGTAAATATGATTGATGTCTCAGCCTTCAAAACGTACAGTAGCCTCTGTCATTACCCAGTAAGAGAACATTATGAACCAATTGCATACCAGTAAAAATATTCAACTTTCTCTTTTAGACCCCCTTTTTTTTTTTTTTACAATTTTTTTTTACAATTATTATTGTAAAATTATTGTATTATAATAATTTTACTATTTCTGCATAGTAAAAGCTATTTCATTTAGGCTGGAACCATGCCCAAACACTGTGTATGGATCTACTAAAGTTGTTTAAAACCCCACTTAGTTTCTACAGCATGTTGCCAAGTGTTTTACACTGAAATTTCTTAGATTACAATGTGAGTGGGTGTACATTTGTAAAGAGTAGTCATGAAAACTGAGCGAACTTCCTCTGTGACTTTCTCCATGCTATATAGTCTGAGTCACTCTTTCACCCTTGTCCTTCTCCTAGACAATATCTGTGTTGTGTCAGATGTAAAGGCCGTTTTTCACACTGGATTAGAAAGGATAGTAAAAGAATTAAATTCCGGATGTTCTGTGTTCTTTTGGGGGCAGACAACTTCCTCTTTTAAGACATGTAATCTTTGTCAATATTTAGGTATTTCACAGCTTTAGATACTTAAATCGTTGCTATAAACACCTAGGCTATGGAATTCCTGCCACTGGTAAGACATAGATATACTGACGAATGCAATAATGGGCCCGATTTTCATGCCAGTAGCTATCTCTGCAAATATTCTGTATGAAAAGAATGCTTGTCTTATAGTGAGACAGAAATTTCTTTAGTGTGAGCAATTTCCTTGCCTTTTTAGTCATTTCAAATGAATTGGAGGCATAGTTAGAGGTTCAACCAAGATTTCTTAACTACATTCAGCCTTTGGAGTGCATTTATTGCAGAATAATGAGTATGTTAATGACATACTCTTCCCACATGTCATCATGCTTAAAATCATTGTTCAGTGCATTCAGTGTAAGCTTTATTTTCTCCTGCTATTGAATCCAAAGTTTCCACACATAGGGAAGGACATCTCAGCTTTCATTTACACCCATTGCAAACATCTTTTTTAAGGGTGTACACTTCATGTGTTTACATTGACCTTGTTTGAAATTTAATTTCTAGTTTGTCATAAATGGCTGTTGAATTTTCATTCTAATGTTGTTACATTTTTAGGTTAATCACTCATGCAATAATGTGAACTGTAAATACTGATGATCATCATTGTGCAAATTGTTGGCTAAATTGTTTGTAGGCATAGCCTTTTTCATAATTGATAAGATTATTTTTTAGGCAAAGCATTATTTTTTTCAGAACAGTTTAATAGGATTGTTGGGTAATGATATTCTTGGGAACATGCAGATTTCATCAGATAGTTTTGTGAACAGTTCTGTGAATCAGTGTGTGTGTTTTATCAAAGACTTATGTACACACATTGTATATCTGCAATTGCCATCAGTCTTGAAAATTTGTTAATGGAATCTATGCCGGTTCACAGTGAAGATCACACCACATGGAGTGTAATGCTCATCTGCTGACAGACACCTGTGTAGACCTGTCTGAATGAAGATCAGCTCAGTACACACAAACATGTGCAGGTGCTGTGACATATCAGTGACACAGGTGCACACACACAAACAAACACACACACATACACACGCACACACCTGCACGTATTGTCATGTATTGTTTACATAAGCTTTTCATTCAGGAGTGCAATGTTGCAGTCCAGCTTGATAGTATTATTCAATCTCTTTTTAGCTTTCAGATTTCAGCTTCAGATTGTGACAGCAGAAAAAAGAAAGGGAAATGGCTTTAAAGGAAAAAGAATTATAGAAGACAGATGAACAGAGAGGTAGGCAGAAGGAATTAAAAACATAGTATTACCCCACCTGTTTCATCAGTTTTACTCTTTGTGCTGTCAGATAATTTCATTTTTCCAGATGTTCCATAGGTTTTCCTGCGACCTCCCTGACACAGGCAGGCTATGAACATCTGTCAACACATGTCTTCAGCTTTTACAGTGAGGCCTACTAGTCTATAACAGCAGGCTTTAAAAGCATGTGCTTCAGCCTGTTTACACCTGATAAATGGGCCAAGAAATCATATGAAATTGGATATGAATGGTACAGAGGGAACATACAGTATTTCTTTTGTCTAATGGTCCATTAGAACTTTAGTGATTGGGATCGAGAAACCATTTCACCAAACCAAAATCAACCTAATGGAGTTAAAATACTTCAGAATAACCAACTCTCAAGACCTACATATTTTAGACAGATGTAGAATATATACAGTATAACCTCATGATAAATTAATTGCTAATGTTTGTCAAATAATATGAGCTGAGAAGCATTCATTCCCAGCTGTTGACAAGTAACTCCACATTCCCATTCTGGAAATGTGAAGGCAATCTTGAGCTCATTTTTTGTCAACTAGCCATCACAAAAAGAGTTTTTATAGTGGTGAGAGCTCTCAGTGAGAGCAATCCACCACAGTCACTGATTTTAGTTACGCTACACTAAAACTTTTGACAAATTATATCAGAATCTAATTGTGTGTAAAATTGAGTAAACCTGACTTCTGATATTGGCAGAAAGAGAAACAATTCTGTTTTCTGATTAGGAACTGGAAAGCAAGTCAGAAAGTCAATCTGACTTGCAAGTGGGTTGGCCTCTTCGATTGCAGGGGTGGTAAGACACACACACACACACACACACACACACACACACACACACTATTATACAGGCCACTGACTGCTGTGTGGCCACCCCTTTACACCCTCCCCAAAACAGCCTCAGCAGATCAAGTGACCCCTTTCACCTTTGAAACCTAAGAAGTGATCAAAAGAACTGCCATCTCTTAAGACGCACAAAGGCCTTCACTATAATGCAGAACATGACCCTTGCAGAGTACAATGAGTGTCATATACTACATCATTATCTGATCTCATTCAACAGAGTACAAAAGTATTGATTAAATTGTCCAGTGATGCTTCTCTTCTGTTATGATAGTCATAGTCTTCTCACATCTTTGAGGTATTCAAAAAAAAAACCCAAAAAACCTGTGGAACAATATTATCAAATATGTTTTCACTGAGGTTGTATTGTTTGGCATTAAAAAGCAGAGAAAGTTCTTCAGAAAATAAGGAAAGGAAATAGTATAATACTTTTCAAGAACAGCAGCGAATGTCAATAAATCACTCACACATGGGAGGCATTCATTATTGAATTATCTTAATCATATTTGTGTGCTTTCATTTCTATATTTATATAAAGTCAATAGAAATTCCTGCAGGTTCCTATGGGCCAACTGCAGATGTGCTGATCCTCTGTCATGTTTTGCCTCCTACACTTTTCCTCCTTCCTTCCCATTCTGTCCATCTGCCCAGTGCTGAGGGAACAGAAGGGGAGAACAGGCCATCTCTTCTAAGATTCTAGTCAGGGTCAGCGGAGCAGAGCAAACAGAAAAGCAGAGCAGCCCAAAAATCCTGTACAAACTCCAAGACTCTACCTGACAGCAGATCATATAGGCTGATGTGCTTGATTAAGCATTTGAGTTTTAAGACATGTCACGGCATTTGCCTCCCATGCCTACATTCCTTTAACAGTGTCCTTTTCGTGCACAGAAAGAGGAGGATCACAGGGTAATTTAACTGATTCTGAACTGCCCTATGGTATGTAGCAATTGAAAATCTGCAGGATTAGTTTTCTGAAACTGTGGCAGCTGAGCCGCTAATCTATGTGCCGCAGGTAAACATGTCCAGGCAGACTAAAACAGATCAGTCATGCTATGAGGTGTATCACCCTACAGCTCTGAGAGGGAATTATAAGTGTGTTATTTACTTATAAAACAATTATCATCTTATTTCTCTATACTGTGTGTTTTTTTTTTAACTATTATCATTACTGCTCCTTTGTGTGCTGTTGGGAAAAAGGTTAATAATTACAATCATCTTATCATCTGAAGCCTGTAATGAAATTTTGAAGACAGTTATGCTAGGTTTGTGGTGTGATAGACCAGTATTCATATTTACTGCCTCCTGTTGGTATCATTCAGCAACATTTAGTATGAAAGTAAGGAGTAATAATATTTTGGGTTGCAGAAAAGTCTAAAGTCTAAAGAAAGACTTTGGACACACTCTAGATGAGTGTGTGTTTTTATGTATACATGTTATTTGTGTAAAGATCTTAATTACATCAGCTTCTTTTTCATTGACTCTTAGGATTGTTCCATGAGAGGCAACTTATCCAGTGTTGATATACTATGATAAAGGCAGTCGTGGCCTAATGGTTAGAGAGTCGGACTTGTAACCCGAAGGTGAACCTGAAGGTCATGGGTTCAAGTCTCAGGCCGGCAGGGATTGTAGGTGGGGGGAGTGAATGACCAGCGCTCTCCTCCACCCTCAATACCACGACTGAGGTGAGACCCTTGAGCAAGGCACCGAACCCCCAACTGCTCCCCGGGCGCTGCAGCAAAAAAGGCTGCCCACTGCTCCGGGTGTGTGTGCACTTGGATGGGTTAAATGCAGAGCACAAATTCCGAGTATAGGTCACCATACTTGCCTCAAGTCACTTCACTTCACTTCACTTCACTTCACTTCAATAAAGGTTTAGGTTTCTGCTGGATACTTTCAGTAATTATGTAACCAAATCTACAAAGAAGTTCCTTTGGGTTGCAGAAAATTGAGATTTCCACAAAAGGTGTTTGTAAATTTGAAAGCAGACCAATAATTCCAGGCCCTTCTTTAACCCTTGTGTTGTCTTAGGGGTCAAAAATGACCCACCACTATGTTTACCAGCCGAGAAAAAGAGTGGCGTCCGCTGCTTAAATGCAGTTTTTCTGCACTGTGTAGAGGGAAAACCCAGATATTCACAAAGTTTCTGATCAATGACAGATTGTTTCTTCATGAAAAATAGATTTGGGGTTTAAAATTCAGTGAAGCCTCTTTATTTTAAGGGGTTAGTGAAGGCGGGTCATTTTTGACCCTTAGGACAAAGGGAGTAGACATAATGTTAAGACCACACAAGGGTTAAGCATTCTGGTAAATAAAGAGACTGTTATTCAAATTAGAAATTTAGTTCTAATGAATGTTTAATATTTCTGAAGTGTATACCACCACAAGAGGGCAATAAGTTCCCAATAACAAAGACTGTCTCGCTCCTTTTTCTGACTTTCCCAGTACACTTCACACTTCAGTGTTGTGGTAGTAAATCAACCTGCTGCTGCAGTCAGCTACAGCCAGCAAGCTGCTCCAGCTAACCTAATGGCCAAGCCAGACAAGATGTGCTTTACAAAATGATAACTTAAACGATAGCCTTCCCTGAATAACACACAAGCCTTTAACATAAAGATGCGTTGCATATTTCTGAAAGCATAATTGTGCATGTATGTTGTTTATGACAGAAACTCTGGAGGATGAGTGGGGGAAGACTGACACACCAGTGACAGGGGAATGTAAATTAATTCTCACTGGAGCTGCTGCTCACAGAAGATGTCAAAAACCAAAGGTACATGCGGCTGCGAGGACACTCAACTAATAAGATGATAATGCTCGAACCTTTGTTCAGGGAGAGGAGGGAAAGGCTTAAAGTGTGGAGTGCTGTGAGCCACTGGTGTCCAATTACACCTCAGAGCAACACGTGAATATGGAGGCTCTTCCTTTTATACAAATACTAATTTATATTAACAGTAATAGTACATGTCTTGTGATTCCTGGTCTTTGTGTTAGGCTATATTGCATGTTAAGTCGTAACGATGAGTAATTTGTTGAGTAGAGGGTCTGTGAGCAAATTGTGATTTTGATTCATACAGATTTAATGATACATGCATTTTCACTCTTTCCATGCTAAACTGAATGCACACGTTTGTTAATGCGTATATTTTTAAGTAATATTATTATTTATGTGTACTAGTTAACACTAACACATTTGGCTAACAAACATCACTTGGTTGGAGCAAATGGCCTTTCACACACGAGCTTTCTCACGTGTGCTCGAAATGTCAGCAGTCCTGATGGATTATATGAATGTTTTGGTCCTGTGTGCTGTTATTGTTCTGGGAGCGCGAGGCATCTCTGACTCGCTCCTTCACTCCTGCGCGCGGTGATTAGAGGCTTTGCGCGCGTGAACAAAGCACCCAGACACGTGTCCTAAGTGTGATCGATATTAGTTTATGGAGCAGTAATTCCGTCGTGGATTTACGGAGAGAAGTGTTAGATGGACTCCATAATCATTCACTACTCTGCTTGTCGTGCAAATGACTTCGCTCTTGTTCCTTCCTATATATATATATATATATATACATTTTTTTTAACAAATGCCGCACGTTTTCTTTTTAACAGCAGAAAGGAATGGATTTTTATCGCCGCCTATAGATGACTCGCTCGGTGATGTTGCCATGGCAGCACTCGCTGACGTCTACAGGAGGAGACACAGGTGTTATGGTGCCCCACTTGCTGTGTCCAAAATCTCATACTATCATATGCCATTATAACATACTGGCATGTTAAACTACTAAAGCTATTCTGTTTAGAGCGGTGATGTGGCGTTTTAGGCGAAACCCGTGGAAATTACTCTGTTTCCGTCGCGTTAACGTGCCGCGTGCGTACCTGGTGAACGGGCCCGCGCGCCCTCGGGAAAACACCGTACATCATCGCGATAGCTTGGGAATATTTACACCGCTCCCTCGCGCGCTCCCACCTCCTCCTTTTCCGTAAATCATCGGGATAAGGAAATTGCACACCTGCCCGGTCGAATGAGGTTTTTCAGCTCGTTAGACTTGTCTGAGGAGCTTGCGTACTGCTACACAAAGGCAATTTCCTGTTACTGAATAAATAAAACAACATATTCTACAGTAATCATCAGAACTAGCCTATATGCGAAGAAAGCTGACAGGTGTTGTGCTCATGAAGGAATTTTTTCTTGCTTCAGCTCTGAGAAGTCCCAGAGAAGAGGCCATGGTGAAGGCAGATGAGCCCCAGGTCTGCTGGGAACAGGACACTTTTAATTCTCTCTCTAGTGAGCAGTGAGCAGGGATGTCAAACACTGACATGATACTACACACTCAGGGAAGTCATCAGGATTCCCTCCCTACCATGAGTGAGAGCTCTCCTCCTCACTAGCATCATCTGCTCTCTACACATATTCTGACAACACTAGTTTTAGGGTATAGGCTAAATAAATAGGCTAAAAATAAAGGAAACCAATTCCAATTTTGTACAATACCAGAAAATAAATGTATGATTTATTATAATGAATATTATTACAATCTGCTTGTTTGTGTGTTTAGTTTTGCAGAACATCATTTATTTGAAATGAAATGGGCCATGGAAGAAATGCTTGGGAAGCTATGTACTTACAAAAAACAACAGCAAGATATTCTGATATGTAAAAATTTTGACTGATGTACTAAACTTAAAAAAATTAAAAAAAAAAAATAAAAAATCAATACAATGCGTTTTATTTTCTATACTTTACCCTTCAAGATGGTTCTGTGATGCCTATTTTTGGTCAGCAGCTATGTGCTGAACAGTTTGAGGTCATATCTATCTATCTATCTATCTATCTATCTATCTATCTATCTATCTATCTATCTATCAATCAATCTATCAATCTATCTATCTATCTATCTATCTATCTATCTTATGCCATTATCCTCCTCCTCTTAGCAGGGTCATTTTTATCAGAATTACATTTAAATATAATTTTCACGCAGACAGAAACAGCGTCTGATGAATTTCTGCTCTGATTCTTCTCTGATGTTTAAAATGTGGGTTTGTATTCTGCTTAAGATAGCTCTCTTGTGTAAGCTTCAGCGTGATCACTGTATTTGGAACACTGCCTGAAAATTAGGTCCTCCTTATCATGCTGGTCTCCAAGCGAGCATGTTCAATTCCCTCCTGCTCCTCCTGTCATTCAAACGCAGGCAGAAAAGGAGATGATTGCAATAATTAGTGTGTAGCACTTGCGTTTGCTTCCATGGCTTGCTGTGGGAGATGGTGTGAGAGGAACAGCTGTAATCTAGTTGCTGCTTTGTGTTTTGTGCTCTTTGCTTTGGTTCAACATTCCCCCAAGAGCACTAAATTATCTGATAGGGAGTGGTGAGGTCTTTGTGACAGCCTGTATTGGAGGCTTGTTCTGACAGATTTTTGTCCCCTTTTTTCTCTTTCTGGCAGCATCCGTATTTGGCTCACCTTCTGAGAACAGAATGTCAGATTTGTGTAAGCTTCATGAAGGTGAATGATTTAATATGATTCCATTTATAATGGTGTTAGTCAATTTGGACAGTTTTAGTTCCAGCATACCTAGCGTCAATGTGTATACTTCTGTGTATATTGCTGTCTTTTCTTTTCGTATGATTCATGGACCAAAAAGGCCCCTGATGCCTGCAGAAGATGGAGGTGACTCATGAGAACTGACCCACTTTTCAAAGAGAGCAAATCTGCACATGTTAACTAGATCATGAGCATTAAGAATAATTATCTGAATAGGTATCAGTGATACTATTGGTAGTCTTGCAGAGTTGGATTTTACTAGGGGAGTGAGTAAGCAGTGATTTATTGCAAGTACACAAACATATTGTACCCCAGCACTTGTTATGGTACCAAAGGATGATTTTTATTTATTTTTTTTACATCATGTTATGGGCTCAACTTGGCTGTAGTAAATAAGCTACTGGAGCTATCTCCTTAAGATGCACTATAAACATCTGTAATCTCAATATAGCATAGACTTGCATGTGACTAGAACTATTTTACATCCAGTTCACACTAGCAGTAGAAATGTCTTATGACTTTCCCAGCAGAGTGCTCTCAGTGTGTGGGATCCAGGTTTGGGTTTCTGTGTCTAATAACATATGCTTCAGTAAATCACTGAATATTAAACTCATATACATATGTAACATGATGCATGATGTATATTCTGGCCAGTTGTGACATGCTAATTAATTATTGTATTTTTTAAACCTGATATCTGATGATGGTATGAATGCGAAAACAACAAGACTCATAGCCTATGAATGTACAAGATGTTCACAGTCGAATTTTAATTTAAAATTTGATTTTATTATTATTATTAGCATTTTTTTGTTTTGTTTTGTTTTGTTTTAGCCACTAACAGTAATCAGGAACCCATACGACTGATTTTTAAATAAATGATTAAATAAGATGCCAACAGAAGTAGAGTATATGTACTGTCATTTTAGTTCTTTTATTTCAAAGAAATGAAGTTTCATAAACTTACATTATATGGGCTTGGGGCTTGCCACTGAGCATCCTGCAGTATTTATGTAACAGGATTCAGTTGGACACACTGCTTGAGCCTGTCACATTTCTTTTGTTGTTACACCCACGTCTTTGGTGGCATGCTTGCCTCTGCTTCTCTGACTACTCACACCTGGTCTTTGTGTTTTCTTGGCCATCATGGCAATTCCATGTGTGATTTTTTCCCCCAGTGTTTTATGGTGTTTTGTGCTTTGCATTTTTGTCATTAGGTCTCCCATGCATTTCTATTTCCTTTGTGTTGCAACTTTCAAATATATCAGTATACATTCTATACACGTTTTTAAATCGCTGATACTGTTGTTGTTAGGTGATTTCTGTTGAAAATCTTAATCTCTCAGTGCCTCTTACACTGAATACAACAGCATATATGTACACTCACCATCCACTTTATTAGGAACACCTGTACACCTGCACATTCATGCAGTTATCTAATCAGCCAATCATGCGGCAGCAGCACAATGCAAACAAATCATGCAGATACAGGTCAAGAGCTTCAGTTAAAGTCCACATCAAACAAGAAAGAAAAAGTGTGATCACTGTGACTTTGATTGTGGCATGGATGTTGGTACCAGAAGGGCTGGTTTGAGTATCTGCAGACTCTCCACTCGCAGGATGTTTTTTTTTTTTTTTCACCATTCTGTGTAAACTCTAGAGACTGTTGTGTGAGAAATTCCCAGGAGATCAGCAGTTTATGAAATACTCACACCAGCCCACCTGGTACCAATATCCATGCCACAGTTAAAGTCACCGAGATCACACTTTTTCTGCATCCTGATGTTTGATGTAAACATTAACTGGAGCATTTGACCTGCATCTGCATGATATTTTTGCATTGCACTGCTGCCACATGATTGGCTGATTAGATAACTGCATGAATGTCATCCATGAATTATTAACCTGTCTCTGCATATATTCCAGCTCTCTAGGAGTCTCTCAGTCTTCCTCTCAGATTTGTTCTGATAGGGGTTTTGTTTAAAAAAAAAAAAAAGTTAAAAGTTAAATTAAAGGCCCTATTTATAACTTAATTTATAAACCCTTGTTGTTCTTTCAACTGCTCCTTTTAGGGATTGCCACAGCAGATCATTGGTCCACATATTTGATTTTGCATAGTTTTTATGCCAGATACCCTTCCTGATGCAACCTTCCCCAATTATATCCGGGCTTGGGAGCTTTTTGGGTGGGTCTTTTTTTTTTTTTTGAGAGTGCTCGGTCATATGCAATCCCAGTGGCTGGGGTTGGTTCCCTGGCTGGGAATCAAACCCGGGCCACGGCAGTGAGAGTGCTCAGGCCTAACCACTAGTCCTCCAGGGACCCTTAATTTCTATACCCTAATCCTATTTACTGCTTAAAGCTGTATAACTATGCACTACATACAAATCTATGAATACTGTTTTATTTAAAATGTACATGTGTTCAGTCAAAGTACACATTAAATACAATTTGCTCCTGTCTGCTCTAATTAAGATATAAAAATGTGGCAAATGGTTGGTTATATCGAAATGTAATAAAAAGTACATTTAAAATCAATCAGTCTTGGGGCAACTCTGCGGCATTCAATTACTTGTAGTACGCACTGCTCAGTGAGTGTTTGGCACCTTTTTATGTTAAAGCATGCCAGTAAAATCTCTGGGGCTGCATCCAGAGAACAGCTCATAATCAAAGCCTAGTCTGACCTGAGCCATCTCCTATAGCAACTGAGTAACTGTGGCTTTTACGAAAGGTTTCTGACAGATGACAATATCAAGCACACTGCCATGCACACTCCTGACTACACCTACATGGAGGCTGAAGGAGAGATTCTGAAATTTTATTATGAATCAGGGCTATCATATTCCATGTAATCTCCTCTTTCAGGAAAAACATGGACCTTGAAATGAAATGACCAATTACCTGGCAGACAACATTTGCCATTTGTGCTGCCTTTGCCAGAGCAACATGGGTTTGTTTGTGTTGAAATATCAGAAGGTTTTTCTTACATTCGCATTGTCCATCCTTGAGGTAATAAAAGCAAGAACTGTTTTCTATGCATCATATAACAATATTGTGTTTCTTAGCTGACCAATGTTTCTGAGACGAAAAAAGCAATACTAGCGGTAGCTTCAAACAAGAGATGGAAGTCAATCACACCAAGGTCTCTCACTGCTGCGCATGATGTAATTGAATGGCCATCACTAAGTAATCAGAAAACGTACCTCTTTCTATCTGTCTGTGAAATCAGTGAAAGGAATACAGTCTGTTAGGTCAGGGTAAAGGATTCTAACCATTCTACTGAGGAGGTTCTGTTGGTCTCTACCTACAGTAGCTAGTTATTACATTGTCTGATATTAAAGTAATACTCTAAATTCTCGGTGTACTGTTTTTCATCTTGTAAAAAAAAAACAACATAAAGACATTACTATTACACACTGTTGCTATCTGTGCTTCAGTGATAAATAATGTACTAAATAAATTAAGCTAAAACTAGGCTATTAAACTAAAGAAACTACTATACTAAACTAAGATATCCAATCTTCCATGAAAGTTTGGAAGATTTTCAGTTTTATTTGATACTATTTATATTCTTATCAGTGGCCTGTTTTAAATTGCATTATACCATGGTGGCAGCTTTTCCCCCTATTTTTTCTGTTAAACAAACACTGACTCTCTGTAATCAGTCATTTCATCAAGTTCTGTGGGATCAGAAGGTGGACTAATCAAAGTCAGGTAGTCCCAGACTGAGAGTGACATTGTTTATATGTTTATATCTATGCCAGATGTCGGTATTAAAACAAGAATGTGTCTGCCATAATAAGTGGATCATGTTATTCTAATGGATCCCTACTGAGTCTAATTATAGACATAAACGCTGCTCTCAGCAGGTCTTGTGGATTCTCAAAATGAATGTTGAGATCTTCAATGATTCTTGCTTTTTCTACTGAAACAGAATTCTGCAAATTCATGTAGAAAGTATTTGGGATCGATTAGCTTTGTTTAAAGCTACATGCTCATTTAGTCTAATCCAATTCTCTGTTAAAACAAGTACATTAAATCTTTAGTCAGTATACCCTTGATAAGGGATCTAATAATTAGCAGTCCCAACGTTGAATCAAAGGTGTTGGCTGTGCATTTGGTATGATTCTCGCTAGTTTTATGATAATTAGGTTACTAGAACAAACATTCTGAGATTTCCTGTCATTTTTAGCCCAGAGAACACACAGTCTCAATACAGTGGAACCCTGGGGGAAGTGTCACGGCAGATAGCTAACAGTCAGTTTAGGCTTTTTGTCTGATGCATAAATTGTCAGAAACATTGCCTGTCATAAGGCTATGAGCTATGTTACAGGAAATGGGAGCAGCACCTTCCTGAGTAGGATGGATACTATACCGCCCCAAAAGGCCAGACTTGCCCTCAAAATTGGCCGCACTATCTATAAATAAGACATTGTTTTGTTGTGCACCACCTCGACATCCAGCAGTTCAGCTGCCATCACTTGCTGTAAGTTACATCTCGCTTTGGGACAGGGCCAGAGCATACTACAACATATGACACTTTCAGTAACATCATCTCTGATCTCTGCAATGTTGCTGACTGACAAAGCTGTACATCACAAGCACCTACACTGATAAACTTTCACTCAATCAGATCATGTCATGATTGTCAGCTACATCAACTATTAGGGCAGAACAGGATCTGCCCTAATATAACAATCATGTCATGATTGTCAGTTACATCAACTATTAGGGCCTTGCACAGAATATTCTCAGGCAGGCCAATCAATAGCCAGGTTTGTACAGTGGTGCAGTGGACACAATGTTGAGAAGATGCATACATCCAGGGGAGTAGTATCTGCATCCAAAAGTGGTAGTTCAAATCTAGGAAATGTCTGGTGAGGTGTAGGTGGACTATGTCAATGCCATGTTGACACATTGCTGGTTGTGGTTCTCCCTGCTAGACCTGAACTGCCTGCTGGGACATGATTCACTGCCCAAGACTGGCTTCACTATCTTTTATATTCTTATTAATTTATATTCTTCTCAAATTTATCTGAATTCAGCAACTAGGCCACAGAGTCCTGCTTGAGGCATGAGCTTGGTTTCCACTGCTGCTTTCACTAATGGTTTCAGATCTGCTGTCCCACATGGATGGAGAAAATTGGCACCCTCAGCCACCTGAGCTACTCGGGCATCACCATGCACATTATCTAGATGATTCTCCAATGTGCTCCCAGGTTGTATTAGATCCATGAGTTGTAGTTTGCTAATATTACATTTTCCAGAACATATTAAGTCCTATATATCACTGCAGTCAGGGCACAGTTTAGTTATTTCACCGAGGAATCTTCTAGAACATTTTTTATGTTCTGTTTTTATGTCACTTGTTATGAGGATAGTCTTTAGCTTTCTAGTGTTCAGCAAAAATAATACAGACACGCGACTGTATCATTTTTCTAAAATTTACAAAGTAAATTAGCATAGGGGCATGTGCACCTAGAAGTGCCATTTTTTTTTATATCATCAGCACCAGTAATGGAACATTTTGTGTACTATTTTTAGATTTCCTTATCACACTATACCATACCGTTATTGAGACACATGGGGAGGTATATTGCAGTCTTAATGTGTCTCTGTGCCTACTTAAATTGAATATCTCCTACAAAGCCTTTGGGTAGGAGGAGGGGATTCTGAAAGCAAATCTCTCACAGCTCCTCCCTGACCCAGATTCTCTGCATTTTCATTGGATAATGAATTCTGTTGGTTATTGTGATGATGTTCTAGAACATTTAAGAAATAAAACATCAGAAAAATTAAAAGGAGCAGATGGAGTAGTTCACATTGTTCAGAGATGTAAGTGGAATGGAATGTATGGAAATCACATTCTCCAAAGCTCCTTCCTTTCTACAGCTACCGACCTAGCAGTAGTGACCACTGGCCAGGAATATCTGAAATCAGTTGTGTACAGTCCACACGAAACAAGGTTCATTAGAGGAACGTGTCTGCAAGAAAAGTTTCTGTTCTTTCTGTACCATGAACCGGAAATATGTACAAACATATACATATTTCATTCATCGATTCATTTTCAGTAACCATTTTATACTTACCAGGATTGTGGTGGATCTACCTACCAACATGTTTTTAGAAACACAGACATTAACAAGGGCTCAGGATTGAACAGGTGATCCTGAAGCTGTAATGTGGAAATTCTACCTGCTGAGCCGCTGTGCTGCCCATGTATATATGTTGTTCATTAAATCGCTTTTGCCTCTGTAGCAATAAAATATTTCTGGTCTTAAATGGAACAGGACAATTTTTTTATATAAGTTTTTACTTTGAGAAACATTTATTAATAATTTACAAAAGTAGATTTTTTCGTTTATTCATTCATTCAGCTTTTGTAATGGTTTATCCTGTTTAGGGCTGCAGTGCATCCAGTGCAGTCTGGGGATACTGGGTGCAGGGCAGTAGAATTCCCCCCAGATGGGGCCTCTGTCCATCGCAGGGCACTATGCACATACACATTCACACACTCATTCACACCTAGGACCAGTTTAAGGTAGCCAGTCTGCCTGTCTGAAAGTTTTTGGATGGTGGGAGAAAACCAGAGAACCCAGAGGAAACTCATTCAAATGTGGGGAGAACTGAGTTTAAAAATAATTACTTATAATTAACAACTTATTAATTATTTCCTGTAGCCTCAAACAGTAAATAAATGTATAGAAGTTTTTTATTACATTTATCATTCATTGTTACCCTTATTTTAGTAACTTTCCACTTTTCCTATTTTATCTACCCCTACACGTAATTAATGGGAGAATTCACCCCAGATGGGACGCCAGTCCATCACAGGGCACCATTCACACACTCATTCACACCAGGGGGCATCTGCCTACCTGCATGTTTTTGGTCAGTGAGAGGAACATGTGAACATGGAGAGATCATGCAAAACTCGACACAGACAGTAACCCAAGCCCAGTATTGAACCCAGGACCCTGAAGCATTGAGGTAGCAATGCTAGCCACTGCACCATTGTATTACGCAACTGGCCTACTGAAATGAAAAATACAATGATTCGTTTGATTTTGCTGTCAGCCTCCTTACAGTATCAATAAATGCTATCTGTTTGGAGAAAAACAAAAGAGCAAATGAATCTTTATTTGAGCTGGTAGTTGACAGCCAAAGTCTCCTTGCTATTTGTTTATTACACTGACAGCTGCAAAATGGTGTTTCTGCTCTTCTCCATTATAGTGATTCATGCCTGTTTCCAGACATATAGATGCTCTAGCTTTCTCTCAATATTGTGACAGATACTACTTTCTTGCCAAACACTGGACAAACCCACACAATTTACAATGCTGAGGCTTGATCAGAGAGACTGTAGTTATTCTGATTCAGGAAAAATGTTGTCTGATAGATTGTGTTTGCTTATCTTTCCCTATATGCATAGGCAATCCAATTTTAATGTCTTTTAAAACAGAAACTATAGGACATCTGGAGGTTATGAAGTTTGATTTGGATTCATAATTTGTTTTTATCTAGTTCCACTGCCAGCATAGGCAATCAGCCCAGGTCTCGAACTTTCCCCTTTACAGGCGACTAGGACCCATAACTCCAACAAGACCTCCAACATTTCATCTTAGAACCATCAGCCTCACGAGATGTTAAGATGCAGACCGACCCCCCCAGTACTCTCTCTAGAGCATACAGTATACTCTGCCTGAACTACTGCATACCCAATTAGGAGGGATATTTTTCCACTCTCTCTCCATCTCTCTGATTGTAAGTAGCTTGGATGTCTGTGAAATTCTGTTTGCCATGTTAATATAAATATATATTTTGTGTGTGTGTTGGGGGGGGGGGGGGGTATATTTCTGTGGGGACCAAATGTTCTCAGGAATATCTGACAGTTCTGACCTCCAAATATCCAGTCTAACCAGTTTAACCTGTGTTAAAATAGCATAGCTAATAGCATTAATAATTATGTCAATGGAAGGTCCTCGCAACAATAGTAAGACAAGCATGTGTGTGTGTTCCCTTACAGTTAGTGCCTGTTGACAATGTGTCACCTCCAATTCTCATGCTGATTGATGCATGTCATGTTTGTTTTGTTGGATGCTGTAGCAGCACCTGCTCACCTGGCCGGCAGTGATTTTTCACCCCACATTACTCGAATCACTACGCTGGTCACTGGGCATTCCTATCATTAGTTTAGAGCCGGTTGCCATGTTGCATCACAGTCTGTTAGTGTCAGAAGAAAGCGTTTTGCTCTTCACAATTTCTGCCTCTTATTTTATGGGCTTAATGTACCAAAAATATAACAGTGAGAACAGCTCTGTTCTGGTTTATGTAGCTAAATCAAAGAGCAAGTAGCATTTCACACATTTCACAGTCTGGGAAAAAAGAAACTGGTAGTCGTGAAATCAGTTTGCTTCTCATTACCTTGCACTTATGTGACGCAGTGGCGGGAAGTCATTCATCTTCAGTGAGAGATGGCTATTTCCGGAGACTGTAGGTGAAGTAACCATTAACTATGCAAAGTGGACGCAGTGAGCAACATGGCAAAGTTGAGCAAAGTTAACTTTATTTATGTGTGTGCTTTCCTGTTGACAAAGCATTCACAGCATTCCAGCAATGTCCTCTTTGTGATGCTAAATTGTCAGATTGTAGAAGTTGGTCTCCTTTAGAGCTTCATACTAATTCCCTAACTCTAGTAAATTCTTAGGTCAACCAATTATGCTTGAGAGCCCAAGGTCATATGTAGTCTACAGGGCATAACTTCCCCTGGCAGCCCACATCAACAGTATTTCTCAATCCCTGGAGCACCTGCATTTCCCCAAAATAAGTTAACTTATAGAGGCCCTCTTCAAGATATAATCTCAAGGCCTGAGCAAAAAGGCATTTTGAAAAATGAATTAAAAAACATACTCTACACACTGATGCACTGCAAGGATGTACATTTCACACATGCATTTCTTTGCAGAATTTTATTTTTAGTTAGTGGGCCCCTGTCAATTACTTGAGAATGCACTGATAGGAGTCATTGATATACATTACTTTATGTAAGCAATTGCAGAGAATGCTACTGTTGAACCAAACAATCCTGTTTCACTGTATCCAACAGTATTTACACCACAAAGCCTAAAATAATGAAGAATGCAGCAGAAAGGAATGTGTCCAGAAAAGATTATGTGTGAACACTGTATCTATGTGTCTTTAACACTGGAGTGAACAGCATGGTAGGTTGTGGAAGTTAATCTGGAATCAGTAGTTTAACTACTTGTATGGAACAAAATCTTGCACCCACCCCACCACTTTCTGAAACATTTACCCGTTTTATCCAATGTGACTTACATTTCAAAATGCATTGAGGGTTAAGAGTCTTGCTCAAGGACTCAACTATGGCTCTCAGGTGGTCCAGGATTTTGAAATCACCAAATCCAGCATCAGTGCCAATAAAAGCATTATGTTGACCAGGAAACAAACCCAGCTTAACTGTTTGGCCAGTTATATTATACCTAATATGCCAACTCCAATCATCATATCATTGCACTGTGCATGTGCATGTCTCTGGAGGAATGGACATTGGAAAAAGGTTTCATGGGCATAGACTGTTTTGGTCAACTGGGATGTTTGGATGCTGTCTGTTGATGGTGGAGTGGCTGGCTGCTTTATATCACAGGGTCCCTCATGCCTGTTTTACCTTCTGGCTCTCCCTTTTAGTTATTGATTTAGTTAGTGATATTTCTTACTTCTTATTTCTTCTTTCTCTCTCTCTCTCTCTCTCTCTCTCTCTCTCTCTCTCTCTCTCTCTCCCTGCCGAGCTACACTTTACTCCTGTGATGACAGTGATCCTGACTCCTTCTGCTCTCTGCACCTGCCTGATCCATCCTGATGCCTCACCTCTGCTTGGAGCCTAGCCTCACTCACCTGAAAAACACTCATTGCTGCCGAAGTTGCCCCCGCATAGATAGCCTACAGATCACCATGGGTTTACGTGGGGTTATACCCTAAAGATGGCTGTGGATGTTCTTTCATTGATAGCCTTAAAACAGCAATTGCTAAGAAGAGTTTACACTCAAGTCTCCATCATTGAACAGTTGATAACTTCAGTTTGATAAAAAAAAACTTAAACCTCTAATGATGCTCATACTTTTAACACATTTTGCATTTCTTGACTTTATAGTATATAGTTATAGAAGTGGAATGATTTACAATCACACTATCTGGTGTCACCCAGATGATGATGGGTTCCCTTTTGAGTCTGGTTCCTCTCAAGGTTTCTTCCTCTTGTCGCCTCAGGGAGTTTTTCCTTGCCACCGTCGCCTCTGGATTACTCATTATAGATAAATTTAAATAAAAATTTTATATCCAGATTCCTGTAAAGCTGCTTTGTGCCACTGTCTGACTCCTTCTGTGGCAGAAATCTGGCAAGATCACCAACACTGACAACATTGGCAAAAATCTCTCGAATAGTATTACTATTGTGAACAGTCAGTTCTAAACTGTAATAATCTTGTTGTGAAAATGCACTTAACAGAAAATAACCTCTTAGAGAAACATTTTACCACATCACTTTTAATTCTAGTAGAATATTGTTATAAATCCTACCTTTCCTCAGATCTCCAGAGATTGTATCCATTGCACCAAATTCCAGCATGTTGCAGTCTAAAGTCTCTTTCAACATCAGTCAACACAAATATTTTTATTTGAATTTTTGGACTATTGAGATTTGTCCATGCAATCCCGGCCACTGCTCAGCGTTCTTCTCATGCTCCTAGCTTAACGGCAGCTGTGATTGCTAATACTGTATCTGACTTACTGGCTGGTGTGACCTTGGCAAATGCGAGTGTGTAATGATCTCTGCTCTCTCACCCCCCTAGCTGCTGATCAATGACCCCAAGCCTATTGATTTCTCCCTGTGCTAACCAGCGATTAGCCGCAACTGCAAATGAGAAAGTGTTCAGATTTATGTTATCCAGACAGGACAGGTGTAAGTGAGTTATTCAGCTGTGTTGACAGCTGTTGAATCATAATATTTTAAATTTTAGTTTTAAATCTTAATATCGTTGTTCACAAAATTGTGGTAAAACAATCTTTGTCTATTATTCTGTATAATATTGTGCACATTTTTTTAATTTATCATATGCTGGTGTGCAGCATTTCTGTGTGTCTGACCAGTTATAAGTGAGAGCTCCCCTTACATTAAAACCTCATTAAATATGCATGACTGTGCAATATTGAGCAGGAGGCATGGCCAGAAAGGCCTCTTAATATCCAATCACTGTGAGCGCTTCCTACAGAGACAGATAAATCACTTGTGGGGGTTTATAGTGATTGCTGCTAGTCAGTTAACCAGCTGATGTGTTGCTTGCTTAAAGGTGTAGAACTGGAAGCACTGTTAAAATTTCTAATAGGTTTCTACATCTAATCTATAAATATAAATGTAAGCTAAACTTAGATTAGTTGATGAAGGCATTCTGAAACATACAAGATAATGGGCTTAGTGAAAAAAAAATGTAGATGCACCTATTATGGGCAAAACTGGATGTCATTTGTATAGCTGCATATATTCCAAGCATACATTAAAATAATCTTCAGTTGTGAATAAAGAGTGACACAGTGGTGCAGTGGGTAGCTTAGCTGCCTCACTGCTCCAGGGTCCCTGGTTTACGTGGTGATTCTAATGTTGCCCCCATGTCTGCGTAGGTTTCCTTCAGGTTCTACAGTTTCCTCCCACCTCCCAAAAACATGCAGGTAGATGGGCTATGCTAAATTGCCCCTAGGTGTGAATGAGTGTGTGCACGGTGCCATGCGAAGGACTGGCATCCCATCGGTGTGAATTCTCTCGCCTTGCGCCCAGTGTTCCTGGGACAGGATCCAGATCCTCTGCGACCCTGACCAGAATAAAGTGGTTACTGAAAATGAACGAATATAAATACATAATAAATACATTTACTGCAGAGATATTTCTATAAAGTACTGAATATGGAACAATTACCTTGTAAGAATTCTTGACTAAATCCAAAACACTTTTCTTCACCAGAGTTTATTAAGAGGCACAGACCTGGCAGTAAGTTTTTTATGATGCATAGTTTAGAAGTAACTTACAGAAAAATGCAGAAAATGCAGATTAAAATACAACATTTTAATACCCCATAGGATTTAACACCATCATTGTGAGAGCTTGCTGTGTTAAATAAGCTGATGAATGGAGGAATATCTTAGCCTACAATGATCATCAGGTGACTGATGACTTGCTTCAAAAACACAACCCTGTTTTAATGCAACCCAATCATCCTCTTCAGCTCAGAACACATTAATCTGTACTAAATCTACATGGTTGGTGTGAATGTCTCTCTTCTTCAAATGTCAGGATAACTCAAAACTCCAGTTTAGGCATCTAACATCTATGTAGGCATCTAACAACATGCATGTTTAGGCATCTCTTTTGGACCCCAACTCATATGATACAGTAGCTGCTATGAATTATTCAGTTCCCACAGTGGGACTAACAGTGTAGGACTAACTTGTAGTTACAAGAGTGAGGACTGTTAGTCTGATCCCCCTGACAGATTCTACCTATAGATGATCTATAGATGATTAATAGAAATTCTTTTCATTGTCACAGATAATAATGGCATACAGAAACTCTTTTTTTTTTCAGACCAGAGGTTGATATTTCTCTAAAAAACAGTTTCCTGTTAAAATAGTTTATAAGGTTTCAACTCGCACAGAAATAACATAACTCACCACATAATCATACATGCATATTACTAACAAAGGTTAGAGAGTCATAATCTTACAAACTAAACACACAGCATCCAGAAAGTTCAGAAATTCTCATCCCTCATTCTGCAGTGCAATGTATGAGAGAGAGAGATATAAATCTCCTTGGAATACAAATACTGTGTACTCTATGTAACTTAATATGGAATTAATATGTACTTGCATTCAAGAAAATAATTGTGCATGCAAATTAAAACATTTCCCACATATATGTTTTAAACTTTTGGTTAAATGTGGGAAAACAGACACATAACTATGATACACTGATGTGCTATTATGTATGTACAATTACATTCCTCTTTTGGGTTTGGGGCTTGATCATTGTGAAGTCTGTTAAAGCTGTTTAAAAAAGACATTACTCAGAGCACAAGAAAACATAAAAGAGGAGAGTAAGACAGATAGAGAAGACACTCATTACTGTTGGTTGTGTAGTTGCATGACAGACTGGAGTCCACACACCAGTGCTGGATATTACATGTAAATATTGAGCATTTCGTACTATCCTCAAAGCAAAGACCAATAACTGTTAATGTCAAAGCTTGTAAATACAATTTGTTGTTCTGTGTAGGTTAAGAATTAATGGGAGATTGAACCTTATAATGCTAAGGTCACAAATTGCTTAAATACAGCTCCTGAAACAAAGCACGAAAAGTATTGCTATTAATTTACAGTTTACCAAAATATAATGTGCTTGTACTATAGTACAAGGCAAAATCGACTACAATTTCCAACAGAATCAACAAATGTCTTGCATCTTAACGTGCTCTAATGGGGAAAGCCTGCGTGAAAAAGCAGTGCTGCCTCATTCTGCTTTATTTGAGCTCGACTGTAGATCTGTTCCAACACAGAGTTAGTGTGTAGATTACAGAATGCACGTGCCCAGAAAATGCAACTGCTTTGCACGAAGGGTATAAACACTGAGAACGATTCGAACACTGTTGTGGGGAGAAAAGATGATTTCATAAAGAATAAAAATAAATAAACAAATAAATAAATAAACGTGTTAATAGCAGACCACGATGTTGTCGTTGTTTTCCAAATTTCAGACGGAAAGAAAGATAGACTGCGGGGTTGTTATTAATTGTGCACTATTATCCTATATTTTGCATAGATCATAAAATATTCTGACTAATAGACTAGACGACCGCTTAGGTTTTCTGATGACTTTTTTATTCTTAGATGTCTCGTTTCATCAAATCTGTTAACAATGTCCAGTCGTGTTAGTAAGGTCTGGGTGTGCTCGGCTCTAGAGCACGACTCCGGTCTCCATATTGAACAAACACACCGCGTTCTTCTCCTCGCGCGCTTTTCACCTTTGGGAGCCGCGTCACCATGGAGAGCGCCATCCGGCTGTAAAGCATCCCCGCGCGCGCGCTGCTTCGCGCCACCCGATGGCTTTTCTCCTAGGGAAATGCCTAAATCAGCCCTGCGTGCTCGAAAAGCTTAATGGTTTTTCGTTGTTGTCTTGAAAGGAAAACCCGAGCAAACCCGAGCGCGCGTGAAAGCCTTTCAGATGAAAATGGCGCGCTCGGGTTTGCAGGCTACCACTTGGCTGTGTGCCTGTTAGTGTTTCGCGCTCGACTGGAATCGGTTGCCTGCTCTTTCAACACGTGCTCTGCTTTTTTTTTTTTTACGGAAACTCTGTTAGCATTGTCATTGAGAAAATTTCTGGTCGGTGACTGGATTCATTCCACTTGCTCCACTTGCTGTTTCAAATTGCGAAATTGGTTTCTATCCTGAGAAATTTCTACCGATGAATACCTCACTGGATTTTATTCACTTTGTATGAATGGGTGTATTTTCGTAGAGAAAAAAAAAGTGAGTCTGGGAATTGATGTTTATGCCAACTTAGGTTCTGATTTGGCGAGGGTGTGTGAAGCGCACGCGCGCTGTGGGCGGGAATAGACGCGCGTTTATAAAGGACGCAGTGCGCGCCGTGAGGCGGCGACACCGCGCGGAAACGGCTGTCAGGAGCTCAGAGGACTCAGTGAAGACGCGAGGGAAGTCTTTTTTAATTCAGTCCAAGCTGGGTGGGAGAGGCGCGCCTCTCTCGGGCCCCTTGTCGCCTCTCCCCACCCCCTCGGTATGGATGAACACTTCAACCTCATAGACTCGCCGTCGACGCGCCACAGGGGGAACAACGCCGAGAATCACGGCTACGCGGAAACAGAAAAGGGCAGCATGACGGTGATGGCGGCGGAGCTGCTGGAGGAATCGGCCGCGCTTCCCGGCCACCTGTCGCTGGATCGATATGAGGCGGAGCACGAGTGCTGCGAGAGAGTGGTCATCAACATCTCGGGCCTGCGCTTCGAGACGCAGCTCAAAACTTTCAACCAATTTCCGGACACCTTGCTCGGCGACCCGAAGAAGAGGATGCGCTACTTTGATCCGCTCAGGAACGAGTACTTTTTCGACAGGAATCGTCCAAGCTTCGACGCCATCCTCTACTACTACCAGTCGGGCGGGCGCATCCGGAGACCCGTCAACGTGCCCATAGATATCTTCTCGGAGGAGATCCGCTTTTATCAGCTGGGCGAGGAAGCGATGGAGAAATTTCGGGAGGACGAGGGTTTTATCAAAGAAGAGGAGCGCCCCTTGCCGGGCCATGAGTTCCAGAGGCAAGTCTGGCTTTTATTTGAGTACCCGGAGAGCTCAGGCCCGGCCAGGGGCATCGCCATCGTGTCAGTACTGGTCATTCTCATCTCCATTGTCATTTTCTGTCTGGAAACTTTGCCAGAGTTTAGGGACGATAAGGATCCGGTCACTGTAGCACCTGTAATAAACGGAACTGGCCCGTACGGGTCAGGTTCTTTTACCGACCCGTTTTTTGTTATCGAGACGCTTTGCATAATTTGGTTCTCCTTCGAGCTGATTGTCCGCTTCTTCGCCTGCCCCAGCAAAGCCACCTTTTCCAAAAACATCATGAACATAATCGACATCGTGGCTATAATTCCATACTTCATCACCCTGGGTACAGAGTTGGCTGAAAGACAGGGCAATGGGCAGCAGGCCATGTCCCTGGCCATCCTGCGCGTGATCCGCCTAGTGCGAGTGTTTCGCATCTTCAAGCTGTCGCGCCACTCCAAGGGCCTCCAGATCCTTGGGCAGACGCTCAAAGCCAGCATGCGGGAACTTGGCTTGCTTATTTTTTTCCTTTTTATCGGGGTCATTTTATTCTCCAGCGCTGTGTACTTCGCAGAGGCGGACGACCCAGCGTCCAGCTTCAGCAGCATCCCGGACGCGTTCTGGTGGGCCGTGGTTACCATGACTACCGTGGGCTACGGAGACATGCACCCGGTGACCATCGGCGGGAAGATCGTCGGCTCGCTGTGTGCCATCGCCGGGGTTTTGACGATCGCGCTGCCCGTGCCCGTCATCGTCTCCAATTTCAACTACTTCTACCACCGGGAGACGGACGGCGAGGAGCACGCGCAGTACCTGCACACGGGCAGCTGCGAGCATCTCGACTCCGCTGAGGAGATGAAACGGACGCGGAGCACCTCGTCACTCAGCAAATCGGAGTACATGGTGATAGAGGAGGGCATAAACAGCGGCTTTAAGCAGGCCAACTACACAAACCAAAATAATCAGAACTGCGTAAACATCAAAAAGATTTTCACTGACGTGTAAATCAGACGCAGGTCCAGTCGGCGATGCTCCTCAGATCACCTACACTTTACTCTAGGATTTTCTTCATGCAGACCCTGTACGCGGACTAAAACCTGCTGGCCTGCAGAGGATCATGCATTCTCTATAGTGGTTAAAAGTGGACGAAGGGCGGGTCAGGGACGTTAAATAACCTACAAACAATAATCAGTCGTCTGTGATTGTCCGTCTGCATTTGTTCTCAGTGTTATATAGCCTATATAATCGTCATCATACGTATTGGCAATATATTACAATCTAACAAATGCCTGTTAATGTGATGAAACGCTATATTTTCGGAGGTCACGTGTTAGTGTCACATGCATTTTGTTAGTATCTAAGTGCAGATTCCATTTTAACAAACTGAACGTCTGTGGATAAACCATCAAACTGTCAAATATATATATAGCCTATTGTATGTATTTATTAATCAAACCGCCTTTACCTATACCAAATAACTATGTGTTATACAAAATGAAAGGATTGATTGTTATAGCTCAAAAAATGCTTTATTTTGTGTAGAAAAAAAGGTGTGTGAAAACAGTTATCCCCAAATCGATGTTAAGTGCTGTAATCGGCCACATAAAAAGCTAAGTTTCCCCCAAATTTCTAGTTATCTTCTCCCTGTAGAATTCTCCACGATTAGCATTCGGAAAAAGACACAGTAGGAAGGCATCAAAAGAAAACACTGTCGTTTCTTGCATGAGAAAACGGGACTGGGCTGAGCACGCGCGGATTCGCCTCCCCGTCGAGACCCCTGGCTCCGCCCTATGATGCAGTCTCCATAGCGACCACAGTTTCCTGGGTAACCCCAGTTAACGTTACCATTGCTCTCATCGCCGTTGCTCCAGCAACGCTCCAGATGGTTCACAAAGCTCTGCTGGCAAAAAAAAAAAAAAAAAAAAACAGCTACAGACAGGCAAATAGAGCTAACACATAAGAGCTAACTTTAACTCGCGATGGAGATCAGATTATACATTTGCCTTTTTTTTTTTAGTGTTTTTATTTATGCTCCCAATGCAGCTATAAACTCAAAATAATTCTGAAAATTTTATTCATTGTAATTGTCTTGGTAGATAAAAGGTAATTACAATATTAGTTACAGTATGCAAACTTAATTCAAGCAGATGTAGGACCATAGCAGGCATTACTGGAGATACAAGCCGCATGCTTTTACAGTCTCTTGCCTTGGCTCAGTCCTGTAGATGTCGGGTTGAGGAAGACTGGCACTGCGTGACTGAGCAAGCTCATTACAGAGACTCACATGCTGTCTCTCTTATTGATCAGAGTCAAAGGGTATTCACTAGATCTCAGTAATGTCCAGCAAAACCCAAACCATATATCAGAGCTTTGTGAACTATCACTGCAAATGTCTCTATGTGTTGGTATGTGTGTGTTTGTGTGTGTATGTGTTTGTTTGTTTGTTTGTTTGTTTCTCAGATTTTTGAGCTCGCATGAGAATCATTTCACAGGAATCATTTTCCTTTAAAGTTAAAAAAAAAAAAAAAAAAAAAAAAACTCCAGTAATTTTATATAAACAGCTAAAGGCTGATTACACTAATATCACTATTTATTTATTGAATATAGCGTCCTGTTTAGTTTCAGAATCACTTGATTTAATGGGACATGAAGGTCTCTACTATTTCACTTTATTAAATTATATTTGAATTGCACGAGAAGAAAATCAAATTTTGCTCAGCGCTGCCATCAAGTGATGTATTTTGGCCCATGCAAGAAATCACCAGATAAACGGTCCTAAGAAGGAAATATACTGTACCTTCTAATCATAACAGATACCAATTTGTATAATATAGCCTAAAATGTATCATAAAAAGGAGATTTTAATTTTTTCATATTAGTTATGACATGCAAACTGTTCTATTACAGGTTATTTTCTGGTGATTTTATACTGTATATGCTCTTAGCTATACATGCATTTGTATTGTTGTTGTTTGATTCTTGTTTCATTGCTTGGATTTCTGGATGAGCAGGAAGGAATTTGCATGCATAATCACAGTGCACAGCTGCTGCTGCATGATGTTTTACAGCAGAGAGCTGAGATATCGGAGGTGTGAAATGAGCTGTCTGACGTCTCTGGAAATTCAAGCTGTCAGCTGATAACGTGCGATATAAGCTGTCGCTTCTATTCAGCCTCAGATTCACAAGTTACTTTTGACTCATAATTGAAGAGGCTTGGCTTTGCCTTAGTTAATAAGGACACCGAATATTCACGTTAAAAACATTTTTCCCTTTTATTTCTGTTTCCCAGGAGGTAAAGATCAGGACCTTGTACTATTAAAGATTTCAGCTGATGGGCATCAAGCTGACCTGCGGCTCTATTCCAAACTGGAAAGAGAAGTTTTAAAGGTAACCGAATTTTATTGTGTTAGGCTTTTCGTGTGCTGTGGAAGTGTGGAAGGCTAGCATGTGAATAAGAACCAGTCTCACTCATTCAGAGTACCTTTATTGCTAGAGTGTGCAGCCCTCATAATTCCCTCGCACTAAACCTAGTACATCAGGAAGTGGTTACAATAAAGAAAAATGTAGTGTTGGTATTTTTAGTGTTAAACATTCATACATTCGTTTTCAGTAACCACTGTATCCTGGCCAGGGTCAAGGTGGATATAGAAGGCTTGGAGCATGCAAGAATAAGAGGGGACACCAGTCCATCGCAGGGCACCATAGACACACGTATATTCACATGCTCATTCACACCTAGGGGCGATTTAGTGTAGCCAATCCACCTACTGGCATGTTTTTGGGAGGTAGGACAAAACCAGAAAACCCAGAGAAAACCCATACAGACAGTGAAAGAACATGTGAAACTCCACGCAGGAAGATGTTGATGTTGTTAGTTCCTGTCAGTTCCAAAGTTGTCTGCTTTTAGTTTTTTTGTCAGTATTGCAATAATTTTAGCAGAAATAAGGAATAAACTAACCATAGGCGACAATTATTCTAGCTGCATAATAAGTTAAATGTATTATCGGCAGTTTCTGCTGGATTTAATTGGCATTGAGTTAGTATACCTTTAATTTCACCTTATAGAAGATTTCACAAGGAGTGATGACACTGATAATGAAAAACTTGATTTTATCTTCTCTTATGTAGCTATAAATATGGCTATTTTCAAATAATCTATGCTATACCAAACAGCGTCACAAAAGCACATAGTCTGAAGTGGATCATCACTATTTGTGAAGACGAAACTGCATGTGAATTAAAGGAATAAAAAAATCACATTTGTACAGCCGATGACTGGGGCACTAAGGTATTTGTGTTTACTCTGGAACTGAAGCACATTATATAGCTTTCTTTCAAAAACTTTTCAAAGCTTTAACACATTCCTGGGTTATCACCATTATCTTGTTAATCTGAAAGGATGTGTGAGTACATGCTTACTTTTATTGTTTATAAAAGTATGTTTTTTTTTGTTTGTTTGTCTGCACATGAGCACATGTGCTTTTGATTTGTGTGTACCACCACTAGGGGTCTCGTTGTATTGGTAGACTCCTGTATTCATTTGACGCTCATAGTGTTATCACACTAAATCTCTGTCACTGAAGGCTCTCAGATCATTAATTAAACAGAGAGAATTGACATCCTTCTAGCTCTGGCTGCTGTTCTGGCAATTATATGACTGAGTGGAGCTGATGGTATTTTCACAGAGAAGTGACTTACAGTATGGTCCACTTAAACACTATGTGAAATATTGCTGATACACTCTGTCATGACATCAGTGTTATTATAAATAAATACTTAAATATTTATTTCCATTTAGAATATCTATTTAAATTATGGAAAATCTTTATTCCGAGATCATTCAAATGCTGTGTTTTAATGGTGTGAGCTCTGAGCATGACAGGTATTATCTGCAATAGCTTTCAATGCAGTAGGAGATTGCATGTGGAATGTAGCATAGCTTTAAAATGATAAAGCCTCTTCCTACACTGAGAGAAGGCCATTCCTCTCTTCTAAGCAATGATGAAAATATTTATAGCTATATTATGAACCTGAGTGCTGAATGATGAAAAAAATAATCATGAAGATGTGTAGGTACAGAGAAGGCAGCATGAGCTTTTCTTTTTTTCCAATAATATACTGTGATACATTGGAAAGGATAGTATATGTACTCAATCTACTGAACACTTTTAACAACAAACATGGTCGCAAAGCAGTTTCACAGAAATTAGATCCCTAAAGACCATATACGTCCCTAAAGTGCAAGCCAAAGATGACAGTGGTAAGCAAAGACTGCTTAAGGGAAAAATGTTGAGACTCAAACGGGGAACCTCCACTTCTGGGTAAAACTCGATAGTAGTATAAGTAGGTAAATACAGCATATCTGTAAATTACTTCTATAATATTCATTTATCTAGCATATTTGCAATATATTCAGTGCATCCACTAGCAATATCATACACTATATGGCCGAAAGTTTGTGGACACCTGACTATCACACTCATATGTGATTTTTTTAATTTCCCATTACAGATTTAGTCCCCCTTTGCTGTAATAATAAGTTCCATGATTCTGGGAAGGTTTTCTTTTAGATTTTGGTACGTGTTTGTGGGCATTTGTGCATTCAGCCATAAGAGGATTAGTGAGGTCAGGCACTGATGTTGGGCGAGGAGGCCTGGAGCGAAGTCGCCATTCCAATTCGTCCCAGAAGTGTTCAGTGGTGTCGAGGTCAGGGCTCTGTGCAGGCCACTCAAGTTCTTTCACTCCAACCTTGTCAAATCATGCCTTTATAGACATCACTTTGTGCACAGGGGCATTGTCATGCTGGAACAGGTTCGGGCCACTTAGTTTCAGTGAAGGAAAATTGTAATGCTACAGCATACAAAGGCATTCTATATATTTATGTGCTTATATTTCTTTTCCTCAGTTTGGGGAAGAAACACATGTGGGTGTGATGGTCAGGTTTCCACAAGCTTTTGGCCATAAAGTGTATATATATGCTTTTGCCTAGCTTCCTTTCTGGCACTGTTTAGTGTTTTGTAATATGTCCACGACTTACTTAACACATGTAATGCCCTTATTCCAACTGAACATGCTCCATCATTTGAGTCTGCCATTTGGTCATGAAGAATGACTGGCTGGTAATCTTTCTTTCCTTACCGCTGAAAGAAAAAGTGACTCCTCACCTGTCATTCAATTATGTGATGTGTGTGTGTGTCTGTCTGTCTGTGTGTTTTGTTTCAGCAGAGACAGATCCAGACTTATCAACAACCACTAGGCACAGTACAAAGCACAGGACAAAGCACACAAACTCATCTAAGAGATGTCCGCATTGTTGTATATCACCTTCTCATCATATGAAGACTCTAGAAGTGGCCTTGTTCACTGGATACACTGCCAGATTGAATGTATATAACCAATCAGATGGACACTCAAGGGACGGAAGCTGATTACCTTAGACATAACTGCCTACTGCAGTGAGACATATATAAGTGAGGATGGTTTTTGGTATGTTCTTCATGTATTCACCGTTTGTGCTGTTTTCAAACCAGATGTCTGTGTATAAGTGTGTTGTTATTAAGGCAATGTTTACGTATTAACTATATTAGACATTCCAAGCACTGAAGCACCAAAACTCTCAATGTTTTTTGATGAGATGAACTAATAAAATGGGTTACGAACATCTCCAGTACTGATTCATCTCTCTTTCTCTGTCTCTCTTTCTCTCTCCCCATTTATGTTGGTCTTTATAAGACTGTTAGAAAACAAACTTTAAGTAACTGTGTAATTAAGTTTAGGTCTATAACTACAGACCACAGTTTGAGGATGTCAATAGAACAAAATAATTCAGCTGTACTGCAGAATATAACCACAATTACAATTCCCTCATTCATTCATTCATTCATTCATTCATTTTCAGTTACTGTATCACACACACTCGCATCAAGGGGAAATTTAGAGTAGCCAATCCATTTCCTGGCGTGTTTTTGGGAGGTGTGAGGAATCCCAGAGGATGGAGCTCACATGGAGAACATGCAAAGCTCTGCACAGACAGTAACCAGAGCTGAGGATGAAACCCCAGACCCTGGAGCTGTGAGACACCACCACCACCTGCTGCGTCACTATGCTGCTCCATCATGTTTTCAATAAGCCACTATGCAAGCAGCATAGCTTTCGCTAAAAATGACCTACTTTATACACTTTCTATGTCAGTGGGATAATATGCTACATCAGTAGGCTATTAAATACTTTTTGTACATTATATATAAGACTATTGTCAATGCCACACATATAGAAATGAATCGTCTGCTGAAAACCACCTGCACCCTGCTGCACCTGTATGGCCTGCATTTAAGTCACATTAAAGTATGGAGATAATGTACTTTTTCCATTATTATATCAGGCCATTCTTTTTATATCCCAAAGGAGGCCAAGCAGGTGTTGAAAGAACTGCTTAGTCACCCAGTTCCCTTTTAGTGTCTGCACAAATTACAGCACTTCCTGAATGTAGATGATTGTAGCATATATCCAAGCATGCTATGTTTAGCCTTTTGCTAAAAAGAACAGCTGAATTTAGAATGATACAAGCAATGCATCATATTATGCTGAGCAAGGTAGGTGCTGCTTCTAATATGCCACGGATGCACAGAGGAGTCGTTTTAGGTGAATGTATACACCCTGTCCTGTTTTTGACACCATTTGAATACCAACAGTTCATTTGCAAAACGGTAACTGAACTACACAGCAATTTTTTTAAGGTCTTGAAACCAAAACAATAATACCACACATGACTGTCTTAACACCTTGATCATGCAACGAAGGCTTAAAACATACACACACACATGTTTGGAAATGTGTGACAATTATACCTCTGCATCATTCAGTGAATTTTACACTAGCAGAAACAGACATTATTAAAGTATGAAACACATATACTGAATATAAGGCTTGAACCTACATTTGTTTTATAGTATTCTGACATTGCTTAATGGCTTTTTCAATAGTGCTTCTGAAAGTGGTGTAATACAAGCCATTATCGCAGTTTATATTTGGCCTTGTCCCAGGAGACACTCTGGCACGGCAGAGACAGGGGACCTCTAGCCGTGTGTGTGTGTGTGTGTGTGTGTGTGTGTGTGTGTGTGTGTGCTTGTGATAATGAGGAAGCACTCTGCAGCTTTTCTGAAGCAGCTGAGCCCCTGCACAGTTCACTGGACATGAACATGCGTTAGTGTCTGGACTCCCCCAGAAGCATGGGGCTTCCTTTTTTCTCTCTCTTATTGTCCCTTAATGTTGCCCCTTAAACTGAACCCAAACCCATCCCAGGACAGAATGATATTGCTGCTGCTGCAGAAACGCCACTGACATATGTCGAAATGCTATGTCTGTGACTATATAACATACATTATCCATCACTCTTGGCTATCAGCAGTGTCATCACAGTGAAAGTTCATTCAAGTCTTTATTGCATGCAGATATGAAGTACAGGATTCTTCTTACATACTTAGAAGCAAACATATATCAGTTTATGCTTTTCCAAAATGTGATCGAAGGTTAAATTTAGTCTAGGCAAATAAGATGTTTCTAAATATCTAAAAGACATTGCTTTCACTATGGTGACACTGCACTGTTCCACCACTAGACTGCATTTGAATTTATGGTCTGCAGTCGTACAATAAATAAATTGTGAAACTAAAGACTGGGTCAGAAAACTTTTTTTGCTTACACTTTACAGAAACACAGATGTAGATTTAGAGCCCTAAGCAAGTCAGAAGCAACAATGACAAAAAAAAAACAAAAAAACAAAAAAAAAACTCGCTGAGCCAAAATGAGGAAAAAACCTTGAGAGAAACTAGACTCAAACGGGAACAAATACTCTTCTGGGTAATATTTGATAGCATTATTATAAATTATTACAGTATACATTTGTAGACAAACAGTACTATGTACATTGATAGGATGTTCAGTATAAGCATATTTTGAATAAGATTCCTGGGATGAGCATAGGGCAGTCTTTATGATTACAGCAGCAGTTCTTAGGTACACATCTACAGTATCCAGGTTCTAGGGCATAAACTGTTTTTGGGAAGTGCAAATCTTTAGGGCATCCATGTAGGACATTATCAGAAGGTGAGTCACACATGCAGAAAGCTTCAAGCAGAAGAAGAGCATCAGGATGAAACAGGCTGATCTGTAGAGCAAGAGGAGCTACAGCAGCATAAGTGTGTCAGGATCAGGCACTGACGTCACAACAGAAAGCAGGAGAACACATATAGCTCAACAGAAAGACAGAGAGAACAGGTTATTAAGTATGCACTTGTCCTATAGTGGTTTAAAAGTGATCAGAGTGCAAGTAAGGACTCCAGTAGGTCTAGTTTTGACAGCATAACTAAAAGGGAGAGTCAGAAGGTGACACAGGCCTGAGGAAACACTGGGACATAAAGTGTCCTGCCACTCAACAAACCTAAATGAACGCTTGTGGGGGCGTGGGCGTGGGCGGGGGCGGGGGAAGGGAGTGTATAGGGGGGTGTTTACTGCATCAAAACATCCCAGTGTACCATAACTCTCTATGCCCATGCATCCCCCTAGATCTCCACCTTTATATGAGAGAAAAGCTATTAAAAAATGCCAGACTAAACAATTAGGTTTTCAACCTAGCCTTAAAGACTGAGACTGTGTCTTGAGCACTAACTGGAAGGTTATTCCATACCTAGGGGGATTTGTAAGAAAAGCTCTCCTTGCTGTAATTCTCATCCTACGTGCTGATAAAAATAAGCAACCTGAAATTCAAATCAGGGAGGACATCACTCATTTCCATTCAGTCGTGGCAATATGGCATTTCACAGGCCAAAATCTTTCCTTAAGGTGAAGAATCATAAATTTGCTGACTCAAATACTGGATCAGTCAGGAAAGCTGCAGGCATGACACAACATATAGGGCTCAGTGCCATCATTTCCTTGGCCTGTGAGATCACAGTGCTCTCGCCTCACACTGTCTGCATAAGGGTTCCTGGTGCCTGTCACCATAGTAACAAGGGGAGCACCATCCAATGTCAGCAGTGACTGAATCTGTGTACCTGAGCTCTGGTTATGTTTTAATTTAGAAGATATCAGACACCCACTGATATCAGACAATGAAAATATTTAGATTCATGTGTATGGCATGAGTGACGTGTATAATGTTCATTGTTAAGTAGGAAATGGTAAACAACAGGATTTTTTCTGAAGGTATTAATGTCTCAATCAGTTTCTGGAAGGACACATAGGTCACAGAAGTCATTTACTCATTCTTCTTTAGCAATGGCTTTATCTTGGTCAGGGTCATGGTGAATCAAGAGTCTTGGTGAATCCGCCCACATGCACGGTTTTGGGAACTGGAAGGAAACCAGAGAGCCTGGTGGAAACCCACACAAACACAGAAAGAACATGTGAAACTCTGTACAGACAGTAACCCAAGTTCAGGATCAAACCAGGGACCAGGGGGGGTTTGCTGTGTGCAATTTCCAAAAGACCAGTCAATATGAATGAGGATTATGACAAGATTTACTCTACCTCTAAGAATAAACTTCCACCGCCGGTTTTATTCTAGATGTCAGAAAGTGTCCAGGAGTGTCCAAGTGTCCAAACCACGATCAAACCTGTAACTGTGAGGCGGCTAAGCTACCCACTTTATTCACAGAAATCGCCAAGCATTACTTAGTTGAAGGAGAAAGACTTTGGAATCTTTTACCACATTACTATTTTGATTTTAAAATGCTAAGCGTTAAGATGGGCTTTTTCATAATATATGCCTTTTTGGTATATAAAAAAAGGGCAAAAGAACTGTTGTAGACTACATGTGTATCAATTCATATCAACACAACCATATCCACAAAAAACATCCCATTTATTGTTTTCATGTGTGTATTGTTTGTGTGTATTGTTGGGGTTTGGGTAGGAGGATGGTGAGCAGGGAGTGGAAGGACACTGCATCTGTCCAGTGCTCTTTCTACAGGTTGTGCTAGAGCAAGTGCTGCAGCAGTGGGTGGATAAGTGACCTTCAGTATCTACTGGGTCCTGGCTGTGTGCCACTGTCTGCTCTAGCCTGGCTCTCTTGCAGACTAGACTGAATGCATCCAGAACAAAGTCACTGAGAGAAATCTATTTGAAATTATTCTAGTTTCTCAATAGGAACTAAAAAAAAAAAAAAAACAAGAATGGTTACCTACTACACAGTGGTACTTAGTTGATACTGTTGTAGCAAGTAATCAGAATTTGATTTATATTAAATATTTTATGAATAAAACACATAAAGTAGCTGGGATGTAACAGTATGGGTTTTAGATGGTGATGTTTTAAGGACACTGTGATCTTATTGGTCCATGGGTTTATGATGCTCCCAAGGTGTATTGACTATATTCTCCACATATACAGGAGTATATGTAATATACAATGGCACTTTGTTCATTCTTATATGCTACATAATGGGTCATCTGTCAGAATAAAATGTGGAAAAATTTATGTTACTGTCTGTGGGGAGTTTCACATGTTCTCCTGCATGGGTTTCCTCCAGGTTCTCTGGTTTCCTCCCACCTCCTAAAAACATGCCTGTATGCTATGCTAAATTGGTTATACTAAATTGTGTGTGGGTGTGCATGAGTGTGTGAATGTGTGCATTGTGCCCTGCAATGGACTGGTGTCCCAACTAGGGTGTATTCCCAGCTCATGACCAGTGTTCCTGAGATCCACTGTGCCCCTGACCAGGATAAAACTGTTACTAAAGATGAACAATCAACAGCAGGGTTTTCCGTGAGCTCACTGGCAAACAATGGAAAGTCACTGCAATAGTGATCTAAATTCAATACTGATTATGATGCTTTACTGACTACCGAACATAGACTAAACTGTATCTAGCTGCAAAACACAGGGAACTAACACAAGTGATAATTACAAGCTGCTTATTTTTAATCTGTTTTCTTCATTATTCTGAAACTAACATGGTGCAAAATCTGAAGCAGAGGAAGCTTTTCACTTGTAAGATGGATGTTCTGATAACTGTAGACTATATAGTCTGTATATAGATGAAGAGTGTAGGCTATATATTATATTAAAGAATTCAATCATTTCATCAGAATAGTAAAATTAACCCAGAATTGTGTAAAAAAAAAAAAAACTGTTCATATCAACTGCAGTCCAAAGCCATCTTCATGGTTTTTAAGTGGTACCATCCTCAGTAATCTCACTGATCTTTAGGCTGTCCATGTGGGGCCATCCTCAGCAACGAGAACTATCTGTGTCCAGGCAGTCTGTAAAAGCAGTTTACAGTGACACTGAACTATCAAATTTAACCTCGACTCAGTGTATCTCTAAACCTATATGACAAGGTGTAGATTGTCTGGTGTTTTGGTTGTTTAGAGGTTTTGGTGATCTGGTATTAAATGTGGTGCCAAATAGTAGCTCTAATACAAATAAATGAGCTGATCATTTTGGTACTTTGGTAAGAATTGGTGGGGAGGGTTGGGAAAAGGGATAAAATAAAATAAAATAAAATAAAAATGTTTTTGCTTTTTTTTTTTTCTGGCAAATTCCTCAGGCAGGCGGGAACTCTGCCACTTTGGGTTTAAAACACACTGACGTGGAAAACATGGTCTTTCCCTGAGAGTTTGACTTGGTTTGGAACTGTGGTTTGGGATGGAACCGTTTCCTCTAACCTGGCAACCGTGCAGCACTCAGCATCTACAGCGCGTTCCCTTTAAAGCGGGCCACTCTGCGGAAAAGTGAGGAGTGGTAGACTACAGTGCGCCTCGTCCATCCGCCGTGCCGTAGTCTTTTTGGTATGCACAGCATCGCTCCGCTGCAGCTACCATTTAACGCCTTAACTAACTGACTAATGGCTACTTGGGATAACACCGAGTCGTCATATTGCGACAAAGACTAATAAATATATATATAAACCACTGCGTTTCACCTGCAAGGCGAAGGACATAGACAGGTAGGAAGCAGTGACTGACGCCTAACCTCGTTAACTGTTTGGTGAGCATTTTTTTTTTTTTTGCTGACTTGTTTAGGTTCCACTTGGTAGGCTACTTTGGATTATGTGCCTGTGTTGTGTGGTTTTGTGGAAAATTCGCGAGCGCTCAACCTGTTAGACCTGCAGCTCGAGCTTTTCTGCTTGGACAGCACTGTTCGGATTAACGTGCACGCATTTGAACGTCACAAAAACAGAGGGAAAAGACGCGCTAATGAGTTTGCTCGGACATCCGTAAACTTAACAGTAGCCTAAAACCCTCACATCCTGTAACCTACTGCCTCACAGGTTGCATCACTGATGCACGTAAATATAGCTAGTGATTCGGGCTCGACTCATGTTTCTGCACATCATCAGAGAGCAGAAATGATGCTCGCGGGAGGCTGATGTTTAATGATGCTGCTTTTATTGTTGCAGGTTTGCTCCTCTCTGCTGCGGCCGCGCTCGTGAGACTGCTGCGTGCACGCGTCGTTTCCCTGGATACTACGTGAAGCGCTCGTGCCTTATTTGCCTTTTTCCCGCTCTGCGGTCCTTCGCTTCAAACAACCTGCCGTGAAGATCGAGGTGCTCCGGGAGGAGGCGAGGACACACCCAAGTACTCTGTCTTCTCTCCACTTTTCCTCCTTCCAATACTTCCAGTATTAAGAACATTTAGACGAATCTTTGGCATCTCCATCACACCGGTGCTCTCCTCACCACAGGAACTCCTGGACACTTCCTGACATCTAGAATAAAACCGGCAGTGGAAGTTTATTCTTAGAGGTAGAGTAACTCTGCACATGATCCTGATTCATATCGACTGGTCTTTTGGAAATTGCACACAGCAAACCCCCCTGGTGTTGAATTAACTCTTACAGTATCGCCAGTACTTAAAAACATAATGGATACAAATAAACCCTGCACAAGATTATTCAGTACTCCATGTATGTGTAACTCCAACCCTGGTGGTTTTGCTGTGAATGTATTGCACAAGTTTTGTCAAGGAAACAGGCTATATGTCTTCAGTAATGTAGATTATGCCCCTTTCTCATTTTTTCCTTGTTAGCAACATTTACAGTTAGAAAATTAAAAATGTATAAGCATGATGTCATTTTGTGCCTGAGGGGAGGGGCGATATGGACTTTTCTGCAGTTTAATTTTTCATGTGGAGTACTTTAGAGCTCATACCACAGGACCAGGATCGCCATTTGAGGATTTCATGGAGAAAGATGAATAGGCAGAGCTCACCCACAACCAGACTGTGTTTACTTGTGGGTGGAGGTGAGGATGGGGGCAGTATGTCTGTCACAGACTTTGGCTTATTTTGAATGATGGTACTCTGAGAGATGAAGTTTATGTTATTGCAGTGCAGTACCATTAAGCATGAACTGTCAACGCTTGGTTAATAGACCTTCTCACCTCACATGATTTATAGGGTTGATGGTATGTTCTTTGCACAACCCAAGTGTTGCTTTGCCTAACTCTTCTGTGTGGATTTGGCCAGCCGTAAATTCTATATGTTAAAGATACAGGATGTGAAATTTTCGGAATTCTTGACCGCTCTTGTAGATAAAAGTTATTGCAACATACTATGGGTTGTGCCGCATTCTTCCTCCACTCCGAGTCATAGTCTCACTGCTGCAAGTGTATGCATTTAGAGAGAATTCAAGGCTGTGTCCGAAACTGCACAATGCACTCTAAGTAGTATAACTAAAATTTTGTGACACCAATGGTGCAGTGCCAGGTTCCCAGCCCTGGTCCTGTAGTTTCCTCTGTCCTGCATTTTGTGTCTAAGACTTTTGCACATGTGTGCCGTATGCATACCTATTTCCCGCCAATTTTGACCCAACACTGCTGACACAGCTCAGACTGTGAGTTATTATTACAGGATTGCCAGGGTGACTCACAGCAGCTCAAAATCATCACATTATAGAGTAATTTTTCTACCCAGACTCATTACTCATTTTTTTTTTTAACAAAAAAGCTATGCATTGTAGATGTAGAGAAGGCTCTAGCTATACAGTAGCATTCACTGTGTAACGTGAAGTCATCATCATAACAATTTGGTAAACAAGTTGTTCCTTTCAACTAATTTCATAGAAGAAAAATTGGAGGGCTTTGTTTTGTATTTTCTAAAGGTGTGAATCATGCAGCACAATTTTTACTGCAGGAATGTGAGAAGTCAGGAGAGATTCTTGTTCAGCATGATTTCAGATTCCTCTGTGTTTCTTAGCTGATCAGATCAGTTATACTGAGCAAACACGTTATTTTTCTCTCTGATTTCATGTGATTTATATACGTTTGCAAGGTACAATGTTAAAATTAATTTGCATATCCGTCTGCTGTGTTTCAGTGAATCCTCTGGGAACACACTGTGGCATTAAACCCCTCCTTGTCAGACTTCACCCTCCGTTTTCCTCACACTGTGGTGTCTGGCTCAGGTGAAAAGTGCAGGCCTCACCCTCCTGCATAATGACGGTGGCAACTGGAGATCCCTCAGATGAGGCAGCAGCACACCCAGGCCACCCTCAGGACTATGACGCTGAGGGAGAACAGGAATGCTGCGAAAGAGTTGTTATCAACATTTCAGGCCTGCGCTTTGAAACACAGCTCAAGACCCTCTCGCAATTTCCTGAGACGTTGCTTGGTGATCCAAAAAAGCGAATGAGATACTTTGACCCTTTAAGGAATGAGTATTTCTTTGATAGAAACCGACCAAGCTTTGACGCCATCCTCTACTACTACCAGTCTGGAGGACGGTTACGGCGCCCTGTAAATGTGACACTGGATATATTTTCAGAAGAAATTCGGTTTTATGAGCTTGGAGAGGAGGCTATTGAGATGTTTAGGGAGGATGAAGGGTTCATAAAGGAAGAGGAGAGGCCTTTGCCTGATAATGAATTTCAGAAGCAGGTCTGGTTGCTGTTTGAGTATCCAGAAAGTTCAGGACCAGCAAGGATTATAGCTATCATATCTGTCATGGTGATTCTTATTTCTATAGTCAGCTTCTGTCTAGAAACTCTACCTATATTCCGTAGTGATGAAGAAGATATGCATAAAGGCCACACATATAATAGTAACTCCACCACAAACTATGTGTCCACCTCCTTCACTGACCCTTTCTTCATCCTGGAGACGCTCTGCATAATCTGGTTCTCCTTTGAGTTCCTGGTTCGGTTCTTCGCCTGCCCCAGTAAAGCCAGCTTCTTTGTGAACATAATGAATATGATTGATGTGGTGGCTATTATCCCCTACTTCATTACCCTAGGAACAGAACTGGCAGAGAAAGCAGAGGATGGCCAGCAAGGGCAGCAGGCCATGTCTTTAGCCATCTTGCGAGTCATCCGACTAGTGAGGGTCTTCAGGATCTTCAAGCTCTCACGTCATTCCAAGGGACTCCAGATTCTGGGGCAAACCTTGAAGGCCAGCATGAGAGAACTTGGTTTGCTTATCTTCTTCCTCTTCATTGGAGTCATCCTCTTTTCCAGTGCTGTCTACTTTGCTGAAGCAGACGAACCTGAATCCCAGTTCTACAGTATTCCAGATGCCTTCTGGTGGGCTGTGGTTTCTATGACGACTGTTGGCTATGGAGATATGGTACCCACTACCATTGGTGGCAAGATCGTTGGTTCCCTTTGTGCCATTGCTGGAGTCCTGACGATTGCCTTGCCAGTGCCTGTTATTGTCTCAAATTTCAACTACTTCTACCACCGTGAAACAGAGGGTGAGGAGCAAGCCCAATATCTGCAGGTTAACACCCCCAAAGCTGATTCCCAAGAAGAACTGAAAAGAAGTCAAAGTGGTTCTACCATCAGCAAATCTGACTATATGGAGATCCAAGAAGGAGTCAACAACAGTAATGAGGACTTCCAGGAGGAGGACCTCAAAAAAGGCAATTGCACTTTGGCCAACACAAACTATGTGAATATCAAAAAAATGCTGACTGATGTATAATCAACTGAGATTATGTTTTTAGAAAACGAGATTGAGGGAGATGGCAGCCTTAGTTTGCAAAAGTTCTGAGGCTTTAAAGCTTTAAGGGATTAAAGAGGATCACAATAAGTCAGAACCTCTGCTACTGATATGAAATTTTCTGTTCTGCTCAGAATTTCCAAGATCAGCCCAGCCCTCTATGTAAGATCTCTTCACATTCAAACAATCATCTGAGTGTGCATGCAATTCGCTTTCATCTCTGTGACTCTCACTGAAAAATCAAACTTCCCATAACAGCAGAAACTGTAGAAACTGGAGGAGGATGAAGAAACAGCCTAACTAAAAAGGTTAACAACTTTATGTCTCCAAAAAAACAACTTTGTACCATGTATGTATCATCACAGCATATCAAGCCCTCAAAGTTCAGCTACATCTCTTTGCTTCTCCAAAGAAAATATTATTGTGCTTCTTCTGCTGTAAGGAAAACAAGGCCTCATGGGGAGTGTAATAATAATGATATAAGATTATGAGAACAAAAACGTCCTCCATTGTTGCTGCTGCTTATTATAGATGTCTGACAGAAGTAATATTTGAACATGATCAACACAATGCACTCATATTCAATTAGCTCAAAGCATTTAAAACGGTTTTTATTATTGTTATCACAATTTTCCTCCAGACTGAAAATGTCCTGTAACTGCTTTTGTTTTAAAAACCATGGTCTACCCCGGTAGCCTACATGTGTATGGACAACACTAACATCTATGCTGTCATGAAACCAAGGTTTATTGCAAAGCTTTCAAGACAGACTGAAAGTTTCTGTGCCATATTTTATGTTCATGATAATGCTAGTTAATCAAGTTTATGCAGTGTGTATGTATATCATCTTTTTATTGATATAATCTATCATACAGACCAGATTATGCTGTTGTTTGCTGAATAACCTTGGGTTAAGTTCAGCTCTAAGCTTTGGTTAGGAAAACAGTAAGACTGACCTAAGCTTGCACCAATTACAGTTACACCAATACACAACATGTTTAATAATGAGAACTAATGCTCTTATTCAATCACACCCCAAAACCTATCTGTGAATATCCTTAGAACACAAGCTGCCTGTACCAATGATATTGTAGCAAAATTCATGTAGTGTGACAGTGATGTGATTATGGAGCGATGTTACAATGGCACCACAGAAATGAGCAGCTAGCATTGTGTTGTATTTCAGCTCGCAACATTCTGATCATTTCATTACTTTTTCTAAAGAGATGGTTGATATACAATTTACCTGGGAAGTAAACAAGCCATATCTACTTTACACTGTAATAAAGCTTAGCAAATATTTAGCCAACTGATATAAAAAAATTGGTAGCATTAATATCAATACATTAATTATTTTATTATCAATTATCAATATTAATTATTTTACGCAGTGACTAATTTTAGATTTGCTTTTAATTTTTTAATTATTTAATTTGTAAGGAGAGGCCTGATAGATATTTTTAGACCTACAGTGGGGTCCAGAATTCCATGATTTTTTCCCTGTTTAAATGTAAGCAAATTTGTGATACTAACCATGTTAACTGCTTTGTAGAAAAGATCAGATTTTCCTCATGCCTAATCTCTACTATTGACGCGTGTGCTCAGATTACACTACAATGGATTTGATCTAAAATGGATCATCAGGTTTTACACAAACTTGTGGTGTCCATGCCAGCTCGAGTGCACAGTGTCATTAAAGCAAAAAAGGGACATACCAAATACTAAGCCCTGAAATTCTGATACAATCTAAGATTCTAATATAATCAGTGATATAATTTGTAATAAAAATTGTTGTATTAAATTAGAAAAGAATGCAAAATAGAAGCATTTTCACTAGAGGTCGCAGACTTTTGGACCCCATTGAATGTCTATTAAGTTTATTGTGTGTACTGTATTGTCTGTAAAATGATGGTCCTGAGCACCAGTGCTGCTTTCAGGTTTTTTTGTTCTTTTGTTTTTTTGTTTTTTGAATGAATTGGGATGCTCACAGTGACCTTTAGGTAGTGGCAGAGCAGCAGTACATGACTAGAATGACTTAATGGTACACTGCAGTAGCTGCAGCTGCAGCGTCCCATTCCTCATAGCATCAGTTGAACTTCCCAGTGCGTCTTCACACAAGTGATAGATACATGCATAGATAGATACCTGTTTACTTCTCTCATGATAAGGAAAAGACTATAAATCAATATATAACATTAGAGCTTGGCAGATATCAATGATACCGAGAGGGACACAAAGCCGTATAACTTTCATATCGGTCATACTGAGGTCATACTGCGGTAGCCTGAGCTTTTTCCTAAGGACAGTAGCTCTTTTACTTTCTTGTAAGGGTCTTACAATGGCAGCTAGTGCAGTATGGGTACAGCTGGATACAGTATGTCAGTGTAATCCTTTTTGGTCATTCGAACTTCCAAAGCGGCACTCAAGACTGCTTAACCAATGCATTGAGCTTCAATGTATTTTTGTGGTTTCATCTTCTGTTGTTTGCCAGGAAATAATGGAGGTGAAATGTTTTAGTGTAGCACTCATCTTATGCACATGGTGTATCATTTTTCTTTTTTACTTTCTGAAACACAGGCTGTATGTGCTGACGCTTAAAATAGTGTGGTAAAAGAGGCAGCACTCCTCGCAGCTGCTAGCTGTCATCCATGTTTTAGCTAGAAGTGCATTCCTGTAAAGTTCATTTTTGGTCATTTGCATTCAAGACCTTAGGTATAGGGAAAAAAAGAGAGAGAGAGAGAGAAAACCTGGTGTATGCACATTGTACATAGCCAGTGCCTATACGATTTACATGTAATAACTTTAATGCAAGCAGACATGGAGCTTTATTCTATGCATGGAAAGGTATGCAGAAAGAATGTATCATCCCATTTCCTGCATACTTGCACACTGGATGTTTTATTTATTTTGTTTCATTTTCACCTGGAAGCATCATGTGTTGGACCTGAAAATGAAAAATGTATCTCTGTGAGTAAGGTTTTCCTCATTGCATATTTAGCACTTTTAAAAGGCGGATTTGCAAACCATTGCCATCATATTGTTTGCAGGCTTTGGGTTTGAATTTTTTTTGTTTTTGTTTTTGTTTGTTTGTTTTGTTTTTTGGAGCACTGAATGTCTTAAGCAATTGTTATTATAAGCATCTTACGATCATTCCATTGCCAAGGACTGGAAGGATGCAAACAGTCACCTCTTATTCTATTGTGTATTTGTGTATACAAGACTGAATGTTAATATGATATATCAAGCTTTACTGAGATATGTAAGTGCAATATTTTAGTTAAAAATGAAGAGGAAAGATTTGTTCTATCTGGAACAATTTATTACCCAAACTACTATAGCCAATGAGATTTGAGATTTGCTTCACCATGTACACAATTGCTTCATTTTTTGCCACTGATCATTAGCAGATCAAACAGAAAATCTGTATAAACATGAATTTGTATAACAGTACAATATTTAAGATTTTGACAAGAGTTGGCTTTGCTTGAACACAAGCTGCCAAAGCCATTATATGTCTTTTTGATATAGTGTATTTCGGCTGCTTTCATGGAGGTAACGTTTCATTAAAGCCTGTGACTTCACTGAGTGCTGATGGAACCTGTAAAGTTAAAAATGGATCTCATTACTCAATTATGCAAACCTGTTTTTGTGTGTGTTGAGCATGAATCGTAAACTGTGTATCTGTGTATCTATGCGCCACTGTTTGGAGAGTTTTAGAACTCTTAGCCAAGTTTCATAAGGCATAGTCATCTTAGAGCTTTACAACTGCAGTATGATCAGGTGTTTAAATAAGGCAGATTTTGGGCAGATTGCCGCTACACATATATGCAGCATTATACTGTATGTATATAATGAGTTGAAGTTCAGCAAGTCTGCAGAGTTCTGTGCTAAATCTGTTATTCACACATCTTCATTTTACTTGATAAACTGAAGATAAGTGCTTTAGACTGCAAGCATATGTGACACGTGGCTTATACATTTCATTCTTCATATCAGTGAAGCCTAGCAATTAGAGTATGCTCTAAAATACAGCCATTTCTTTTTTCTATGAGAACAACAATAAAAACATAAAATTGGAGTAGGGAGGGAAGTGAAATTCAGCACATTCTTTGGTTCTGAATGAGATGCACTTTAATAGTACAATAAGGAGACAATCTAATGACTGAGACTAAGCATATAACCTTTCCAAATGTCCATTCATGTCTTAATGCTACATCAGTAATGAAAATGAAGAAGCAATCTTAAACCTGTGTTTGTATTTTACTTTTCTGTGTTCAGTGTGCCATCTGTTTTGAGTGTGTGTGTGTGTGTGTGTGAGAGAGAGAGAGATAGAGAGAGAGAGAGAGAGAGAGAGAGAGGCAAATGTGAGGAGCATCTTCCCTTTGAGCATTGCCTGAATGTCAAAGTGGCGCTCAGAGCAAAATTTAAACTATTATTCAACACAGGAAAGCATACCATGACTTCACCAATTCACAGAACACCAAGACAATCAGGAGAGTTTTAGCTCATGTTATTTATTATTACTCAGTTTAATGGCAAGATTTGTAGCAGCTGTACAGGAGATAAACCTATTAGAAGCTTTCTGCACCATTTTTGTTCTTTGTGCAGTATACTGTATGTACCTGTGTATGTCTGTTAGGAGGAGAATAGCATGCACTCTAAACAGGCAGTTGTTGAGGAGAATTAAAGACGACATAAGAAAAAGGAAGGAATCTCTATTCCTCTCTTTTAAGCATGAAAGAACTAAAGGGTGGTGTTCGAAGATATGCTTTGAGAGAGCGTTGGGGGATTGACAGAATATTCGCAGGAGACAGGAATAGATTAAACAGTGAGACAGGAGGAGGGAGGTGAAGAATAGAACATGACACCTTCGTGCAATGTTCATCATGAGGCAGTGTGAGCACACTATTTATTTTGCCCATCAGTTACTGCTCTCCTTTTCCTGCAATGTTTAGACTACTGACTGGTAAAACATGTTTTGTTTAGATGCATTATTATAAGGAGACATTTAACTATGAATAATTTATTTCTCATTTCTATTTATAATCCTTTTGAGTTTTGGATTGGCTTATGACAGGAGATGATGGAGGATAAAGAGAAGAAGTGGTAGGTTTTTATAGGATCCTTTTACTATTCATAAAGCTCTTTTTATACTGCCTACAGAGGTACGGATGTACAGGGCTAGTTTTACTTACAGTATATTCTCTCAGATGTCTCTTAGATGATGCAGAGGAAACTCTGCATCAAAATCTGTTGATACTCAAGAAAGTAGCACCGATTAGTTCATCTTTATTGCCCCCTAGAGGTGTTCAACAGTATCATGTACTTCATACAGAAACGCACCTGAACCAAGTGACTAAAATGCACAAAATGCCTGGTACAACTGCAGTGAGAAACTGGATAGTGCAGAAAGTCTCTATGCTGTAATGGCTGGCTTGGGAAATACCACAGCACTGGGATGTGCCGGGCAAAATTCATTAGAACTTATTTCCATTATTAGAAAATAGTATTTCTAATAATGGTGACTGATGCATTATGCCTAATGAATGTTCTCTACTGGCAGATCGTAGATAATAAAGCTTATCAGGCCTCACATGTCCCTTGTACTATAAATAGAGTTTACAGTATTGATGTACTGTGTGGTACCAGAGATGCATGCCAAGATAAGCTGCAGAGAGTCTTAAAATAGCCCTCACTGAATTAATTTTTCATCACTGTCCATAAGCTCAGCTCTGGCATCTTCGCACAAATCATGAAAAATTGGAGTCGTATAAATGAGACAGAATGGCATCACAGTAAAAGGAATGTCATGACCAGAAAAAAAAAGCTTTTTAAGGTGTAAATTGGTGTGAAATTAGTTGGATGGATAGATGACAGATTTCTGAGGCCTTCTTTCATGTTAATATATAATGCAGAGTTCCTGTTTGTATTTTTGGCCATTTACTCATGTAGTGTGTGT
>CM040976.1:13231360-13262198 GCA_022985145.1 Pangasius djambal
ATCACGTCCACTTTATTAGGAACACCTATACACCTGCACATTCATGCCGTTATCTAATCAGACAATCATGTGGCAGCAGCGCAATGCAAAAAAAATCATGCAGATACAGGTCAAGAGCTTCACATCAAACGTTAAAGTTCACATGAAACATCAGAATGAAGAAAAAGTTTGATCTCTGGTACTTTGATCGTGGCATGGATGTTGGTACCAGAAGGACTGGTTTGAGTATTTCGGAACCTGCTGATTTTCTGGGATTTTCACACACAACAGTCTCTAAAGTTTCCACAGAATGGTGCGAAAAACAAAAAAGCGACAGTTTCTTGTTAATAAGAGAGTTCAGGTTGGTTTGAGCTGCCAGGAAGGTTATAGTAACTCAAATAGTCACATCTTTACAACCGTTGTGAGCAGAAAAGCATCTCAGCTGATGCACAAAACATCAAACATTGCTGTGGATGGGCTACAACAGCAGAATACCACTTCAGGTTCAACTTCTGTCAGCCAAGAACAGGAATCCTAGCCTATCATGGGCAAAGGCTCATCGAAACTGGATAGATGAAGATTAGAAAAAAAATCACCTGGGCTTTTCCAGTCTTCAACTATCCAGTATTGGTGAGTCTGGTCATTCTCCTCTGATCTCTCTCATCAACAAGGTGTTTCAGACCCTCCACTCACAGGATGTTTTTTTTTGTTTGTTTGTTTTTCACACCATTCTGTGTAAACTGTAGAGACTGTGTGAGAAATACCCAGGAGATCAGCAGTTTATGAAATACTCAAACCAGCCCTTCTGGTACCACTGCCCATGCCACGGTTAAAGTCACAGATATCACACTTTTTCTTCATTCTGGTGTTTGATGTGAACATTAACTGAAGCTCAAGACCTGCATGATTTTTTTTGCATTGCATTGCTGCCACATGATTGGCTGATTAGATAACAGCATGAATGTGCAGGTTTACAGGTATTCCTAGTAAAGAAAACATTGATCGATACACACACACACACACAAACACACACACACACAGAGTAACCTATGTAAGTATTGGAACAGCTAGGCCGACATTACAATGTACTAGCTTTGCCAGGTTCTCAGATCTTAAATCAAGTTCATCAAAATACACCTACATTTTACCTGCTGTACTGAAGGTGTACTTCCTCTTCTCTCCACCAGGTATGCTATTATTGCAGGTGCTTCTGCATCTCAGTTTGGCTTTCCGTACAGCAGACATCACATCTGCTGCAGGAAGAATCCTCACTGGGGCAGAAGTGAGTGATGAGATCGAAAATGTAACTGAGCAGAGAGGTCAAAGATTTGAAGGACAGAAAGATACAACTACACAACCATGTCATCAAACCACATTACTTTATTAAAGCATAAAAGATAGCTTTACTTTACATAGCTTTAAATAGGAACACTATTTAGAATGTACAATGTATAAACCGCGAATACGGTATTATAGTCAGTATTCAGCAAGTTGGTAAAATTGATACTGTTATTCATATGGAGTATTACACAAATTGTCACATCCCTGTCAACTCCTGTAATCCTCAGCCCATGACCTCATCACATGACCTCCAGTGATTGCTCCTATCCAGGTCACAGTCACCAGATTGCTAATGTCACTCACTTGTTTACAGTCACACTACTTCATTTTTAACAACCCAAATACTGTTACTTTGTCAAAACTTGCTCTAGCATTGTGTCTGTCACGAGTTAAATAATTTATCTGTCTATTTTGACCATAGCCTGCTTTAGGTTTACTGATTTAGTCTTGTCTTGCGTATACCTGTTTGCTGATCACCTGACCTTGAGTCTGCCTCATGTTTCTCGGTATTGCCCAACCATTTTCTTTGTCAGCCACATTGATTTGAATAAAACCAGATAACCTGTACTTACATCTGTCTGTCCGCTTCGTGACAGTTACGTTTCAAATAGACTACTAGCATTCAGTGCTATGACAATTATGAGTATAGTGAAAGAACCGGAAACGCATGAGCACTATTAAGAATTTCTGTCAACAGCAGCATTGCATGCAAGCTAGATACATATGCATACATATATACAGTCTTTGGAGTCTTTGGTTTATACTCTGTGTTAACATGTATGTGCGTAGTGACACAGGGAGGGAGATGGGTAAGCGTGACAAGCAGAGACACACAGACACTATAGCTTGCCTGTGAATTATGTATGACCAATAAGCAAGCACCTTAAAAGCTCTTCCATGATGTTGTATAAATAATTAATAAATTACCTATAAAATGAATCCTTAATACATATAACATTAAACTGTAACATTATACTGTAGACAATATAATGTTGATATAACAATTCATAACACAGACAAAGTATAACAAATGTTTTATACTGTACTGTACGTTGATATAGTGCCTGTGTAAGTGAGTCAGGCTGCATAAAAATCAATACTTCATTTTATTATTTTCTGAGCTATTCAGCTCTATTGATCTTGAGGCAGACAGCTTAAGTTAAACAGAGAATCTATAAGTCCATTTAGCTAAGGTGATAGGCAGATTACTGTCTGAAATACTTCAGAGAAACAGTACAGCTTAAAAGGCTACAAGCAAATCAAGCGGAAGATAAATGGCACAACAGAGCCATAATCATCAAGTGTTTATTATACATTAAAAACTTTTTTTGATTCATTGTTTAAATTGTAGAAAATGTTTAGACTCATTAGAACCTATTAGAACTTACTTTTTCCATTATTCTCTGTAAACAAAATATGATAACAAAATGTGCATGAATAAAACTTGTTTCAAGCAGAAAAAAAAAAAAAAAAACTTTTGTGCTGCCAGCATCAACAGCTGCTGTGAAAAATTGTGCCTAAGAATATCAGCCCATATTCACAGGCTGGAAATAGCACATCAGGACGAAGAGAATAACTCACACAACTCCAGCTCCTGTTGGATCTCTGAACCATCTCTCATGCTTGATTTTGTTTGTCCAATAGGCACAGCATGGGTGTCCACAGCCTGTGGTGTTTTGCTGGACCACGGGTTAGGCAGATGGTCTGACAGTGGGAGACAGGGATAGAGGTGGAGAGGTTGAAGCGTGAGTGCCTGCAAGAGGTGCTGTGGGATAGGCTGTGCAGCCTGGAACACTAATGAAGAACTGCAGGGGAGGGGTGGAGCCACCAGGCTTTAGAGAGGTCTACAGGGTGTCTTTGTGTTGGCTGCACCGTGGCAGCATTTGCAAGTTATTTTGAACAGAACACCTCAAATTAACGTGGCACATGAAAGAAAATATTTCACAACAATCACATTTGTGTACAATTTATAACCATAAAACAATGAAAACTGATAATACTATATTGCACAAGGTATAAATATACAAACATTAAATATTATACTTGCATGCAAATATTCATACCGATATTTCTCAGAGATGTTCAGCTGAGCTGAGATCTGGCGAATACAAAAGCCATAGATTTACATTGTTTTTATACTCAGTGAACCCTTGTCCCCTGTGGATGGCGGCATTGTCATCCTGGAAGGGACAACTTCCATCAGGAGAGAAATGTTTCATCATTTGTACTGATTTGTAGTAGTGATTCTTTCCTCTAAGGGGACAAAACGAACTCAAACCAAGCCAGCAAAGATGCCACTGTTTATTCATTTCATTTGTCATCCTGTTTATGCTCATTGACCACTTTACACATTGAACACTTGTACACCTGCTCATTCATGCAATTGTCCAATCAGTAAATGTGCCAGCAGTGCAATACAGAAAATCATACAGATACAGGTCAGGTTAATGTTTACATCAAACATCAGCATGTGCTCTCTGACTTTGACCTTGGCATGGTGCCAGATGGCCTGGGTTGAGTATTTCAGAACCTGCTGATCTCCTGGGATTTTCACATACGTCAGTCTTTACAATTTAGACTGAGTGGTGTGTGGGAGGGGGGAATCCATTCAGTGGTGGTTCTAAGGGCAGAAATGACTTGCTGATGAGAGAGGTCCGAGAAGAATGGCCAGTCTGGTTTGAGATGATATGAAGTCTAAAGTAACTCAAATAAGCACTCTTTACAACCACGGTGAGCAGAGACAAAGAGGCTACTACAGCAGAAGATCACATTGGGTTCCACTCCTGTCAGCCAAGATCAGGAATCTGAGGCTACAGTGGACACAGGCTCAACAAAACTGGACAGGAAAAAGACCAGGTGAAGTAAATATTAACGGTTTGATGTGAGCATTACCTGAAGGTCTTGACCTGTGTCTGCATGATTTTGTGCATTGCGCTACTGTCACATGATTGGTTGATTGGATAAAGGATGAAAAAGGGTACAGGTGATCCTACTAAAGTGATTAGTAAGTATATAGACCCTGGATGGGATGCCAGTCCAGCACACAGACACACATTCACACCTAGGTAGCCTGAGCTCAGAATCAAATTGGGGACCCTGGAGCTCTAAGGCTACAATGCTACTCACAGTGCCACATTGCAGTCCCATATATTTATACACTTCAATTTACTCTAGATTTTACTGCCAAGTTGAGTCTTACTCAATCACCCAGCCATGGCAATTTGGTAGTGCTGGGATTTGAGCACACACCCTTCTGATCAATAACACAACACTTTAACCACTGAGCCACCACAACCATTGCAACTGGCTTGCAGTGATTCAACCACTTCCACCACTGAATTAACTCCACTAAAAGATTGCATTGAATCAGTGTGAGCTAGTTGTGATAGCTCAGTGGTTAAGGTTTTGAGTTAGAGTTCTGCAGACCATTTGTTCAAATCCTACCACTGGCAAACGCCCTTGAACGGGTCCTTGCACACAGCCCTTAACCATCAGCTCAGCTGTATCCTGCATCAGCCAAATGAGTAATTGGATAATGTGATCTTTTATACTATGTACCATTTTACAGTAAATATATTTTTCAGTTGTTTACTGTAAATTGTACAGTGCTTTACTGGCCACCCAAGCTGCCAGTAAATTACTGTAAAAAATTTACAGGAGTATTTTAGAGTGTGAGCTCATTGTCCATTTCCTCATGTTTTCCTCCCAAAAACATGCAGGTTTGTGGATTTGCTCTACTACATTTCTCGTAGGTATGAATGAGCTTGTGAATGTGTACCTGTCTCACACCCAGTGATCCTGGAATAGACTCCGGGTGCACCATGACTCTGATAAGGATAAGTAATTACACAGACGAACATACAGATAGACACAAAGACAGACAGGTATACAGTCAGGTCCCTAAGTATTTCGACAGTAATACAATTTTCGTAATTGTGCCTCTGTACACCACCACAATGGATTTGAAATGAACCAGTCAAGATGCGATTGAAGTGTAAACGTTCAGCTGTAATTCAAGGGGTTTAACAAAAATATTACATCAACAATTTTGGAATTACAGCAATTTTTTGCAGAGTCCCTCCATTTTCACAGGTTAAAAAGTAATTGGACAAACTAACAATCATAAATGGTAGGATTATTTTTAATAATTGGATGCAAATCCTTTGCAGTCAATGACTGCCTGAATGCTGAGTTTCTTCCCTTGAGATGCTTTGCCAGGACTTTACCGCAGCTGCCTTCAGTTGCTGCCTGTTTGTGGGTCTTTCTGCCTTCAGTTTTGTCTTCAGTAAGTGATAAGCATGCTCTACTGGGTTGAGGTCAGGTGGCTGATTCGGCCATTTAAGAACATTCCATTTCTTTTCCTTAAGAAGCTCTTGAGTTGCTTTCACAGTATGTTTTGGGTCATTACCATCTGTACTGTGAAGCACTGTCCTATCAGTTTTGCAGCATTTGACTGAATCTGAGCAGAAGGTATAGCTCTATACACTTCAGAATTCATCCTGCTACTTCTTTCAGCAGTCACATCATCAATAAACACCAATGACCCATTTCCATTAGCAGCCATACATGCCCATGCCATAACACTGCCTCAACATGTTTGACAGATGATGTGGTATGCTTTGAATCATGAGCCCTTCCTTTCTGTCTCCATACTCTTCTCTTCCCATCATTCTGGTACAAGTTAATCTTGCATCACAACTGGTGAGGCTTTTTTTAGAGCTTCACCAAGGAAATCATCCACTTTAGTTGTCTTCCGTGGCCTTCCAGGCTTTTTGGGTTTGCTGAGCTCGCTAGTGCATTACGTCTTTTTAAGAATGTACCAAATTATTGATTTGGCCACACCTAAAGTTTCTGCTATCTCTCTGATTGGTCTGTTTTGTTTTTTCAGCCTAATGATGGCCTCCTTCACTTGCATCGACACCTCTTTGGACCGGAGTTCCCATGAACAGCTACCAAAAGCAAATTCAACACTTGGAACTCTAGACCTTTTATCTCCTTAAATTGTCATGAAATAATGAGGAAAGAGGCAATACCTGGCCGTGAAACTGCTTATCACTCAATTGTCCAATTACTTTTTGAGCTTGTGAAAATGGAGGGACTCTGTTAATGCAATATTTTTTGTTAAACTCCTTGAATTAAAGCTCAAAGTCTACACTTCGCTCACATATTGCTTCGTTTCAAATCCATTGTGGTGGTGTACAGAGGCAAAATTACATAAATTGTGTCGCTGTCCAAATACTTACGGACCTGACTGTATAGACATATGCATATATACATATACACAGAGAATTTTGACATAAGAAGTTATTTATCATCAGAATCTCTCCACACATCAATAGGACCATCTTGATTGCAATAGATAGATACTCATGGCCTTTGAAGGGAGTGGACCATCAAAAGCCTGCAAAGCAATCTTCTTAATTGGAGTGATGCGGCAGTGTGTTTGCAGCCAGCTTCTCTTTGCTTATTGAAGAACAAATTTGGCTGTTCACCAAAGCCCCATCACAATCTGTCCCTATATTCTGGCTTTATATCATTCAGTTGAAAAACGCAAAACTCCTTGCTATGGCTGCACTCAGTTTATGGTGCAAGTACTGAACTGTAAGGAATCACACACATCCTGCTTATAAAGTCAATTATAGTTTCATAATTGTATTTTAATGGTAGCTTTAACATAATATAAATAGCATAAACACTACTGAAAGAAAAGGCACAGGGAGCTGCATTCGAATCCATAAATACCTGAGTCACTAGCTGCTTTCAAATGAAGACCCGCCTCTTCACTAAACATTTAAACTAAATTTACAGAGCTTAATCTTTTTTGATTATACTGTTCTATTTGCTGTACTAACTTTCACACTAACTCCTATGTAACAGAGCTTTAGTCTTATGGTATTCTTAGACCATGGCCTATTTGCACCAGCACAAGGATATGTTTTAAAATAGAGACTTCACCTCCAATTCTGTGAATAAGAGCGTCTGCTAAATGTGGTAAATGTTAAAGTAAATGAATACTGCAGCTGTTCTCTATAAGGAAGCATGTTTCCAGAAGTATGTTCACACAACTGACTTGACAGATAGAAAAAAGAATAACCTCCTATCACTATTAAATAAACAATAGCTCACTCCCCTTGCTAATCAGACTGACTTATTTACTTTAAAAATCAGCCCCCTTTCCCTACATTCCTTTAAAAGGTACAACAATGGGCTCAAAAATTAGTAGCTTTATTATTTGACACAAAACATATTTTGTTGTATAAGTTCATTTAATATCGAATTTCTAGCTCATGCAGCAGGTGCAACTTTTATTCTGCAGAGAAAGGTTAGATGCAGTTGTGACAAGACTTCTTAATAATGGAAATAAGTCTTTTTTTAATGCACCACTTTTGTAAGTGCCTCTTTGGATGAGCTCCAGATACATCTCATGTACATCTCAAAGCATGTGTGAGAAAAGCTGAGCTGAATCTTAGGTCAGGGTTCAGATTAGCAGTGAAATGGTAGGACTTTACTTGAAATTCTTACAAAATGCCTGTTATGATTTTCAATAAGCCTTTACATCCAGAGATCTGTCACATGCTCATATTTGTAATTGGTGTTCTCTACTTCGAGTATGTTTTATGACAAACCTTATGATATGTTCTTTAAGGGAAACTGTCCCAAAAAAAAAACATTTTACACAATGGCCACAGAAAATACTTATTTCTGATTAGCTGCCAGCTGTTCATTATTGTCCTATATTGGTGCGAAACAGGATTTATTCAGAAAATAATGATTTATAGTTATTTATAGTGCGAACACAGAGAAATAATGCTCTCCAGCATAACAACAGTGGTACAAATATTGATTATTAGGGGGACAGGGGGTATAGATAGTTAGGTAGATAAATTGACAATAGGTTGTTGTATTTAAGTTATATGGAAACAGAACATGTACAAAGCCTCCGGTTTTGTAACATATGTAAATAGCCAAGGTGTAAGTGAGATAACACCTGCCAAAGATTGTCGATATGGGAAAATAACAGGACGCATTGTTTTCTTTCTATTTTCAGTTGTTTTTAAAACAATTTGTTGGGTGTTATCTCACATATCACATGCAAAATATTACCAGTGGTGTTCTAGTCAATATATGCATTATGGCAAATATATGACAAGCACTTTCTGATGTTGCCATAAATTTAATGTGTTATGTCATAACAACTCATTTCCTTTCATAAGAAGTTATATGTCAAATGGCACTTCCACAGATGTCAGTGCAGATGTAACACCTATTTCTGAGTTATGATACATACATCAAGTGTTATGAAATGCATATTAAAAGCATAAGTTGTCATGACATCGGACATTATTCCAAGTAGTATGACAATGTTTATGGTAGCACAACACAACTGTAGTAAACTGTAGTGACAAATTATGACAATGTATGACATCTGCCGTGTTTATAACATGGCTAAGATCAGTCTTATAAAACAAAGTTTAAGTAAAGTACAAAATGTACACGGTGAATAAAGGCTCTGATCATATTTCCTATTCCAGCTCCAGATGTTTCATAAAGCATTAATAACATATATCCATCTGATACATTCTGCTATCTCTAAAATACCTTCTCATACATCCATTGCTAATCAATATTTGGGTCACTTTCAGGTTCTGTTCACTTTGTGAGAGGTTTACTGTGCACAACTCAGCATTTCGGTGACCTAAACAAAACACACACAAAACAAACACACTTACAAAACATTTGTGAAGATTTTGACAATATTAAATGAGTGCTTGTTGGCAATTTCTGAAAATTAATTTTTCCTTAGGTTTGCTGATTTCTGGGCAAGAAGCTGAGAGAAGCATTGGCTAATGACTCCTTCTGGTCTTAACTCACAATAAAATGAATGGCACTGCACAGACTAAGCAATTTAAAGCCCCGGGCTGTATTCTAGTAGCTGCTGAGCACTGCTGCAGATGTGAGTGTGCGCATGTGTGTCTGACAGTGATGTTGGGTGCAGAGTCAGATCCCCTGGGTTGAAAATGGAGGTGGAGTTTGAAGCGAATATGGGGTGGCGTGAATGTGTGTGTGTGTGCAACCTGGAGATGTTACATTGCTTGCTTACTCTTCAGGAGCTCAGGTCTCTCAGTCCTCTCTGTCCTCCCACTGAGTCTCAGAAGCAAGCTGACTCCTGTACTGAGGGCTTCTCCTCTTGTTCATCAGTAGCTTTTTGGCCTGGCTGAAACAGAGACTAAGACAGGGAGGGGGGCACCAACATACCACATACCAACTTTCAGACAAAGTATGATTAAGACGGTAAGACTATGCACTTCTCTGTATCTGTGTGTGTGTGTGTGTGTGTGTGTGTGTGTGTGTGTGTGTGTGTGTGTGTGTGTGTGTGTTTTCTTGTGGGTGGGTGTGAGTGTGTCTGGTTGATGACTGATGGAAGCCCTGAATCTCAGGTTACTCAGGAGCTATAAGATTACTGCAGGAGAGGTTTAACTGATCCTGGGGCTGCAGGGATCTGATTGTAAGGCAGACCAAAAGGAAGAATAGGAGAGAGAGAGAGAGAGACAGAGAGACAGAGAGAGATAGAGAGAGAAAGACCCCCATGCCACCCGGAGCTAGGGGCTCATATAGAGATGCTAAGATCAGAGAACAGGCTGGTGAGTATCTTTCAGACTCCTTTCTAGTGGAGAGAGTGAAAGTGTGTGTGGTGGCAAAGTTTTGGAGCTCTTTTGAGTGAAGACTTGTGAGTGAGTGTTTACTATACTTAGTTAAGTCTTGGTGGATTCTCTTTGGGTATGTTTGTGTCTCTTTTGTATGTGCATATTAAAATAGTTTGCATAGGTAATAAGAAAGGATCATTTTTAATGATTGTGCATTTAGAGCACTAACATATGAAAATTTAGCTTGAGAGATCCATTTCCCAGCACTTCTACCACAGAGGACATACAAATTAATTTACGTTAAATGTAATACATAATATTTAATATTCTAAAAATATTCAAAGAAAAAAGGATATACTGTACTGCCTGGAAACTCTCAGTTAGTGTGCAAAGCTGTATTCAAAATTCTTGGACTCAGTGACTTATCAGACTCAGTACCAGCAAGCACAAAAAAAAGTGTATGGTGAAGCCAAAGACAAATTTCCACTTTGTGGACAATAAAGGTAACTAACTAACTAACTAAAATTTTAGATATTTAAATTAAAACAAGCCAAATATTAAGTATATCCATTCATCAAGAACTGGATATGTGAAGGACAACCACAAGAAACAAAAGCAGATAGAGAAACAGAAACTGTTCTTCTTGAAATGCATATCTAATTTTTTCAAGTTTCATTTTTTTGGACGAAGAAACTATCCTTCTGTGGTGATTATAGTGATTTTAGTAAAAGGTCTCTTAGGATGGAATGTTTTCAAGAGATGACCTAACACCATACAAAGCATTTCTGTCCTCTACAGTGCTGCAATGAGTGTGGAGTCAGCAAATAATCCAGATGTGCCCAGTGTAAAACAATGGGTTTATCCTTGTGGTGTATCCAGGGAAACCTTCCTACCATTTTATGATTGATGGCCCTTAAATTGCACACACACACACACACACACACACACACACACACACACACACACATACACATCCTCGGCAGTGGGCTGCAGAATAAGGACAGATGCCTATGTGACCTTCCTCTTTGTCCATCCATGTTAAACCAGCACCTAATTGTTAACTCCAAGTGTGTATCCAAAGTCTGTAAATCACACCTTAAAATTTACATTTGTGTATAATGTACTAAACCATGCTGAAAACTATACTTTAAAAGCTTTCTAATAAAGAGCATTTTCTTGACCTTGAAATAAGATTTTATACCATTATATTGTATAACTATGTATATATATATATATATATATATATATATAATGCATTAAAACTGCAGTTGTTTAGTTGAATAAAGAAACATACAGAATGCAAGAATATTCAGTATATGGAGAAAAAAAAGAGAAAAAAATACATTCCCAAAACTAGATGGTGTACAACCTAAAATGTGTAAACTCTGACATGTATATGGAGACATTTTGAACCTTTGGATTACAGTAGAAGTTTCTATTACCACTACATTGCTATTTCAGTTTAAATTTCAGTTTAAATGTTACATGATAGGATTTAGGATTAAGCAAGTCTTTCACAAACATATAATGCACAAACATATTGCCAGTCTAAGACAGAAAATCCGCAGTATGGCGTGCAAAAATGTTCACTGGGCAGACAGGCCGAATGCGTAATTTAACACACTCTAACCATACAAGAAGGATGAAAAACAATCAGTGTTAATCGGGACATTAATGGAATTTTAGTGCATATAAAATTCAATTTTTGATGAATTTTTTTATAATAATTACTTATTCTTGATAATTGCAATTAATATAAAAGGTAGCACTTAATTCCAGTAGCATTGGTTAATGTTTGTGTTTTTAGCTTTAAGTGAAATCAGAAAGCTAAAAACACAATCCTGCTTTTTAACTGCAATTACCAAGAATAACTAATTATTATTAAAAAATATATATAAAAAATTTAATTTTATGTGCACGAAAATTCCATTAATAAGCAAGATAATTTTCTTGTATCTTTTCTTTAAGAAGGAACTGTTTTGAAGCATGTATGATAAACTGGATTTGTAGCATCATCTGACTTTAACCTTCTGCCATACAGTAGAGGTCACTTTTCTATCATCATTTGCACATATTCACTGCTGTCTGTTATCTTTGGCAAGTCTTTAGCATTGGCGAAATTGACTCAGTGCAAGCACATTTGTTTCAAGCTAAGGAGCAAATAATTAAGTAATAATTAACTTCCCCAGTTTCCTCATTTTCATTGGCAGCCACTACCTGTAAAACATTTCAAAAGTTTAAATTATTTTTAACAGTACTTAATGAGTCTGGAAGTAAAAGGTTAATTGTTTGCTTTCTACCACATTTAGTTCATTGAAATTCGTGTTGTACAGGTTTCACTATTTACAATAAGACTAGTTAGAGCTATTAGCTATTTAAAGTTCTTTAATATTTTTTTAATATTTACAACATCTGTAGTACACCAGGACCTTAAATGTATTTTTCTGATTGCCAAGAAAAGAAATATATAAATGCATGGGAGCTAGAGTCTTCAAAAAAGTGAAATTTGTTTATCTTATTGTTATACATGTTTGTTGTCCTGAATGTTGTATCTGTGAAATCTTACACCAGCAATGAATAATCATACTTTTTGCTAACAGCAAAACTATGATATATTTTGCTGTTATTGAAAAAAACGCATGGCCACAAAAAGCTCCAGTGTCAGTGTAACTCAGTCCTCTGACTGCTATAGTGGAAAGGACAGTCCCTGCAGCATACTAATAGGGTCAGTGGAATATCACACGGAGCGAAGGTGAGAGGTGTCAGATGTATTACTGTCCAGTGTTGCCACTTGAGTTGTCATGGTGCCAATGGCTTTTCTCTTTAGCTGCTGCTGGTTTCACGGTGTCAAGTTTTAAGAAGTCTAGCTGTTTAAATCCTTTGTTTACGCTTTGGTTACCTGTCTCCAGCAAACTCCCTGGAAGATAGTTGACTGATATTAAGGAGCAGGACTGATATTAAGCACATGGTTCTCCGCCTGATACGTCTACATAGAGCACTAGACAAATGATCAGCCTACTATCTTATTTTATTATTCCATTATGAGCTGAAAGGGACTGTTATTAAATTAATTAAGTGTTATATCAGCAGTTATGCTCTTACATAGTAAGTAATAGCAATATGTAGGTGCTTATTAGTTCTTCTGATTCAAAAAAGGCATTTGTCCAGTGCAAGGATAACAATAAAAGTCACCTTCTTCCCTTTCTTATGTTGTTAAATCACTCATTACTATACTCCAAAATCATTCACACATTCATTCATCTTCAGTAGCCTCTTTATACTGGTCAGGGTACCCGCTGCACCATGGTGCTGTCCACTATACTCCAAATGTGCGGTGCACACAGGGTGGGAGGTGTCAAATGTGTTATGGTCCTGTGCTGCCACTTGAACTTGTCTTGGTCCCAAAGACTTTTCCATCATGTTGCCGCTGGTTTCACGGTGTCAAGCTTAGGTAATTCTCTTCATCATAGAATCGATTGCGTCACCATGGGATACTGCTAATAAGACCAACCATGTTATATAAGTATGTGATTGTGTGTGTTGATAATGGAAAGTTTTTAATGTTTGTTCTTTGGTTGTTTGAAACAAATATATTTGTTATATTCAGTCAAAACAAAAAAAATTAAGTGTTTTATCAGAAAAATTCAAAATGTAATAACTCATATATATGGTCTTTTAGACTTCAATGTAATGTGATTGAGTTAGGACCTTTCTACTAGGAAATAGAAGTAGAAGTTAAGAAGTAGCAATAGTTTGTTTTTGTCCACACGTGTCCACAAATTTGTAATTTTTGCCTTACGGTCACATCACAGACCTTTTTTTTTAATATGTAGGCCATCATGTATGTGATAATATATAAGTATGTCATAATAAGACCAAAATATAATAGAATAGATATGTAAATGTAATAATGATGTTAAATTGAGAATTGAATGCTATTAGACCCCACTCCTAGAAAGTTTTCAAATTACACTAGACATAACTGTGAAGCCTGATTTATTTCACACGTGTCTTTGACTGTTCTCTTTTTGCTGTGCTTTTCTTACTCTGGGTATCTGTCAGGCTCTTTTTGTTGAGCGATGACTCCAATTAGCTACATTTGCTGAGCTTGGTAGTCCTATATGTTGGTGGGGACTGGGGGGTTGTGGTTAGATGAGGTGCACTAAGAGAGACATGTGAGTGAAATAGGATTATAAAATGTGATCTTCCCTTTGGGGTGGACACTGGCAAAGAGAATACACATGAGGCTTATTTGAATGTATTATTTATGAATGTTGAAGAGTTTTCAAGGAGAGGGCAAACAGAATAAGCTAAGCTGTATAGAATACAGTCCAACAAAATTCAATTTGTAGCCTGGAAAAGGAAATGTCCAAGAGTTCTATCCAAAAATGTCCAAATCCTATCCAATCGGGAATTCCTATATTTTCTCAGTATACAAAGTCAGGTTAATCTGACTTAGCATGCTCAGTTGAATTCCACTATGAGGTCCAGTCATGGGCAATGACAGAGCTGTTCTGTATTCTTTGTCTTTGTCTACAGATCAGGTGATGGTGTCTTGGGATTTGTCTCCCTGCTGCAGAACGAGTTAGGACAAGCCTGGATCCTCCTCTAGCTTGCTGCACTCTGCAGTATAGGGTGGCCTGTGCCCGTGATTTCCACTCAGCAGTTCATCCTGGGTTAAGCAGCTCAGGTGTGCCCCAGGGAGGGCAAGGAGGCCATGGAGGTTCCTCTGGTTAACTTTGAGAACCTGGACGAGATCGGAATTAACTTGGGTGACCCGAGTGACTCAGGATATCCAGCTTCACCCACTTCAGAGACACCAGAGCAGAACCAGCTGACCCATGGTCTGGATTCACCAACGCATTCACCGCAAAGATATAGAAGACCTGGAAATACAACAACTTCTCCCACAACACTCACTAAGAAAGGGACCTCCAGTTGCAACAGTCTCATCTCTAACTGGAAGGTACTTATGAATAGTGAAGGCAGTCCCTGTGAGGCTCTCTTAGGCAAGGTGGCTAAAGACTGTTGTGATGACTTGTTTGCAGAAAAGCAGAACATTGAAGAGGGTGACCAAAGAGTAGTCATCAATGTCTCAGGAATGATGTATGAGACGACACTTAAAACCCTGAACCAGTTCCCTGATACCCTGCTTGGGGATCCTAAGAGAAGGATTGACTATTTTGACCCCATGAAGAATGAGTACTTTTTTGACCGCAATCGCCCAAGTTTTGATGGAATCCTGTACTTCTATCAGTCCGGTGGTAAGATCCGCAGACCAGCAAATGTACCGTTGGATGTTTTTGCTGATGAGATTGTCTTCTACAGGCTGGGCCATGAAGTGATGGAACAGTTCAGGGAGGATGAAGGTTTCATCAAAGACGCCGAACCAGAGTTACCAAAAAGCGAGCTTCACCGCCAGTTCTGGCTCTTATTTGAGTACCCGGAGAGCTCTAGTGCTGCCAGATCTGTGGCTCTAGTGTCTGTTCTTGTCATCACTATCTCCATTTGTATCTTCTGTCTAGAGACTCTCCCAGAGTTCCGCGATGATCATGAATTCCCCCAAAAAGTTGTTAACTTAACCCGCGATGCTAACGGAACACTTCTGTCCCCGAGCCCTCCTCCCAAAACCCTGGAAACTACCTTTACAGATCCCTTCTTTGTGATAGAAACTATATGTATAATTTGGTTCTGCTTTGAGCTAGGAGTGCGCTTTGTCGTGTGCCCCAGCAAAAGTGAGTTTTTCGGCAACATCATGAACGTGATTGATATTGTTTCCATCATGCCGTACTTCATCACTGTAGTCACAGAGCTCATGGCCACTCATGACTCAGCAGCTAATCAGAACATGTCTCTGGCCACATTACGTGTCATAAGACTGGTGAGAGTATTCAGGATCTTCAAACTCTCCCGTCATTCCAAGGGGCTACAGATTCTAGGGCAAACCCTAAAGGCTAGTATGAGGGAGCTTGGCTTGCTCATCTTTTTCCTGTTCATTGGAGTCATCCTTTTCTCCAGTGCCATTTATTTTGCTGAGGTTGATGAACCCGAAACACAATTTGTGAGCATCCCAGAGGGGTTCTGGTGGGCTGTGGTCACTATGACAACAGTTGGCTATGGTGACATGTGCCCGATTACCTTGGGGGGTAAGATGGTGGGAATCCTCTGTGCCATCGCTGGAGTGCTGACAATTGCTCTGCCTGTTCCTGTCATTGTTTCTAACTTCAACTATTTCTACCATCGTGAAACAGAGCAGGCAGAGAAGCAGGTGATGGATGCAGCTGCAGAGGCTGCTGCAAATCAGAAGACTGATGATAAATATGATAGTAACTATTCTCTGGACAAGAGCAATGGGAACTGGCAGACTGAAAAAAATGGCATTCCTTGAAAAATGTAGTGCTGCTAAAACCAGCGTTACTAGCAATAAAAAGACTGAACAACAATGCACTTAGAAAACATCATTTTGGATTAACAATTATGTACTTACTGCAATGCATAAATGAACAGTACTTTTGTTGTAAGTGCAGTCATATCAAGAAACTTAGGAAATGATGCAGAGCAGGCCAAAGGCTGCTGAAAACACCTCAGAAACATGACTGTGCTACACCTTAAAACCTCTTGGGTCAATCTGCCTAGTAAAGAGCCAGTGGGGCAATTACAAAGGCTGATGAAGGAGATTTCCCCTTTAATGCATTCTAAGCAGCTTATCAGCACTAGAAATTAATTAGCAATGAACAGAAAATGAGTCAAACGTAAAGATGCTGACTAAAATTTTTCCTAAGGAATCTGACTGCACTGAGGTCAAACCAGGCTACTAAATTTTAGAAATTAGGTGCCTGTTTTTTTCCAGAGCCCTTCAGTTGTTGATTTTGCACTCTTCGCCTGCTCTCACAGCTGCACTTTGCTGAACATGTTGTTCCTTTACGTTCATGCTGACATAACCTTTGACACTGCTGCTTGTGGAAAAAAGCTTACACCAGACTGTCATCCATCTTTCAATGTCTCTGAATGTGTCCTTTGAAATATATGAGGCTTATTGCTTTGGTTTCTTACTACAGCTTGTGATACTGTACTATATTTGGATGACCCATGCTGTCATGGTAGCAACTGCTATTTGTCCCACATTTATCCAGGAGTTGCTATTCATACCAAGACACGTCTAAAATTGGGAGTCTGGTCGTTAGCCTGGAATGGAAAATTCACATTACAGTGCAGCATCATATAATTTTGATCGCATAGTTTTAATTGGGCATGCATCTAATAATATATGCATTACAATATGTAATATATAGTGTAGACTCAAGCACTATAATTTCATATACTGTATACATGTAGGGTTCGATATTTATTGAAAATCTCTGCCACTGCAGTACACAGCAATTATTCGATGGCTTCACTCATTCCCAAATATGCACTCAGAAGAGTTATAGCCAAATAGTGCACACCATGCATGAGGTGATCTCTGTTATAGGCTTATAGAACTACCTCTTAGTTAGAACGTGGACAACCTCTATCTACAATATGTTTCTTTAGAAGGCTTTTAGGTGAAAGTGTAACATCTGTTAGCTGTAGCCTTGGGTCAGTATAGCTTAGCTAAGGTGATTAGTCAGTGTTGAGACAGAGAGCATGACAGTACTGTGCATGATGTAAAACATACTGTTAAAAAAAACAATCAAAGCAACAGAAAGAGAAATGTATTTTATCTCATATGTTTTAATGTAAAGGATTTCTTCTAAACATTGTAGCATTTCATAGTGCATTACTAGACACAGTAACGAAATTATCATTTATATTTAACAAATAAGCACACCAGTCAATACTTATCATGCATATTGGTTCCCTGACTTGTCTTTTTTTTTTTTTTACACAATTTCCACTATAAATTATCCTCATTATTTGTGTTCTAACATATCAGGCTGTTTATACACTCACTTTCAATAACCGCTTCATTCAGGTTAGGGCCAGGAGCCTATCCTGGGTACGCTGGGGCGCTAACTTTAACTCTAACCCTAACCCTAAACATTTGACAGCAGTTAAAAATAACCTTCTGACAAACAACTATGCAGTAACCAAATGTCTGGAATGTTTTTTTCTGTCATGACACTCATTTTTGATTAATGAGACATATTTTATAAATATCGCACAACTGCTTATTTTAAATAGCATTTATACTGTATGTTACCATATAGTAACATTTACATGCATACATTTCAGCAATACAATGATGCACTTTCATGAGAAGGTAATTTTCCACTAATAACTGGTAACTAACCCAAACACCAATAGCAGATAAAAACATGTGCAATGTATAAAATCTAAATTGGAAAAAAAAAAAAATCATGGTTTTAAAAAACGGTTTTTAATACCATTATATAAAAATTCAATGCCAAACACAGATTTGTTTAGTATTACCTCAACATCTGGTGTAAAGATTGCACTCTGGCTTGGTGTCTTTGTTAACAATTAATTCTCCATTGTGTCAATGGTAAATGTTATGGCAAAACACACTGCATGCATAGCATATGTTAGAGTGTGCCTATATTACATATTCATAAATGCTCTAAGACCCTAAGAAGACTCTTGGAATGCCTACAGTCCATTGACGGAGGAGATGCTAGCAATAGTTTATGGCCTTGAATTCATAATAGATTTGAGCATTTCATGAATGGGTGCATGTTTAAAATTGATCGTAGAAACACTATATTTTAATCATGATATTCTGAGTGCCTTTTATTAAACACAAATGTATTAAAATGAAAAACATATTATTTTCCTTATCCTTTTTCGAACGATCTATGCACTGTCTGCTTTGTGCAGTGTTTATGCAGTAATGATATATTAAAAGAGTAGATGACACTTACTTCATATCAAAACCCATGTACAATCGTTGCGCAAAGGTTTCCCTTCATCACTAGCCTCATCAATTCCTTTTCAAGCATTCTGTAGAAAATACAGCCGTGTATGTTGATGCGGTTGAAAGCATTGACTAGTCTTCCTCCCCTAAACATTTGATATTAACCACAAATACTGAAATTAGAAGTTGGGGTCCGTTAGGAGAGAGATTGTTGTTTTGACCAGGTGTGTGAATTTTGAGAAAGCATTAATCTTTAAGTACATATAGTATCCCTGCTCTGTATGTAAAGTAATCTCAAAGAGTTAAGTGTCAGAGTTGCCCATATTTGGTCCAGAGTAATAGTAAACTGAAGGCACCTCTGTGCACAGAATACCTGAACCAACATCAGTGGGGAAAAACTAACAAACAAAAAAATCTTTACACAAAAGGCACTACCTGGCTTGTAAAAATTAAGACAGACTTTTCTCATTTCTGAGTGACATTCCTACAGAGTTCAGCTAAATTCTCTCTTCTCTCACTGGCTTAAATTATCACAGAGAGAGTGAAAAAGAAAACCTACATCCGAACTTAGCCAGCAGCTGACACTGCAGTTTTTCCTTCCTGAACCCAGTTTTAATTCGGGTGCAGCGTTTGCCTCTACCATACTAAAGGCTCCAGTCACTGAGACTGAGTGACTATGCTGAGTCAGACCATTGATCCAAGTTTTTCATTACATTTATGACAGCCCTAGTGACCTTCACATGTGACTTTGAAACAATAGAAAAATACTATAATTAGTATTTGCCACTGTGGTTTAACCTGAGCACAGAATTAAGGCAGCCATCCTTGTTCTAAGAAAACGAACCATTTCATTACATTACATTAAGTTAGAATTGATCATTATAAGCAACATGAGTCAGACATTTAGTCATGAGGAATGTGTTACCTGGAGGTGAAAGTGCAGCACAGGTAATAAAATATTGAGCAGTGAGACAGCAATGCAACCTAATAGTATGCATATGTTATGTAAGAGAATGCTGTTGGAGTATTCTATTTATGTAAGATGACTGGTAAGGATTGAGTGACAGACATCTGAGCAGTCTTATTTCTGCAGAACAACATATTTGGTGGTTGTATGATTGTCTGTTACAGATCATTAGGGGAAAAAAAACAGTTCAAAAGCCACATTTTTGCAATGTACTTCTTTTTGAAAATGATGTCAAATGAATTGAGAGTGTAAATGATTATTGTTTCCATATAACAAATAAATGACTTGAAATTGAGTGTATGTGCCTGTATGAGATCAAATGGCCCTGTGGAGGCCCCTGAGCTGATCCTTTGGCTTTCTGCCTGCTGAAAACTGCGTGCAGAATTTTATCTCTAGAACCTGACACTGAGCTGATAGCCCCTGTTAAGACTAATTAGGAAAGTGGAGAAAAGAGAAAAAACACAAGAGCACGTACTTGGTTTAATACACTACAGCCATGGTCTGTCTCATATACTTAACTGGTCAGGTGTGCCATGAGGTCAGCCACAGAATGAAGACAGACGTGACCATCAACAATTAATGGCCAGCCATTTTGTTCTAGCCTTGCAATGTGTAGAATGGCCAGATCTTTCTAGTTCTGTGGCTGGAACACATTACTCTCCCGCTAGGGCTGGGGAAAGACTGATTACATCTACAAGAGCCAGAAAGTGAAAGATACTGACCCTTATAACCCGAGCATGCTGCGATTTGTCCCTTCACGCAATCCTGATTACTAAGGTAACTGAAGTGTTACCTTCACTGACCACTAATTAAACAACCACTCATAACAAATAACCATTACTAACAATAAGACCAAAAGTTTCTCCTCGAGACACACAAACTGTATGTGATGAAGCTGCCGTACAAACAGTATGCCTTGTTCTTGATTGCCTGTGTGACATAGCAGGCCAGTGTGATGATTTACATGTGACATTTACCTGAACTCTGCAGTCAGCGTGTGTGCATGTGGGAGTTTGTAGGGTGGCCTTCCATCTGTTCTGTTAGCCACAGATCGCCTGAGTGACTAGCTCTCCTCTCCTCTCACAATTAATATGTTTGTGCTAGACTTTTTCAGAAATCAATAATAAAACAAGCCTCTTATTCTTATCAAATCCCAACCTACACATTACTAGATAGACACATTATCAATGCACCAACTTCATATGCCTTTTTTGTACTTTTTTGAACTCTTCACACACCTCAGTAAGTTTTATATAAGGTACAAACATTACAATATAATAAGTGATATTCTATCAGGGATTTACTTGACTTACAGTAGATTATTGTAAGTACACCTAGTTTGCAGAAATGAGAAACAGGGAAAAAAAAAAGGATTCTTATAAGTATTGCTTCATGAATGTTGCTTCACTTAGTAGTTTCCCCTTTCTCCCTCGTCTCTCTATCACACCTAGCTTTGTTACACCCAGTTTGTTAATTATTTATCTGACGTTTTGGTCTTGCTCAATAATTCAAAATGGTCCCAGACTGATCTGATGACTTAGTTTCTCTTACTAGTCATTATACCATAGAGAGAAACATTTGTGATATATTCAATCACGTCTTGAATCTGTTGTCATTTTGGGAAAATATACTAAAACGTATTAATTATTATAAACACTTGGAACACAAGTGAAACAGCAGCCCTGATGATAACAGGTATGAGTCACATTGTACAGTTTGCCTAATCAGTGGACTGTCTGCGAAAACCCATATATATTATATACAAGAAGATATGGGCAATTCCATGACTCACTAAACTACTGCTACCCATTAACATGAGATACCAGCTATGCTGTGGCCTTTCCCTGCCAGATTATATATTCACAATTCTGTGAACACTGGGCGTGAACACGGGAATACACCATTGATGAGATGATACACGATAGTCATCACAGAGCTTCTTTCACACACAGGCACACACTCATTTACACACAGGAGCAATTTAGTGTAGCCAGTCCACCTACAGGCTTGTTTTTGGGGAGGATAGAGGAAACCAGAGAACCCAGAAGAAACTCATGCGGACATAGTGAAACCCCACACAGATAGTAACTTGAGCTCAGGATCGACCCTGGGGCTGTGACATGGCACCACTGTGCTGCCCAAGGGGTGTATTTATATTCAGAATCTGGGATCTTTCAATTGGGACATTTTACTAGTTTAATATGATTAGTACACATACGTACAGCAGTAGTCAGTCAACCAGACAGGGAGTTTTAAGCAGCACCATTGCCATAATGGATCTTTGACGTTTACATTAATTTATCTACAATTATATTCAATATGAATCAAAAACAGTGCTTCATTGCTTAGAGCACTTTGGACACCAGCTGACCTAGTCATATTGAAGACAGCTGACATTCTGGTCTTTCCCTGCAATATGTAATTCCTAAACTCAGAAGTCAAGTGTGTTTCAGTCATCAATCTCCTGTACACGTGTACTTAACAGGATCAGTGAAATGGTGTCACAGGGACACTACTTCTGTTGGAAACGTTGAGTAAACGCAATGGCGCCTGTCAATGACTTTAGATGTCCTTTGAGTGACCCCTAGTGGCCAAGCTAGAACACTGTTCACTGAAGGTTTGGTTTCAGCTAGAGTTGTCAAGTGTAGGATCTAGTGTATATATACTATATACTATATGTAGCAGGTGACTAATGTTTTATACTTATCTTGTTATAAATCATTGCTCTGTTTATCATTTTAAAAGGTTCCTTTGGCACACAGCTGCAAGTAAAATTGTGATGACTTTTGAAAATGACATTTTGACAATATAGAGCAGCAGAACCATAATTAAGAGAGACAGATGGCAGTTATTACTCATATAATGAATCTGTATAGTGTTAAACTGCTATTGTTTCCTTAGCCTCACAGGCAGCAAATAAGGACAAAATAAAATAGGCCAATCAAGAGAAAGTTATCAACAACAAAAAAAGACTAACTCCCATAGGTCTATAAAAGTGCAAATAATATACTTTTGAGTAACGATTGTCTAAATATGTAAATATGTCTATTTCTCAAAGAATAAATTATTTTATGTGTGATTCATCACATGCTGGGTTTACAGATTGCTCAGTCTGCATTTAAGTCCGTGATTTAAAGATGATTTAAAAAAAAAAAAAAAAAAAACTACAGACACAGAGGCTGACACTGTTATTTCTATCTATTGTGTTAAGTGCCTTACCATGTACAGCATGGCCGATAAGTCGAAACCTAAGAAGTTCATCAAGATCCTATGGAGGAGGCATGTAATCTAATCCAGTAGGCCTGCATTTGGCCTACACTCCTGTTCCAACAAGGATCAAGTGCACAAACTTATTAATTTATTATTTCCATCAGAAATACACTCTTGTCAATAAATAGATCCATAAAAGAACCAGCTGAGCTTTCTTTAAAGGTCCTTAGCTAAAAGGCTTGTTTCTGATATTGTGGAGTATGATCAGCACAATAGCAGTGTATACAATCTATTACTGCTACTCATTAAATAAATGACCTCAAGTATTCCAGATGTTTTGAATGTATATACATTGTTTTGCTTTATTAATACTCATGACTTGTGTAGTTTCAGGGCTTGGAGAGAAGAAACAAATGGATCCAAAAAGACAATTGTACAAACCTAACGTTATGGCTCTTTGCCAGTATTAAAACTTGAAAAATCACAGGTGTCCAAGAATATTAAATCATTAAATAATATTATGGCAAAAAGCAAACTGGGAGGTTAAGTTTCAGTTATGATCTCATCCATATCTAACACACCTAGTCCAGACAAGTGAGCCAGTGTAGTGAGGCTAGAAGACAGCACTGATCCTAAAGGAGACAAATAATTTCTTGACTACTTTTACTCCAACGCTACGTGCCTAATAAATCAGCTGACCAAATGTGTTAGTCAGAAACAGTGAAAGACGCGTAAAAAAGACGAGAGCTGTAAACATGGCCATAAATACGCAATTACTAAATACCCTATTTACTGGTTTACAGAACCTGCCTCAACCACGAAACAGCTTCCTCTAAAATGCACTGCTACTTCCTCATACGCTTGCAGCAGTGTACCGTAAACAATAGCAGTAAAAAGTCCCTTGTATCACCTGACTTGCTTGCTGTTTACAGGTTGCTGCCTACCTGAGAGCTTGTGTTTGCTTGGACAGTCTCGCCATGGGATTGGCTGCTTAGCACCAAGGGGCTGGAATAACAGGAAATATGTCCTTACTTGGCGAGGGAGCTGTCACTACAACAACCTTTCCATCGCTGACAGAGTTAATGTTATAAACATTGCTGTATGAACTGCTGGTGAAGACAGACTTTCGTGAAAAGGTAAGGACAACATCGACGTCGACTCTGTCTATAATTGAATTATTCGCCTATACGAAACTTGCAAAATCGCATGCGAACGACTTGTGAGCTTTCGTTTACGGCGTTTAGCAGACGCCCTTATTTATTTTCCGCATATATACGCAGCTGTACAGTTGAGAGTCGGTGACCCTGTGGTGGAGGCTTGGTAGTGGTGGGATTTGAACTCACGACCTCCCGCGTAGTAGTCCAACGTCTTAACCACTGAGCTGCCGCTGGGCTAGTTTCAGTAAATACAAGAGAGACAGGTGGACGTTGACGGTGTAGGTAACCTGAAAATAAGACCAAATCCGTGAAATGTGACAAAGAGAAAAAGTTTACTGAAATGTTGAAAACTGTCATGCCCATTACTCTTTTTTTCTTTCCAGCTTAAGAGCACATATGGTATCCATGGTATCTCAAGTGGAGCCGAATGCACAGCCCAGGCCCCAGGTGCTGTTTGTGGGAGCCAAGGACAGCAAACGGCTCCTGGAAGTTTATGTAAAGAGAAGCCTGAGCCTTAATGATGGGTCACAATGTCCACCTCGAAGAGAACGGAGACCAGACAAATGGGTCACTGTTGCGGAGCGAGATCAGAGAGCGCGTAAACATTCCAGCGATATCTCGCTTCATCTTAAACCCTTAGACTCAGAGGAGGACCTTGGTGAAGATAAGGCATTCTCAGAACCAGAAACAGACGGAAACTCTCAGGTAGAAACTGAAACTACAGACATCAGATCAAAACGACAGAAAAAGAAAAGCACTCTCAACAGAAACGATGGATCCTCTGCATCTTGTACTTCTGATGGGAAGCCCCAGAAATGGTTTGTAAATTTTGATAAAGATAAGCATGATGATAGACGACCAAATACACCCTCACGTCACCCTAAACCTTCAGCCTCAGAGGAGGATCTTAGTAAAGATAAAGCAATTTCAGAACCAGTAAAAGAAAGTGAAACTGATAAATGTAAACGATGGCAGAAAAGGTCTCTTAACAGAAAGGATGGCTCCTCTGCATCTCAGAGTTCTGATGGAAAACCCCGGAAGTGGTTTTCTCCTTTTGATAAAGACAAGCGGGATAATAGACTATCTCGTGAAGCCTGTAAACTGGAGTTAGAAGACCTCAATATTGAAGACTCTCCACTGCCTGCTCAACCTAAGCTAGAGAGTTCGACAGAGCTAAAGAAGATCAAAGAGGGCAAGAAGATTAAGAAGTCTTCAGTATGGAAGAGTGTTCTGGGGTGGTTCTCCAGAGGGAACAAACAGGATGAACAAGATGATGATGGGAGAACTGAAGAAGCACTTCCTAATCCAGAACCTGCAACACCTCCACTCTCCTGCCTGCCCATCTCTGCTGGTGATGGCATCATCCTGCGCCACACTAGGGCCTCTAGGAGAAGGCGATCTCAAAGGAGGGTCTCATTAAAGAGACACAGCGGGGACATGGGCTTAGATAAGACAACAAAAGTGCGGCCACATACTTTAGACCTATCTACTGAAGCCCACAACTCCCAGGTCCAATGTACGTATATTACATACATTTCAGGTTATACAATTAGGCAAATTCAAAGCTTATTTCAGAATAGCCTAACAGGGAAGACCTTTGTATTGAATATATCGATAGCAGTTGTAACAATTACATCAGTTATATCAAAATAAAAGAAACATCTAAACCCTTACTATAAATTTAGATACTTGCATTATTTTTGCCACATTTCCAACTCAACCTAAATCCTCACCAGTTCAAACATTTACATACATACTTGCAGTACAAACAACAATGGCGGACACAGGCAAACATACAATTAATATTACATATCGAACTTTTAAAAATATCTCTACAAATATGCATGAGTAGTCTCTCCATCACTAACACCAAATATTATCAACCTGTAGTTTTTTTTTTTAAGGAAGTGCTTCATAATATATGTTGTCCATCATAATAGTATTTATCTATTGTGCAAAGTTCCTGTTTCAAATGCCCAATGACATATTTGGAAATTTCCCTTGTATTCATTTTTGCAGCAATTGAGGAGGTAGAGGCCACTAGTTTCTATTATGAAAAAATGTCGGAAGAGCTGGAGAAGATTGTGAATGAGGTGAAAAACAGTCCCACAGAAGAAAACAAAACTTTCTCTGATTCAGTTCAGCCTACAGACACAGATGCCTTATACAGTGAGTACTGCATAGTTCACAGTTATGCTGTGTATAAAATAAATATTTTAGAACAATCAGGCGTATTATTGCCTGAGTAAGCTCTTAATGTGAAATATTAGAGAACATATTAAATGGTCTGACCTGTAAATCTTATTATTCCTGCCATTATCCATGCAGTGTCTCAAGAGGAAATTACTAAAAGGATCATCGAATTGATAAAACAGGAAGGTGATGTTATAAATGATAAGGTGAGGGGTCTCCAGTGAACCTTTAACAGTCTTATGCAAAGAATTAAAGAATTACATGAGTGAAAATTTAAAAAAAAAAAAAAAAGCAAAGCATGGAAGCAACTTGTAACGTCTTCACTCTGTTCCCTACAGCTAAAGGAAAATACTACTATTATTTCCTACTTCAACACTATCACCTATGGCTCCTTCCAGCAATTAGCAGACCAGTATGTAAATTCTGAAGTCCCACAACAGAAAACACAGCCATCCGTGGTAGCTCCAGAGCTGGTGAAGTTTGCCTTCACACTTGACTTCACAGCAAGAGTGGCTTCTCTCTCTCGCCATGCTCCTGGACATATCCTCGGCTTTGGGAACCAGTACCTCAAGGAACGTTTTACTTACATGTGTGAGAGTAACCCTCACATCAGGGATATGACCACAGAGAAACAGACGACATTAAAGGAGAGTTGATGAGTGGTGAGTCAAACATTTTCTAAAGTTTATCTTCAAATCAGTTGAGCTCAATTTCCATCAAATATATTCCGCTAGTTTTATATATGCAGTTAATGTAATATATACATCTATCAGTGATTAGCAGTTAGATTAGTAACTAGTAGTATCCTGATTAATGAGTTAGAAAATGAATTAATGAATTAAATGAATAGAAAATTAAAGTTTTTCCCCCTTTCATCATCAGGTGTGGAGACCATGCAGAAGGAATCATATTATTAGATTTTTTTTTTTTTAGAGTCAGTGGATCATCACACTGCACAGAAATGTCTATTTATGAAATCAACATGTGTAAGAGACTTTAACACAAGGTTCTGATCAAACTAATAAGGCAAGAAAATGCATTGAATAGCATACAGTAAAAGCTTTCTACTGTAGACAAGGAAAGTCACCTTTAATACTGTGACATATATCAACCTTTTGAAATGAATGTGATTTGTTTTATTTCTATTAGTAGAAACAAAATCCACAATTTATTTTATTAATTTTTAATTAATTTTGATTAAAATCCATGATTAATAGCACTTAAGCTCATTAAGCTGATTTCCAATATGCTGTAAATGTGTATGCAGGCATACACAATGTAATTTAAATGACTCTAAATATAAATAAAATATACATATATTTTTGCAACTAATGTGATGTGTGATGTAATGTGATCATTACCTAGTGATGAATTCTCTGAATTTGGTTCTTGATATAGAAGCAATTATCTGCATAAGATATTATGTAGCTAAATGAAGAATAGTTGGAAGCTGCAAAGCTCTTGTGGCTAAATGGGCAAAAAGCCTTCCCAGAAGAGTTGGGTTATAATAGCAAAAAGGTGGCCAACTCCATATTAATGCCCGTTACCACAGGTGTCCACATACATTTGGCCATATAGTGTACAATACCTATGGTTTACCTATGCTCACAGCTGTGCTGATTTTCAGTACAACAGCCATCTTGCTCAAGTGATACTGCTTGTGTTAGGAGACTCTAAATGAGTGCTTAGTAATGGTCTAGCGTAAAGCTGTTTATTTTAGGTTTTCCAGGACACGGAAACGTTCAGGACACAAAATATTGTTCTCTGCAATTTCTCAGTAACATGACGTTTTTTTTTTGTGAGTCATCACATCACTCTACCATTGATAATTTCCCCTATTACAGCACTGCTTGTTATGACTGTTTTGGGTCATGATGTTGTGCACGGACACTCGCGCAGGGTGAAGTTTTCATACATAGCGTGAGGGGGTTACACACTGAGTTCCATGTTTCACTGTAGGAAAAACAAATTTTGCTGTGAAGAGTGCTGGGGTAAATAAACCATGCGTGATCAATATAACCAAAGTCTATTATCAACGAAAACATTTCATAACGCATCTGTATTCAGATGACTGAAGCATGTTCATTTAAGTAGTGTTTAAACCCAAAATTACACCAATCACAGAGTGATAGATGCTTTAGTATTGCATTGCTGTGGTTTACATCATCTTCACTGTGTCTTTACTGGGAGTCTGTTAGGAGGAAGAGAAAGTAAAGTGGCCGAGCTGGAGCTGGCCACTGTAATTAACTACAGTCAGTAGAAAGCCTTTACATTTTATACAGGCTTGCATACATACACATACACACACACACACACACACACACACACACACCATGGTCTGGAAGTATTTGGACAATGACAGAGTTTTTGTGATTTTGCCTTTATACTCCACCACAATGGATTTGAAATAAAACAATCGAGATGTGATCGAATTGTAGACTTTCAGCTTTATTTTAAGAGGCTCCAGAGAAACATGGTATTTACCATTTAGGAATTACAGCCATTTTAAGCAAAGTACTTTTTTTTAGGGGCTCAAAGGTATTTTTATTATTTGACTGACAAGAAGTTATTTGACCAGGTGCGGTCCATTCCCTCGTTACTTCAAGACAAATGAAGCAGATAAAAGGTCTGGAGTTCAGGTATCAGGTATTGAGTTGGCAGCTTTTCGACTGGAGCTACCAATATGAAGTCCAAGGAGATCTCAATGCAAGTGAAGGAGGCCATCATTAGGCTGAAAAAACAACATAAATCTATAAGAGAGTAAAATCCTTAGGTGTGGCCAAATCAACAGTTGGGTACATTCTTAACACGAAAGAAAGCACTGGTGAGCTCAACAACATCGAAAGGCCTGGAAGACCACGGAAGACAACTAAAGTGGATGATCGCAGAATCCTTTCCTTGGTGACAACATCAACAGAAGTCAAGAATACTCTGGAGAAGGTAGGCGTATCATTGTCAAAGTCTACAATCAAGAGACGCCTTCATGAATGTAAATACAGAGGGTTTACAACAAGGTGCAAACCACTGGTAACATTAAAGAACAGGAAAGTCAGATTAGACTTTGCCAGAAAACATCTAAAAAAGCCTCCCATGTCCTGGAATAAGATTCTTTGGACTGATGAAACCAAGATTAACTTGTACCAGAATGATGGGAAGAGAAAAGTATGGTGAAAGAAAAGAACAGCTCATGATCCAAAGTATACCACATCATGTGTCAAACATGGTGGAGGAAGTGTTATGGGATGCGCATGTATGGCTGCCAATGGAACGGGCTCACTGGTGTTTATTGATGATGTGATTGCTGACAGAAGTAGAAAGATGAATTCTGAGGTGTATAGGGCTACACTCTCTGCTCACATTCAGCCAAATGCTACAAAACTGATAGGACACGGCTTCACAGTGCAGGTGGATAATGACCCTAAACATACTGCGAAAGCAACTCAAGATTTTTTGAAGGCAAAGAAATGGAGTATTCTTCAATGGCCAAGTCAGTCGCCTGATCTCAACCCAATAGAGCTGCTTTTCACTTACTGAAGACAAGACTGAAGGCAGAAAGACCCACAAATAAGAAGCAACTGAAGGTGGCTGCAGTGAAGGCCTGGCAAAGCATCTCCAGGGAGGAAACTCAGAATTTGAGTTTTGAGAACATGGGCTCCAGACTTCAGGCAGTCATTGACTGCAAAGGATTTTCCTCCGAGTATTAAAATTATGGTTATATTTACAATTATGTCACTTTGTCCAAATACCTTTAAGACGCTGAAAATGGCTGTAATTCCTAAATGGTAAATGCCATATTTTTGTGGAACCTCTTAAAATAAAGCTGAAAGTCTACACTTCAATCACATCTTGATTGTTTTATTTCAAATCCATTGTGGTGGTGTATAAAGGCAAAATCACAAAAACTCTGTCATTGTCCAAATACTTCCGGACCTGACTGTATACATACACTATATTGCCAAAAGTTTTGGGACACCCCTCCAAATCATTGAATTCAGGTGTTCCAATCATTTCCATGGCCACAAGTGTATAAAATCAAGCACCTAGGCAGGCAGACTGCTTCTACAAACATTTGTGAAAGAATGGGTCGCTCTCAGGAGCTCAGTGAATTCAAGCATGGTACCGTGATAGGTTGCCACCTGTGCAATAAGTCCATTCGTAAAATTTCCTCACTACTAAATATTCCACGGTCAACTGTTAGTGGTATTATAACAAAGTGGAAGCAATTGGGAACAACAGCAACTCAGCCATGAAGTGGTAGGCCACGTAAAATCACAGAGCAGGTCAGCGCATACTGAGGCGCACAGTGCGCAGAAGTCGGCAACTTTCTGCAGAGTCAATAGCTACAGACCTCCAAACTTCGTGTGGCCTTCAGATTAGCTCAAGAACAGTGCGTAGAGAGCTTCATGGAATGGGTTTCCATGGCCGAGCAGCTGCATCCAAGCCTTAGATCACCAAGTGCAATGTAAAGCGTCGGATGCAGTGGTGTAAAGCA
>CM040976.1:13262298-13280641 GCA_022985145.1 Pangasius djambal
TTGGAAGAATGGTAAAAAATTCCTATAAACACACTCCTCAACCTTGTGGACAGCCTTCCCAGAAGAGTTGAAGCTGTAATAGCTGCAAAAGGTGGACCGACATCATATTGAACCCTATGGGTTAGGAATGGGATGGCACTTAAGTTCATATGTGAGTCAAGGCAGGTGACCGAATACTTTTGGTAATATAGTGTATATACACTCCTGAACAAAATCTTAAGGCCAGGGAAAATATTACAAGTATTCACACTTCGCACTGGTGGATCGTAAGCAGGTTGTAAGTACCTCTTCAAAATGCCAAAAGAAGAAACAAGAGCAAGAGACAAAAAATAGAGAGTAGGTAATTTATTGAAAACTGCATTTAAACTCAATCAGGCTGGTCATCAGCTGATCAAAAGTTTAAGACCATAGCCTTTAAAAGTTAAAATCTGTGCAAAAATATGGCTTTAATGTCATTGTCCTTCAGACAGTCACACTGTCATGATCTCCTGATGGCAAAAACAAAAAGGCTTTCTGTTTTTGAACGTGGCAGGATTGTTGAGCTGCACAAGCAAGGGCTCTCGCAATGCGCCATTGCTGCCGAGGTTGGACGCAGTAAGACAGTCATTTTAAATTTCTTAAAAGATCCTGAGAGTTATGGGACAAAAAAAAATCAAGTGGTAGATCCAAAAAAATTTCACCTGCACTGAGCCGGAGTGTCCGACGGGCTGTCCGTGAAGACACAGGCCGATCCTCCACCCAAATTAAGGCCCTTACTGATGCTGACTGCAGTCCAATAACCATAAGACGGCATCTGCGAGAGAAGGGCTTAAAGAACAAAAAACGTCTTTGAAAGCCACGTCTCCTCCCGCACCACAAACTTGCCCGTTTGGAATTTGCAAGGGAGCACCAAACATGGGACATTGAAAGATGGAGGAAAGTTTTATTCTCAGACTTAAGATTTTGTTCAGGAGTGTGTATATATATATATATATATATACGTATATATGTATAATGTATATATCGTCAGGCGGCCGTTGTGAACTGCAGCATTGTCCTGTTGAAAGACCCAGTCATTACCACACAGACGACGGCCCTCAGTCAAGAGGGATGCCTGCTGCAACATGTCCACATAGCCAGCCGCCGTTTGACGCCCCTGCACAACCCGAAGCTCCATTTTCCCATTGAAGGAAAAAGCACCCCAGATCATGATGGAGCCTCCTCCACTGTGCCGTGTAGAAAACATCTCCAGTGGGATCTCCTTGTCATGCCAGTATCTTTGGAAGCCATCAGGACCATCCAGGTTAAATTTTTTCTCATCTTTCAATGTCCCATGTTTGGTGCTCCCTTGCAAATTCCAAACGGGTAAGTTTGTGGTGCGGGAGGAGACGTGGCTTTCGAAGACGTTTTTTGTTCTTTAAGCCCTTCTCTCGCAGATGCCGTCTTATGGTTATTGGGCTGCAGTCAGCATCAGTAAGGGCCTTAATTTGGGTGGAGGATCGGCCTGTGTCTTCACGGACAGCCCGTCGGACACTCCGGCTCAGTGCAGGTGAAATTCTTTTGGATCTACCACTTGATTTCTTTGTCCCGTAACTCTCAGGATCTTTTAAGAAATTTAAAATGACTGTCTTACTGCGTCCAACCTCGGCAGCAATGGCATGTTGCGAGAGCCCTTGCTTGTGCAGCTCAACAATCCTGCCACGTTCAAAAACAGAAAGCCTTTTTGTTTTTGCCATCAGGAGATCATGACAGTGTGACTGTCTGAAGGACAATGACATTAAAGCCATATATTTGCACAGATTTTAACTTTTAAAGGCTATGGTCTTAAACTTTTGATCAGCTGATGACCAGCCTGATTGAGTTTAAATGCAGTTTTCAATAAATTACCTACTCTCTATTTTTTATCTCTTGCTCTTGTTTCTTCTTTTGGCATTTTGAAGAAGTACTTACAACCTGCTTACGATCCACCAGTGCGAAGTGTGAATACTTGTAATATTTTCCCTGGTCTTAAGATTTTGTTCAGGAGTGTATATATATATATCGCATATAACGCAGTATCATTATATATTATTTACACCACACTCTGCATCCATAAAGCCAACAGCATTGTGGATGACCCCACACACACCTCACACAAACTCTTCACCCTCCTGCCGTCTGGCAAACAGTACCAAGGTATCCGGGCCCTCAAGTCCAGACAGTGTAACAGTTTCTTCTCTCAAGCCATCAGACTCCTCAATACTCAGAGACTGGACTGACCACACACACACACCTGACACCATCCCATTCTCTTTGCAAGTTTTGCACACCTTTGTATTCACTACCTGCATTTTTGCTGCTACAATATTTTTAAAATAGTGTGTGTGTGTAATTTATATATATATATATATATATATACACATACACACAGTTTTTTTTTTTAAATTCTCTCCCTGGCTGCTACCCCTTATGTTTACATTTCCAGCAACTTATATTGTTACTCTTTTGCACTACCGTCATATCTGATTCTTACTAGAACTGTGTACTAGTCAGTGCTGCACTGTCTCTTGCTGTGCCTATTGTCCTGTTTCAGTAATTATTGTACTCTTGTGCTGTTTACATACATCTGCACGTGCACTTTATGTAAAACAATATGTAGTCTCTTGTAGGTCTGTGTTGTTTTATGTAGCATCATGGTCCTGGAGGAACGTTGTTTCGTTTCACAGTGTACTATACTAGCTATATGTGGCTGAAATGACAATAAAGCCACTTGACTATACAGTAATGTGATCATATCGCCATGAAACATGAGGAACAATTCGCTCGTGTTGTTTATTTAAACTCACTGTTCAGTGCAAGAGTTTTATCACAGAGGAGATTTTATTTTATTAAAGACACTGGTCTGAGAAACCAAAAGTATGTTTAACTGAAAGTTTTACACAGCTTTTTGGATCCGTTTTTGTCGCGAGCTGTTTTAAGTTTTTAACGGGCTACACTTTCAGAGCACGAGCTCGTCTGTATAATACACAAAGTCCTGGATGCATCTTGGAATATTTGTTTACACTTTAATTATATCTTTAACAATAATAGTCTAAATTAAGCAATATTAATCCGACTTTGATTAAACCCGTGGAAGAAACGTCACATCCCATCAAAATGTTTCAGGACACTCAACTCGATACACCTCTCCTCCAACCAATCACGGGTTTGCGTGTCATCCTTTGCTCATCTCCTCTGTATCGAGCCAATTTTAGTGCACATGCTGCTGCCAACCAACCAGCACTCCCCTGACACACAAAGCACCACACACACACGAAAGTACAGTACACACCAGGCTTTATCCCATACCCAATAATAAATGATCAAGTCCATATTTTAATTTTGTAAACAATTCAAGTGAATGAGTTAAAAATGTTTTATTTATTTTTTTTTTAGGTGCGAGATGAATTGTTCCTTTTGATAAACAAGGTCTTTTTGAATTAGACACCATACTATACATGCAGTTTGAGGCAAATATAATCCTCAGTAATGCTTTGCTTAAAAACAGCAGGTAGTAAGAACCTCTTGGGTATAAAACATACATAAATCTATAAAATGTATGGAAAAAATGGACTTAATATGTGAATAGAAATGTAAGACACTCATTCAAGTTCAAATGTTTTGGCCAATTTTTCAATTTTTATTGTTTTTAAAGGAAAACAAGAAAGATTAATCAAAGAGACCAAAGCCCATGTCTTCATCAGACTCTTCAGATTCTTCTTTCTTCTCCTCCTTTTTCTCTTCCGCTAGAAGAAAAATAAAAGGTTTCATTTAATTTAACAAGATTGCACTTAAAAAAAAAAAAACTAAAAAAAAACACACACACACACACAACAGGCAGGTTTGTAGATTACAGAAGTAGGAAGATTAGTGGCTTACCTGCAGGTGCTGCTCCAGCTGCAGGAGCCCCACCACCAGGAGCAGCAGCAGAGACTGCCACAGCACCACCCGCTGGCACGGAGGCTAACTTGGACAGGCCTATAGAAATGTGTGCTAGTAACTATTTTGGCTCAGAGATATTCACTTCACACTCATAAGAAGCCAGACTTTTCAGAAAAGCAAAAGGCAACATACCTGCATTCATGACTTCATTGATGTCCTTGCCATTTAATTCACTGATGACCTGTTGAGTTAAACAAAGATCAGTACAGTCTACAAATCAGCTTCACAAAGCAATTCCAGCAATATCCTTCATAACCACGATTCCAATATGCAAAGATACTTATATTATAAAAGTCTTGAAGGTATAGATTTTTAAAGGGGACAGTGGGGATACCTTATTGAGACGTTCATCCTCGGCCTCGATTCCTACGCTCCCCAGGATGTTCTTGATATCCTTGGAGGAGGGGCTGGTGTTGCCACCCAGCACAGCCAATAGGTAAGCGGCCACGTAACGCATTCTGGAAAGAATATGCAGACTTTTTATTACAAAATTGAAAAAAGAAAAAAAAAAGAAAAAAAAGCAGCTGGTTTTGCCTTAGAAATGAATTTCTTAATCATGACAGCCTCTTAACAAACCTTACTTATACAACGTAAGTAGCTTTTCTGTTCTGTGCTTCTGCTCAGTGTGTAGTTGCACTCTTTTAAACACAAATAGACAAATCTGAAATACACACAAAGTTGCTGAGCACTATTTATTTATTTATTTTAAACTTATTTACTGCATGTTTATTACCAAATTAAATCAGTCCTCAGAACCTGACACTGATACTTTTTAAACATTTTTTTTTTATCTTTATACATGTTTCTTATATTACATCAATTTGCCAATGATTACAATTCTTAGAATAATCAGAGTGACTTGTCATGCTTTTTAACCATTTATAGTTACGTTTAAGGTTGAGAAACACCCATGAAACTAGTTCCTGTTATCGCTTGCGTTATAACCGCTATAAACAGTCCCTTACCTGCCTCTACTTTTATTAGTTCTATTTTTTTAATTAGACAAAAATTGCAGCTTGTCATGTTACAGAGAAACCGCAAAGACAGCAGTTTGTGGAAACCTTGCTGAAACTGGAGACTCCTTCATTAAAATGTTGAAAGCTTCACCAAGTTATACACTTTTCTTTGATAAGTAAGTTTTTAATCTGTTTATTGAACCTGAAATATAGCTGTAACTGCGGTCAGAGCTGCTGTTACAACTTGTGACCAATCACAATCGAGAGCTTTCTGGAGACGCGCTCTGGTATAAAACAACAGCAACCATGTTCAGTCCACACAATGTTGTTCTCCACAAGGCAGATGCTTACCCACTAACTGCTTGCTATAATATTTTCATATATTTTTTAAAACTTTTTAAAATGTAACAACGGGGCCATTTTGGAAGCGTGCTACTCCTAGCGGCGGAGCTAACCCGGGCCTGTCTTTATTTAGCCAAGCCCTTGTATGGAGGCAACGCGGATTACTCCTTCTAAACTAAAGTTAAACACTTCACACTAATAATACATATTTACACTGATAGTTGTGAATACTAGGTATTTCATTATAATAATCGTAGGGTTTTGTTTCCGAACTGATGAACTGTAAGGCACTTTAAGACTTAGCAACAAAATGGAGAGGAGCGCGGCATGGCCCCCTGGCTAGCTGTCAACGAGCTAACTAGCAATGGCGAGCTGAAGAGGGAGGGCATCTAGTGTGTACCACGTTTTCTGAATTTATAGGCAAAACTACGCTGCTTTAATTGTAATGTGTTAATCTAGTTACTGTTAGTGATCGTATTTAAATAAAAACGAGAGTTGTAAACTGAAAAAATAACTTACTTTAAGTCTGTGAAAGACCCGAAACGTTGGACACGCTGCAGTTTCCGGATAGAGAAGAAAGAAAGCTGGGAAGTATTGTCGCTATGAAGTAGCTTTCAGAAAGATGATTGGTTCGACGAAGTGTCGCGTCAAAATCTCAGATTGTGATTGGTCAGAAAATTATTTGACAAATTTCACCAAATCCCTGTAGGTGGCAGCAATTAGCTACCAAACTAAATAAATACTTAATATGCACATTATAATAAAGCCACTAATACAAGAGAATATTTTATACAAGTATAAAATATAATAAATAATAGAAAACACAAATAAATGAAGAGAGAAGAAGAGGGATTAGTGCATTATACTATTCAAGACAATCTACTTTTTTCTTGGCTTTATTTCTATCGATTCATGCAGTTCTATAAAATGATACATTTCTGAATAATGATCAAGTTTTGGATTGTACAAAATTTCAACAATTTCTGAACAGTACATTTTCCATGGATAATAAACTAAGTTTAATATCTTCATTTCCATCAAAAACCAACGCAAGGAAACAGGGACAGGATTTATTTTCTGGTCTGATCAGGGAGTAAAACCCTTACAGTTGAAATGCCTGATAACAACATGATTAATTCATGTGATATTATATATGGAGGTTTGGTCACCATCAAACTTAGTGTAGGAATATGCTTTGGCTAGTTTTCATAAGGTTAGAATATTGTTATGACTAATTTATGCCATGTATTTAGACTGTCTATATGTATAACATTTATTATAACAGAAAAAGCATAAAGTTATGTATGGATAAGTTGCATAAATGTACATATGGTTATAATTTAATAATTCTCAAGACACCCCAAATTTCCAAACATGGATTGGTGATTTGGGACAACATGGTTCAGGTAAATTGGGACAGTCTTAAATTACATTAAGTGGAGAGAAAAAGTGCTGGGATATAACGGATGCATGAAACACCCCACAACTACACTTAAATGATGCATTAAATGATGATGCACTAAATGGTGTTGTTTAGAAGACATCTTAAGACACAGGGGAATGTCTCCCAAATTCAAGATTCAAGATTCAAAGATTCAAAGAACTTTATTAATCCCAGGGGGAAATTGCTTAAATTGTAAAATGTGTCCCAAATTTAAATAAAAAAAAGGTCCAAAAAAAAAGACTAAGCCTAAGACTAAGAATAATGCTTCTTTAGAATATGATACAATCTTTGTTTTTTTCCTTTATGTGTAAAGAGTCAATGTTTTGACAATTTCAGAAATGTATCATGTATCAAACAAGAAAGCTTAGACATGTTGGAAATTCCAAAAACTATATATCTATATATCCAATATATCTGAATTCACCCTGTATACAAAAATAAATGAATTATCTTTATAATTTAAGGTTATAATCAAGATTTTAAGTCTAGATTGTATAGAACTAAGTATATAATTTCATATTATTTAATGGAAATTTTTTTTATTTATTATAATTTTTTAAATTTCCCTAGAAATTCTAAGTAAGTCAGCAGAGCTATTGCTGTGAAACACCTGAGCTATCAACTGTTCCTTTTTTTTCTCTCATTTGGTTACATGTATGCAATATTGGACCTAAAAAAAATTGCAAAAAATGGAGCAATTCCATTTTAAATAGTGATAACAAAACACACTGCACATGCTTGATAATGATTTATTAATTTATGGCAGTTATAGCTCACATTTTCATCAAGTACAACTGACTTGAGTCATGTAGTCTACTAAAAGGAACAAACATATGAAAAATTATTTTCCTGTTTTTATGGCAACACGTACTGGCTACACGTTCGTCTACAATACTGGTGAAAGACTGAAGCCGAATAATAAACTATTCACAGATCAAGCAGTTCCTCCTCATCCTCTTGCATGAAAAGGTAGGATACAGAGTCAAGTATAAACTCCCAAATCTTCCTCCAGTTGGTAACATACCAAATTTTATAGGCTGCTTCTGAGAGAACAAACAGGATGAAAATTGCAAGGAAAGCCAGAAATATCCGATCCAGGTGATGCATCAACTTCTCCTTGAATGTGCGTTGTTCCCAGGGTAGGCCAGCTCGGGCCTCGGTGTAGCGGCCAAAGTGCAGCAGAGCCTCCTCTTCACTGATCACTTCCTGCGCTTCCATCTCCCTCTCCTCCCCAGCTTCATGACGATCAGCCATTTTAAATACTCCTCCAGAATGTCTTGGAGAAATAGAAAGATTAGGCACAGGAATGAAATCTTTTCTTCAGACGCCAATCTTCTGTTGTTACGTCCTTCTTCGGCCGCCTCAAGACACCACAGGTATGTTGAGACACCCAGATCTTTTTTGTGCTGTTCTTCTTACAATTCCATGACTGCAACTCTTCGATGAAAGATTATGTTCGATTGAACATACATCAGCTGATCAGCTAGACAGTGCAGTCTAGTCCGAATGCGCATCTGTCTGGGAAAGAAAGGGCTGGTGCTTAAGGCACCTCATAAAGAGGATCAGAGAGACTTAGTGGCTCTCAAATCCAACATGTAGGTTAGGCAGATGGCAAAATGATAATCTGACAACAATGGCTGCCTATAAATGCACAAGATGTCTGCTCTATACAGTTCAAAGTGGCATTCAGCAAGGTATCGACTAGTACCAGTGCTAATTATGCTTTGATATTTCCACAGAAAATGTTTTCCATGTTGGGTTTATGTCATTACTACAGCAAGACATTAGTTTTCGCACTTAAAATTTGATTTGGGTTTTTGATTAGGCTTTTGACGAACCAGAAATCATTCATTCTTTGACTCATTTTAATTAATAACAATAAAATACATTAAGTTCTTTCTGCAACTGTTAAACAAAATGACCACCAACGGGGAAGGTAAGCGATCTGAGATCAGCCCTTACTCGTGTAAACCACCTCTTAACACTATAAAGCAGATTATCCCTACAGAATAGCACAGTAAACCAAAAGGGAATGGATCAATTATTAGGATTATTGTGCTGTCAAACAGAACATTGAGCCAAAATGTAACTTTTACAAACCAAAGCAAACACAAGCTAATGTGCCATTTCAAAAACCTTATATAACTTTCCAGTCAAAGTTTGTATTAAACTGATTCTGAAATGCCAGAGATTATTTTAATACTGAAAAGTATGTTTAACACCCATCCCAATCCGTAAAAGTACTACTCACACAAGACAATATTTTCTCATCAAATCATTTTATTTCTTTGCACATAAATGTACAGTTTTTTTTTACTCATTCTTCACATAGGCTTAGGAGGAGCTCTGGGGGCAGCACCCTGCAGAAAAGCAAAAAATAAAATCAGTGCAGAAAAGTTTGGGGCTGTTTTTATTCCCTTCACAAAGAAATACTTCACTTGATATAATCAAACTTTGCAGTTTTATAATTTTACGTGTGTGTGCACAGATTGTGTTTAAAAATGTTTCTCAGATGCTTACGCTAGGCCTAAAGCGTGGAGGTGGTGTCCGGTCTTTACGGGCCTCCCGAGAACGGTTCCTCACCACCTTACTGTGGATGGCACAGCTCACGCAATAATGCAGTTTCACATAGAGCTTGGGCAGCACATAGGCTACATAAGGGAAAGAACAGAACACTTACAGTTACACATCAATTCCTGACATACAAATCAAGAAGCACCTACAATCACACTGCTGTAAAATTTCAACCTTCACATATTTTAGCCAATTCTGGTTACCATTAAGAATAAATGCATATCCTGTGGGTTTATTTAAAAAAAAAAAAGACTTTAAACTTACAGTCAAATACACTAGCCTCCGAGATGTCCCTCACAGCTGCAGCCTCAACGATGTTCCTTATCACAAACTTCTTGATGGCCTTGTCTTTGGGTACACACCGAGCACAGTTAGTGCAGCGGATAGGCTGAACGTGCCCACGGCCCTTCTTGGCGCGTCCGTTATTCCTTCTCTTCTTAGTCTGCATTTAAAAAAAAAAAAAAAAAAAAAAAAAAAAAAAAAAAAAAAAAAAAAAAAAAAAAAAAAAAAAAAAAAAAAAAAAAAGGTGCCGATGCAAAACAGATCAGTAGTGAAAATGAAAAAAAGGGATTGTCTTCAGGTCCCATAACTAGTGTTCACATGACATTTTAATGTTCTTGACATTTTGCGTGCTTGTTAAGATGGTGATTGTTAAGATGACCAACTGTACTACTGCTAAATTAGTGCTAAATATTCAATACACACATCTCGCTGATGGTCTAAGTCAAAATAGCGTGCAGGGATCTACCATCAACACATCCAGATATACGTTAACACCAGTGTTTGGGAGTAGCAAAAAGTAGCGGCTAACTAGACTAACTACATTTTAGTAGCATAACAGTAGCTGAGATATTCTCAAAACAGCATAGCTTTTCCAGTAAAGAGCTAATTTCCACAAGTAGCACTCTGCCTTTCCAAACATCTGTGGTCATATTTATCGGTGTTTGAGTGTGAAAGACTAACAGCAACGATTACAAGTTTGCCTACAACCTCTGTAAAAGAGAAAATGAAAATATTCCTGACATCCAAAACGTTATGCAGCAAATTAAGGACAGATAAAGGTGGGCAGCCCGTTATGATTTTGTTGTTGTTGTTCATTAACTAGCTGGTTGCGAGGATGATCAGGAGTGATAGCACTACGTGTTGAGTATCTTATGTTGAATTAATGCAATGAAGCTGTGAATGATCAGCAGTAACTGTTTCAACGGAGCATGACAGCTGACCTCAGTTATGATTAGACACCTGGCCAATATGAAATAAGAAGTGACGAGTAGCGTTATCGAAAGATTTTTCCAGAAACCAGAGAAGTGGAGTAAGAACCGTTTGTATCTGCTGCTTTTTTTGTGTGTTACAGTTAACTGTTTCTAACTAACATAAAAGCAAGATATTGGTTACGGCATAACCTGTACAAAGCATGTACATTTGATTTTTTTCCCAAGTAAAATTAGTTGATTTCTCTCAGTTTGACAAAGTAGCTTTAGTGTTGTCACTTTTTCTTAGAGGTTTGTGTTGTAGGTAGCTACTTTATCAAAATGGCAGTCTGGCTGTAGTTTAATTATTTGAAACCATTAGTAGGTTACACTTGCAAAGCAGCTTACCCAATACAAGTTACTAAAATCCTAACCTGCTACATGGCCTCTCTGTCTCCCATTAACTAGTAACTGCCCTACCAATTCATGCTAGCCTTATCCTAATAAAAAGTATGCCCACGTGACACCCAAAATGACTCGCTATTAATAGTTTATTTAAAATCATAGCAGCTCGATATCGTGTTTAAATACAGCGCCGACTGGCTCGCGCCCACAGCCGAAAGCCCGTGCGGTGCAACACACTGAGGCCTGCTGTTAGCGCGAGGAGCGGCGCATGGTGTTAGCCATTTCTCCACTCAATATACACCGCGTACCGCAGTTTTTATCCATATCAGGTTTATCCAAAACATTAGCACAACAACAACGTTTCATTGCCGCACACTTTCTCTGCCACAGCACCGAGATATGTAACGTTTCTCTACATTCGCAGACATGGTCAACACGTTTCAGTACTCACCATCTTGGAAAGGAGGCAGGAAAGAGGACCGGAAGAGGCGGACCGGAACTGTAATAACGTACTTCCTCCGAAGAAGTTTTTCGAGTTTTTCCTTCAAAGAAAAAATTCTGGGTGTTTTATAATCAGAAATGTAACAGTGATGAAAACCAACTTATGTTAAGTGACATGAATATGTGTTTGAAAGTAGTATTTACTGTCAATTCGATCCAGGAGTGTTTTAACCTCATTTGTGAGCTAGAACTAATTCATGGCGGAAGGATATCGTGCTGTTGTTATGATGTGATGAGTCCAGACTGCTTTGCGAATGAAGCATCAGTAGAGGTGTAAGATCTGCAGTCCTAGAAACAAAAAACAAAACATTATCGGGCTTACATGCTTTAAGAAGTTATTTTAAGTTAGTGGTTTTATGAACCCTAATTTATTAAATCAAGAAATGTTTAATTCATACCTGTCAACACTGGGATTTGAAAATAAGGGAAATCCAACTGCAATCCCCCGGACCCCCACACACACCACGAGACAAGAGAATGGATGTGGGATACCATTTTATTGGTCGTGAGACTCTCTTGCATCTACAAGGGATTTGTTATACACATATCCACAGACTTTGCATTCCTTAACACCTTCTGAGAAGGAGTGTATTTGTGAGCTTGACCAGTGTGATTGATTTTACATGACAGTAAAGCACAAACAGTACTGTTGTCCAATCACTTTTCCTGTGATACACTAAAATCTGTGTAGCATATTTTACAAAAAGCATGACTTTGCCCGATGTTGCTCTTGGTTAAGTACAGGTAAGCCTCCTCCCATTTGTTAAGATACTTGCACAAAGTTTTCGCCTTTTTGGCAGGTACTCCAACGCCTTCTCTATTATTATTAGGCTATTATTATAGATGGGTGGCACGGTGACACAGTAAGTAGTGCTGCCACCTCTCAGGTCTAGGGTACCCAGTTCAGTCCTCGTGTTGGAATGGGTTTCCTCCAGGTTCTCCAGTTTCCTCCCACTGTTCAAAAAACATGCAGGTAGGTGGATTGGCTACACTAAATTGCCCATAGGTGTGAATATGTGTGGGTGTGCACATAGTACTCTGTGATGGACTGGTGTCCCATCCAGGGTGTATTCCTCACACCCAGTGTTCCCAGAATAAGCCACAACCCTGACCAGGAGAAAGCGGTGACTGAAGATGAATGGATATTATTATAGATGTTTTAATGTGTTATAGTTTTTAAAGTATCAATAGTATTAATCCACTTGCTCAAGACAGGGAGGCATGGTTTGTGATCCTTTCTGTCTCACCATATATTTACATTTGCAGTTACCTTTTTACATTTACATTTTGCCTGTTTTCCAGGAGTTAGGGTCAATCAAATTATTGGCTCAATTATATTATCAAGTGTGTTATGCAGAAATGTTTGTGGTCAGCCACAAAGCAAATTTCGTAAAAAAAAAAAAAAAAAATATATATATATATATATATATATATATATATATATATATATATATATATATATATATATATATATATATCTGCTGAACATAATATTACAGACAATTTTACCAGAGTAGAGATGTTAAGTCATTGTGGCATCATTATGTTGTCACTGTGACATTATTGTACACACACACACACACACACACACACACACACACACATCTGTACCAGTACATCAGACAGTAGAAATATGAAGACAAAATGTTAGTCAGTGTAGCAAACAGAAAACTTTACAATATATTACTAGCTAACAAATATGGGAATCCTTTGCATTTCTTATTGTTAAATTGGTGTCAGAAAAAGTGTATAATTTTTCTACATAATCTACATTTCACTCAGTGCAAGTGTTCCAGCACTAAACAAGTGTCCACTTCAATGACCTTATATACACTATATGACCAAAAGTAGGTGGACAACTGACTATCATGTCCATATACGCTTGTTGAACATCCCTTTCCATGGGCATTCTGGAGTTGGTACTCCCCTTTGCTATTATAACAGCCTTCACTCTTCTGGGAAATCTTTTCACTAGGCTGTGGGAATTCTACCACATTCAACGTGAGCATTAGTGAGGTCAGGCACTGATGTTGGGTGAGGAGGTCTGGGGTGCAGTTGGCATTCCAGTTTATCCAGACGGTGTACAGTGGGGTTGAGGTCAGGGCTCTGTGCAGGCCACTCGAGTTCTTCCAATCCAACATTGGCAAACCATGTCTTCATGGAGCTCGCTTTGTGCACAGGGGCATTGTCATGCTGGAACATGTTTGGTCCTCTTAGTTCCACTGAAGGGAAAGTGTAATATTACAGCATACAAAGTCATTCTAGACAATTGTGTTCGCTTCCAAATTTGTGGCAAAAGTTTAATGAAGGCCCAAATATGGGTGTGACGCTCAGGTGTTCATAACCTTTGGCCATATAGTGTATGTATTCTGGATTCCTATAGAAGCAGAATTCTTCTGGTTGCATCTGCCTGTTGCATTTCTTCATCCGACCGGAAGTTTCTTCCCACAGTGTCTCCTTTAGTTGTCTAAAAACATGGATATGATATATCATGTTTCCATAATTTGTGTCGCACTTTCAGGGATTCATTTGACTCATGTAGGTTGGACAATGCGAATTTTGAAGTGTTTTAATTTTTTTATTGCATTGTGCATTTCAAATGATACCAGTTAAGCAGTGGATACCAGAAACCCTTCAGGTTTTAGGACCCAGCAGAAACAATTCCGCTCCACTCGGTGCCTATAGTTGCCTAGCAACATTCAACAGAACCGTACAACAGAAGTATTCGGTAAGGGCTTGTCTTCATGGAGAATTTAAATTTACTACTCAAATTAGCAATTAAATATTTGTTTGTTTGTTTAATGTAGGCACATGTTTCTATTATTATTCATTAATTAATCTTCATTAACAGCTACGTGCATTTAACTCCATGTAGGTATAGTTCTTGGATTCATATATTCTATTTATATATTCTTAGTTAGCAGACATTTCTAGAGGAATAGAGCAGTAATGCCGAAGAAAGGAGGGAAGAAGGGAGGAGGAGGAAAGCAGATGACTGAGGAGGAGAGACTGGTGTTCCTGCAGCAAAAGGCTCAGGCTGAAGAAGAAAGTGCCAAAATTAAAGAAGATGTGCTCACACAGTTCCTCAAGGTGTGTGTGTGTGTGCGTGTGCGTGTGTGTGTGTGTGTGTGCGTGCGCGTGTGTACTCATCTGGATAACCTCAAAACTACTAGACATTCATGATCGAGACATAAAATAGAAATTTACATATTAACTTTAAATGAGATTATTTGTAAAAAGAAATATGTCCACAGATAATATATTTGTCTGTAGCTGGTGCTGTGGGTTTAATGTCAGATCAGTCCTGATGCTGATCCATTGTGATTTGGTAGGATAAACTGCAGAAGGAAGAGCGGAACAGCACAGTTAACCTGCACAAGCTGAACCAGCAGTGGCGTTCGAACCTGCGCCAGACTCGAGTGGCAGAGCTGCGTGAAGATTTCGCAATACTCAACCAAACGTTTGAGAGAGTTGTGGACTGCAAGGACAATGTCATTAAGGTGGGGAGGTCCAGATGTTGTAGATGAAGTGGTACATGTGTTGAAGCATGTCGATCCAAGCACCGTAACGTAATGTGTGTGTAAATGTTGCAGTTATTGGTGTGTGATCTGAGCGAAGCGGAGCAGCAGTCAGAACTGGCTCACAGGGCTCATCTCCAGTGTGTGGATCATCTGCTGGAGGTACAGAAAAGCCGACTGGCAGCACTAGAGTCACACTGGAACACCAGTCTTAAGGAACTCAGGACTGAGTACAACACAGAGAGGTACACAGACACCGTTTCCATTCACACACACGCTTTTCACTTGGTCTTATGTGCAAGTTGGTATATCAGTGGTATAGCATTGCTATACTGAACTCTGACTCAAGTACAAAATACACAGAAGTTTTATGAGTTGTACCTTGGACTCACGCATCCATGACTTAATACTGAGCTTGGATTTGAACTTATGGGACTCTGACTTGGACTGAATTTTGTATGTTCAGATGTGCAGCAGGCAACAGGCTGTGTGAAAGTAATTATTTCTTCAACTGTACTCAAAGTGTACTACTACATTTCAGTGAGACATCCAAAGTCCAACTATTCAAAACCCTCAAATGACTCAACTATAACACCGGTGTGCACGTAGTTTTTTTTTTATTTACAAGAGTACAAGATTGGCATAGACATCCATTCTTTCATTGATCATCAATGACTTTTCAAGACAAGTCAAGTAGATCTTTATTGTCATGAATAAACACATAAATAAAGGACATTTAAAAAAGTGTAAGAGGAATGGGACGCATGCAGGGAGGGGGTATGGGAATATCCTTCAAACATCCATCCAATGCTTTGAGTGAATTATTTTTTCAGGGAACAAATTTTGAAGCTGCATCAGCAGGAGACTGAGTACCTGGAAGCAGCCACTTTTGCCTTAGAACAGCGCTATGCTGGAACAGACAGTGAGGCCAGACAGGACTATCAGAATACACGTGATGACATCAAAAACCGGGTACTACTTTTGCAAGTGGCCTCATTTATAGCAATCATTTTTCACTACAGAATATAGCTGTGACACTACAAAATGTGACAACAGGCCACAATCTAATAACGTTTAAGACATTTCATAAAAACGTGTAGAAATATCTTGATTCCGGTTTGGTCTGTGTTTGTGCAGAACATTGAGGAGAAGCATGCGCTGCGTATCCAGATGGAGGGCACAGTGGAGGAGTTGTGGCAGCAGTTTCAGCATGAACAGCAGAAGTACACTGAAGCCACTGAGGAACGACAGATTGCTTTTGATTCACTCCGTGCCACAGACCAGCGCAATGCTCAGGAAGCAGACCTGCAGATGAGACACATGCAGAAACTGCAGGTCAGAGAATGAAAAATACATCTCTGCAAAACAAAAAGCAGTTACTTTGTGTAATGCAATGAATATATCAACATCCAATTTATTTAAATGAGTCCTTATGAAGATTAGGTTGCATAACTGGTTTGTGTAACTGCTGCTTATGTCTTTTGTGTGCATGCAGGACACCATCAATGGTCTGCGTTCTCATCTGAGCTCCAATCAGAGGGAGAATGAGGCATCTGTGTGTGGCCTTCGGGCAGAATGTGAGGAAATTACTCAGAAAGTCCAACAGCTGAGAGCTAAGCTCTGCTCTGCGCAGGCAGCTGAAAGGACACGGCTAGCTAATCACACTATATACAGCGATAACACAATTAAGAAACTACAGGATATTATAGGAGAGGTACACACATTTATTACACACTGACACCTCTGGTGAGCTTCATAAAATAAAGCAAAAACAAAAAAAAACAGCCATTTTAAAAACATAACAAGCTGAATATTTGGCTGATTTTCTACATGTTCATCCCCTTTGTTTCTCTTCTTCAGGGAGAGACGTTGTTACGTCTGGCTGATGTGTGTCGCAAGCTTGAAACTGAGCAGGAGAAGGTGCTTCCCTTTTACACAACATCTTTAAATGCTGAGGAACTGAGTCAGGAGAAAGCACATGCTGTGGAGGCAATGTCTGAAGAGCTAGCACAGGTAAAACGCACACTTTCACAACTCACCTCAGTTATTATAGTGTTATACCTCACACAGCACACTCCATCTCTCCATCACACACTCACTGATGTCCAAAACACAACAAATCTAAAGAATTTAAACAATAGAACATTTGGAACATTAATATCCAAGACTCATTATTCCAGCTCTCGCTTTTTTAAAAAAATATTTGTCCCTTCACCTCTCCTCTGCTGTTAGACAATGATGGACTACACAGATCTAGAAAAGTTCTGGCAGCGTTACAACAAGGTTCTACTGGAACGTTTGTGTTTAGAACGGGAGAAGAAGGTCCTCGGATGGGAGAACCAGCAGCTGAGGATTCTTCTCAAGCAGTACCTGGATGGAATCTCTGTAAGCGACGAGATCCTACAGCAGAGGAACTCACTGCTCATGTTGTCCTGCCCATCACTCCAAGCCTCTCCAGCTTCAGAAAGTCAAACACACACACGCAGGACAGTCATAGAGGCGGCTCATGTGGTGCAGCGCACGCTGTAGAGAAGACACATGTAAGCAGCACACATGCCTAAACGCAAATGTTGTTCCAAAGACAGCGTCAGACATGCATCATAGGTGCCAGACATCTAAATCATTTTAAAGAGAAAACAGGCACAATTCAAGCAAGTAACACACATGTATATGTTTTAACACATTCTTAAAGAATATTTTGTAATTATACTGTATATATCTGACATCACCATGATTATATTTCATACATTATAAAAAATACTCGGCACGAAATAAGATGTAAACTTAATTTTCCACCCTTATTTTTGATTCATCTTTTGATAAAACTGTGATACAAAGTAAACAAGAAACACAACAGATAAACACCAATGCAACTAGAAAGATGCCACTCCAGACAATTGTTTTCCAGATTTTCTCATTTTTTTATTTAAATAGTTTATTTTTCCTTCCATGTCCTTTTTATTTCTTCTTGCTCTTCTTGTCCTTGCTCTTCTTCTTGCCTTGAGGTTGTGCGTTGGCCTTCTTGTAGAGGTAGAGGCCCACCAGTCCCAGTAAAGTGGGAACTAGTGCCAGGCACACAAGAGGAAAGACGTCATTCACCAGCTTCTGCCAGGGCGTCTGCTGCACCAGGGAGATGACCTCCACCTCGAACTCCAGAGCGGAGTCACCTGCAGAGAGGGAAGCGAAAGAATCTAGATGATGAATAGTGACTTTATTCCCTTGTTTAAGCTCAAACCAGTTCTTAATCATGGAAGCCACAGTTAAAGTATTGCAGAAAAATGCTAATTATCTAGATGAACATTATCGTATGGTTCACTTCTGTGCCCCTGTAATTTAAATAAACTGCAATTAATTGCTCATTGTGCTGCATGGCTCCATAAAATCTGCTGCTGCTTTACATTCATCCTATTTGCTGAAATTCCTGGCTATCTTTAATGATGCACATTCAACCTATTTCTCTTTGCTGCTAGAAAC
>CM040976.1:13283505-13306005 GCA_022985145.1 Pangasius djambal
TATATATATATATATATATATATATATATATAGGTCTCCAGCCTCCATCATGATCCAGACAAGAATAGAGATATGATTCTTTCAAATTATAATTTGTCTTCACAGGTGTCTTGAAAATTATATACATAAAATGAAAGAACATGGTATGATCAATGGGATTTTTTATTAATTTTTTTTAACATAAACTATCTAATATTAGTTACTTTAATGCATCTACTTGAATAGTTTTATTGTGGGTTGCTTTATCTTTTATGTCAATCATTTATCAGTGAGGTGTATTACTTTTACTTAGCGTACTGTCCTTTGTATCGGTCTCTAAGCAAAGTCCTAGCTATCTGTTGCTATGTAATCTGTTACTAAACACTGAGCAGACAGCAAAACTGCTTGTCCAAGCCTTTTTTTTGTTTTTTAAATCATGCTAACTCTCATCATGTTATTTTGATTAGGTTATATTTAATGTATTTATATGCTCTTGTTTTTCCCCTAACATAGTCATTACCATGCATAATTTTTGTGTAATCTTGTTCATTTGTGCTATTTGTTCTGCTGGTTGATTGATATTATAAGGTGACCTTGAGTCTGATAAAGATACTATATAAATAAAAGTAGTCTAAAAAAAAAACCATTCGAATGAACAGAGGTATTAAACACAGTAGACAGCATCTTGCTTGGTCATTTTTAGAAATCTTTAGAGACATAGAAATGGCCACCATGCCTACAGCCATTGTTTAAACTCTATACAACAACACTACTGAGCAAGCCTTAAAAACCTGAGAGACCTAATAATAAGTGAACAGTGAAATGATCATTTTAGAACAATATATGTGTACACATGTCAGTACTGGATGTAAATCGGTCATGCCTAACCTGCATCCCGAAAATCTGTCACTAAAAAACAGTATACCCCTGTGGAGCTCTGGATAGTTGTGTAGTTGTGTAGATCATGTGTTTTAATATACAGTAAACTAGATTTTTAGGAAAATTATTATCAAAAAAAATAAATAAATAACTTGTTATTTAATGACATCAGTTCGGGAAACCAAGTGCTGCCATGTTACCTGGGATAGTTGGAGGGTATCCTCTTTTTCCATATGCTAGATGTGCAGGAATGGTGGCCTTGATTTTTTGTCTGAGGAGAACGAAAGGACACAATGAATGTGTTAGACGTGAGCTAAGAAATACATCATTAAATCACCTTGTGTCAGATATAGCATGGGCTTACGAGTACATTTTTAATATGTTTTCATATGCAAAACCAAAGAGGTATGAATGATATGAGCCTTTTAAGTTCAGCCCCTTCAGAATGCCTTGAAGTAATCACACGACCTTGTGTGCACATGCAAAGTCTAACAACAACTTCAGACATTCTGCATTAAAGCACTTGACACGTACCCTTCACAGACACCAACCAGGGCTTGTTCTAGACCTGTGGGATAAATAAGACACATTAATATTGCCCCAAAACTAATCTTAAGGGATTGTTTCTTTTTATTGAATACTGCAGTCCATTGCAGGGTACCATACATACACACACCTTCACACACTCATTCATAGCTGGGGCAATTTCAGTGTAGCCAACCCACCAATGAGCATGTTTTTGGGAGGCAGGAGTCATGACATGGGAAGTGGGGGTGCTTGAGGGGGCTGCAGCACCCCTGATTTTTAAGATTTCCTAACTTGCAAATGCTAAAGTAAAAATAATAATAATTTATAGATAAACAAATAAAGCCATATACAAACTTTAAAATTGAGTATTTTGAGTAGATTTTGAGTTTGTATGTCTGTGGAATGCTGTCAAATTAAGAATTTTTTTTAATTGTTGCCTCCATGCAGTGTTCTTTTGTTTGTATAGGCTACTTATCTTTCTGCAAGATGTGTGGATTTGTTTATAGCTCTCAATTGTAGCAGTGCTGCACACTCTGCACTTTTTGCTTTGTGGGCGGAAGCCAAAGAAGGTTTCCAGGGCAGAGGAAACTCATGAAGACACAGATAGAACATGCACAGAAACTCCACACAGGCCATAACCCAAGCTCAGAACTGAACCAGGGAGCTGTGAGACAGCAACGCTACCCGCTGCAGCACCATGCCATCTTTAACAGTGTTGTTTTTAATAACATTTTGTTATCTTTCGTTTGAAAAGAATGCACAAACTAAGAATTTCACTGTACAAGAAAGCTGTGCATTTGCCAATGAAGATGTTGAATCCTGACTCTTAAAATAGTAGAGTGTGATGGCTCAGCACAGAACTCCTAACGGTTCCTTTTCTAAAGCTCTGTTCCTTCCAACAGGATTGGTCATCGGACATACCTGTGATGACAGTTCGCTTCCCAAGTTCGACCACCAGTGGATCACGGGACAGAGAGGAGTCTATCACCTTCCCGTCCAAAAGCCGGCCCTATGCACAGTACAGTTTTTATTTAAGAATAAATCACATCAGGATGAAATGATCTAAGTAATCCAGAGCACTGGGGATAAGTAGTGTTGACTCTCTAGTTCGCACAGTTGTGGTGTGTTTGGACTGCTGCCAGTCTGGAGTGCTGACGTGTTGTTCCTCCTTCTGAAGCAAAGCAGAATCTCCCGCACAAGCAGACAGACCATTCGTCACACAGTGCAACCAAAAAAAAAAAAAAAAAGGATTTCTAGGCCAGGTCACGTTTTCATGCTGACACATCACCATTTCCGTGTATCCTATAGACGGATTTGTCTCTGAGCTCCTGAAAGCACACGTCACCGTTTTACAGCTCAGTGTGGCCAAGGCTCGGCTACTACTCCTTCATTCATAATCCATACGCTACACTAAAATCCCAGCCTCCTCCTCGAGCTCAGGAGACTAACACGAAACCACCACAGCGGCTTGTAGCCGGGATCTCTTCAACATCTGGATTTCATGATGTTACACGTCCATTTTTATAAACACACCGTGCAATGCAGTTTGGGCTTCTGAAGACCAAAGTCCACTGGGCGGTGCCTGTTTTCTTTTTCTTTTACACAATTATTTAAAAAAAAATATTATTTTCTTTCGAAATTAGCATGTTGTCTTACCGTGTAATGGATATGAAGCGTGTCCCCCATCACTGATGTTACTGTGCATGTCTCCGGCTTTGCCTTAAAACAGAAAGACATGGTACATAACGGCTGTGTTTATGTGCATACGTGTAACTGGGAAATGCGTTTCGCTGCACGTGCGACTGAAAATCAAGCAAGCCGTTTAAACCAGTGCAGAACGGGGTGTTTCTGGTACATTACAGGCTGCATTGCATGCTTAAATGAGAGTTATTGATGCTAACAGGATGCTACGTGTGTAAGTGGAGAAACTATCCACACAAGTCATTAAAGGAGGGGGGAAAAAAACTTAACGGAACTCACCAGCGTTTCCACCTCTAACTCCGCGACATTTTTCTCCGTCTCACTGTCATCGGCTGCAGCCAAGACCAAGCCGGCGAGCAACACTACAGCAACAACACCACTCCTCAATAACATTGTACCTCTTTACATCAAACACAGTCTCCTAAAAACACGAGTGAAGCTGTTTAACTTCTGTGAAGAAAAAAAAAAAGTTCCTCCCTGCAGGACGCGTCGTGAATAAAAGGCGACTGCTTTGCACTGACGATGAATCTCTCTCTCTCTCTCTCTAACACACACACACACACACACGCACAACAACTTAAATAGAGTGCGGCTCGACGCCAGTTAAGGCTGATGTGTGATTCTAGCGGAATGATAAAAGCCCAACAGAGCCGCGATCTCCTTCTAACACCTGGCTATCCGGAGCCCCGCCTCCAGCATTCCTCCAGCATCCCAGAAGTCTCTGCACGCCGCGGTGAGTGACAGTGCACTTCCGCCTGCTCACACCAGGCGGCGGTAGAGACGCGCACGAGCTCAGGTTCCTGGGTTCCATTTGCTGGGTTGTGCTTGTTAGGTCAGGGGTAGCTGGGTCGATGTGACCTAAATAGGCTGCTTGCATTCAGTGCGCTGACGCATTTCCGTTTGAAATAGCGTGGCTCTCTTGTTTCCCGGCAGCATTGCTTACATCCGTTAGCAGAGTTAGATAGCTACTTTCCTTCAGGTTTCTCTAATTATCATTCCTTGATTTATATTAAGTATTTATACAGCAGTCAGTTCTGCTCCTCTAATTTCCATTTATGGCATTTGGAGGACGCCCTTGTCCAGAGCAACTTACATTTATCTCTCTATCTATCTATCTACACACACACACACACACACACACACACACACACACCTGGGCAGTTGAGGGTTAAGGGCCTAGCTCAAGGGCCCAGCAGGGGCAGTGCTAGGATTTGAACTCACAGCCTTTTACATTTTAACATTTTAACCACTGAATCGCCACTGCCCTAATCTGATTGGTCGAGCGCTGTTCCAAGACTGCCTATATTTCCTATAACCACACTGGGAGGTTTTCCCTGTGTGTATCACTCCACTCGTCTGTGTTCACCATGTAAAATTAAATGTATGTACAAATGAATGTGAGCTAGCTGATGTGCTATAAATTGAGCATGTAAACAGAAAATTTGGCTATATTGTGTCAGAAATGTCACTTACTCGATATTAATTTCTTGTTTATAGAACTGTTGTATAAAAGCAATACTGCACTCTGAATCTTGCGGTTATACTGAATATCAGCATGGCTGTGATTACCTAGCTCGAAGCCCAGCCGTGCCAATATTCAGTATAATGGCACTCTTGCTTGTGCGATATTGCTTAATTATATGAGTTATATATAAAATAGATATTTTCTTACCTTAGTTGTGTATGTAGGACAAAGCATACAGTTTCAGGCTTTTTTTTTTTCTTTAACTTGCTAGAAGGGGCTTTGCAAGTATTCTTACATATCTGATGAATTTACAGACACCAACTGTAAAATAACACTATTGTGAGTGTAGTGAATGAACTGGAAACAGTGAAGCACTAAGAAGTATGCAGAAGTGTTTGTGCAGAAAGCCCACTGGATTGATAATGAGCATGCCAGTCTGGTGGGTTGGGGACACGGACCTGAAAGAGAACAGGTACGTTGAATCAAGTTGGGTTTTTTTTCTGTAAAGACAGAGCGATGATCAGAAATAATCTGAAGTAAAAGAAATCAGCTGCAACAGCAAGAAATGTAAGTTTAGTTTAATTTATAATTTAAAATCCAAATTATATTTCTTTAGATATTACGTAGACAGTATCTTTTTTGTGTTAGCCTGCTATCAAAAAGTATGATAGCTAGCATTATTTGAGGGGGAAATATGACTGAAGTTGGGCTCTTGTAATAAATAGCGTAAGACAAATTAGTATTTTGTAGATTTTAAAGATTTTAAAGATTCTATTTAAGACTTCCATAATTATATTTACAGTTTTCATTACAGTGCATTCAGAACGTATTCAGATCCCTTCATTTTGTTATGTTGCAGCCTTATACTAAAATCCTTTAAATTTTGTTTTTTACATCAATCTACACTCCATATCCCGTAATGACAAAGCAAAAACCAGATTTGTGATAACTTTGCAAATTTATTAAAAAGAAAAAACCGAAATATCACATTGACATAAGTATTCAGACCCTTTGCTATGACACTTGAAATTTAGCTCAGGTACATCCCATTTCTCTGGATCATCTTTGAGATGTTTCTACACTTTGTTTGGAATCCATCGGTTGCAAATTCAATTGATTGGACATGATTTGGAAAGGCACACACCTGTCTACATGAGGTCTAACAGCTGAAAATGCATATCAGAGCAAAAACCAAGCCATGAGGTCAAAGAAACTGCCTGCAGAGATCAGAGACAGGGTTGTTTTTTCCTGCACTGAAGGTTCCCAAGAGCACAGCGGCCTCCATAATTCTTAAATGGAAGACATTTGTAACAACCAGGACTCTTCCTAGAGCTGGCCACCCAGCCAAACTGAGCAATCGGGGCAGAAGGGCCTTGGTAAGAGAGGTGACCAAGACACATGAAAGCATGAAAACATGAAATTTGAATTTTCCTATATATATATATATATATATATATATATATATATATTATTTTTATTTTTTTTTTGCAAATTCCAAGTGGGCTTTCATTTGTCTTGAACATGTTTTAGTGTCAGTTATGAAAACTATAAGAAAACATACATGAACTAAGTAACCCTGTGCACACCCAAAGACACACTCACATACACACACAAATTTGATTCTGTCTCACCTGTAAGTTTATCTGTCAAATGAATATGTGTAAATGTACCAGTAAAACTACAAAAGTTGATAATGGACAAAGGTCAAAGAAACCCCTAAAATGTACAGTACATGGCATTCCCAGGACAACAGGTCAGAGTAAACAGTGACATTGTAAAGTCTCTCCCTGGTAACCATGGTAGGCTCGTGTGGTAGTTTAAATGGTAGTTTAAAATGACAACATCCTGTTTACTAGTACATAATATTAACCACTAAGCTCATGCTTTAACACACTTGAATCTGTTCATGAATATCTTTATAACATATTTATAAACGCATTATTGAATTTGGCATTACTATATAAATATGGTCAACATAAATGCAGGGGTGGATTTAGTGATTTGGGGGCCCTAGGCAAAATATAGGGTTGAGGCCCATTGTTTAGCATTAATAATTAAATATATATATATAAATGTATGCTATCAATACAAGGTAAATAGAAAGCCTGGAGGGTGTGTATCAAGGCAATCATTTAGGCCTCCTTTATGCAGTCCTTAAAGCTTTTTTTTTTTTTTTTTTTTTAAAGAGAAAGACACCAAAGTAAACAATTATTGAAAATACCAAGAAAAGAAAAGCATCTTCTGAATGCATGAGTACTGTAGAACAGTAAGGCATGAGGAGATTATCCTCTGAATACAGCGTTGCTCGACTTATCGCGAGAAAACCCGAATTCTCAGCAGGCCTACGGCGAGATTTCCTCCTACCTCTCCGTATGCGAAGTCGCCTGGTGTCATCCCTGAGACAGGTAAGGTAAGATGTGAAACTGTTTAAATTCCTTCCTAATGAATATATTTCGAGTCGTTGACTGCAGAGCTCGTGCACCAGGAAAAGCTGTTCCCGAGCTGGATGAGATGTTTTAAAGGCTGCACAGGAAGACGAGGCGCGCGAGGCGCGTTTCAGCACCTAGAGCTCCGGCTAGCGCCTCAATGTCGCTGAATGAATGAACACACCGACCTGCTCTTCGCCATTGCGGCTTCCTTTCCTGCCTGGTTTTTTTCTAAAGCATTGTTTTATATCATGGTTTAACATAGCCGCTGAGTTCGTTTCTCCTCGTTTTGGCTCGATAATGTTGCGTCACGTGAAGCATGAAGCCATTTTTGTGGTATTGATGTAAAACATGAGCGCAGGCTTTTCTCTGAGCCTGGGAGAAAGCTCCAAGCCCACGCCGACATGACACGATGCCTTACTAGCCCGCTGTTTGCATTTTGCTCCTCTGGTAAAGCTGGAATCGCGGCCTAAATATAGACTATATGCGTCACTCAGTTGTGTAGGATTTACATTTAAACCATATTCAGGGCATATATGGCTGTGTGCTTGTACCGCGGGAGGGTTAATGAATCTAAATCGGCAGTCATCCTGGAGCCATGATCTAGCCGAATATGCAGTTTAATGTCGATCATATAAGCTGTGATTGCGTTAAAGGTGTGGAAAAGCTTTTTCTGGGCCTGGTGCAAAGCAGGAGAGGGCGGAGGTGTAGCACAGCACCACAGCCTGCTGCTTGTACAGCCCTGTATATCAGCCATATTAATCCCTAACACATATTAATCACTGATATTAATCACTGAAATTAATCACGACACGAAGCATATATTAGTCACATAAGTTAATCATTAGAGCAGTTATAATATTCACATCAGTGTCTGTGTGAGGGATTCAGTTTGTGATATTAGTCTTTATATCTTATAGGCTACTGAGGCCAGGAGGGGTTTTTGTTGTTGTTGTTGTTGTTTTGTTTGTTTGTTAGTTTTTTGGACTACTTTTCAACGGAAGAGACCCACTGTCAAATAAACACCTACAATACTGAATTAACCTACGCTTGACTTACAGTACAGAGCAAAAGTCTTAGGCACATGCAAAGAAATGCTGTAGAGCAAAGATGCCTTCAAAAATAATGAAATTAAATGTTTCTACATTTAAAAAAATACTATATAGAGCAGTAAACAGCAATAAATGAAACAAATATTTGGTGTGACAATCCTTCGCTTTAAAAAAAATAGTAGTCTCAGGTACAGTGTGTGCGATTTTATAAGGAAATGAGCTGTAAGTGTTAATGAGCATCTTGCAGAAGCTGCCACAGCTCTTCTGGAGACTTTGACTGTCACACTCGCTTCTTATTTTTGCAGCGAAACCCAGCAGCCTTCATTCTGTTTTTTTGTCTGAAAAGTGTCTCTTATGTAATCTGCTGCTTTCTTTACTGACATACAAACATTTTTCTGTAACATTTAATTTTGTGTTGGAAAAGTAATGTTTGGAAATCTAAAATGTTTTTGTACTGAATCAATAATGTAGAAGTCAGAAAATAAACATCTATAACAAAATTTGTACTAAAAAAATAGGGTGCCTAAGACTTTTGCACTGTGCTGTAAATGACTGTGTACTGTAGGTGTTAATTCAATAATGTGCACAATACAGTTGTAACCAACAGTATATCTGACTAGTGACTAGTCATGAATTCAGACTGGATGGCTATAAACCCACTTGGAGAAAAATGGTTTTTCAGTGGTTTGTTGGGTGGTTATCGATTCTAACTTTCTAAGGAGCTCTATGTGGAACATTTTCTGAAAGGGAAACCCTTGTGTGGGATTCTACATAAAACCTTTAAGGGTCCCCTAGATGGACAAAGTGAAAAACAGTTTAGGGGACTAAATGGAACCATTTTTGGTGCCATTATGTTGTTTTCAGTATGTTAGTGTAATATGTTTAATAATAGCGGGTAGCTTTGCTGCCTCACAGCTCCAGGGTCCCTGGTTCAATCCTGAGTTTGGGTTACTCTCTGTGCAGAGTTCTGCATTTTCTTACCATGTCTGTGTGAGTTTCTGTCAGGTTCTGTGGTTTCCTTCCACCTCCCAAAAACATGTTGGTAGGTGGCCTGGCTGCACTAAATTGCCCCTGGTTGTGATAGAATGTGTGTGTGTGTAGGTGGGTGGGTGTGTGTGTGTGATGCTCAACGATGGACTGACATCCCATCCATTGCGTTTTTCTGCCTCACGCCCAGGCTCCAGATCCACCAGGATAAAGCAGTTAATGATGATGAATGAATGTATGTTTAATTGCAGGTCAGCTATTAAGATAGTTATAAGGTGATGAGTACAAACAAAAAGAGTGCGAACTCAATGTGTGGCCCTGTTGCACATAAGACAGTAAGATAGTTGAATCTTGAATGGTATGACCTGTGAGGGATTCAGTCTTTTGGAGAGATATGTGTGAACAGAGTAGACCAAGAGAAGATTGAACATCTTAGAGTACAGCCTGGAGGAATGGCAGAATCACAGCTTAGTGTTTTCATCAGATTTTTATGTGTCGTGTTCATGGAAATTCAGTTCAGGGTAGTTTTAATTATAGTTTTAAATCTGTACAGCATTCTTTGTTTTCTTATTCAGTTGTTATAGATAATAACCTTTCAGTGTTTTACCTCACTGCACACCCACACATGTATTTCAGATTGCTGGTCTGAAGAAGCTCACTACTGAATCATGGGGAATATTTTTGGTAATCTGCTGAAGAGCCTCATAGGAAAGAAGGAGATGAGGATTCTGATGGTTGGATTGGATGCTGCAGGTAAAACAACCATCCTGTACAAACTCAAGCTGGGGGAGATTGTTACCACCATCCCAACCATTGGTAAGAACACAGCCTTATTTTATTCATTCATTCCATTTTAGTGCTAGTCAGTAATGTCAAAACCAGCTGTTGTGGCAGTTTTGTACGTTTTTAAACTGTTAGTGTGTCTGATAGAACAGGGTGTGGTCGAATGCAATTAATCAAACTTATTTATTGTGAACAAAAAATAAAGTAACAAAAATCAAAAAAAGATTGCATCCACCAACAATCCAAAACACATACATAACTAAACAAATGCCCGTAATTGAGTTTCACACTTTCGTATCAGGTTTAAGAAACTGGGAACAGCATAGCAGCTAGTACAGTAATACAATATAGCAGACTGTAATTATTCAAACACTCAAATGTGATTTTAGGCCCCAAAATGTTACATTTGGTGTTTTTCCCCAGGCTTTAATGTGGAGACAGTGGAGTATAAGAACATCAGTTTCACTGTGTGGGACGTTGGTGGCCAGGATAAGATCCGACCTCTCTGGAGACACTACTTCCAAAACACGCAGGGTAAATCAACCAGCCAGTCTTCTTTACACGCACACACACACACACACACACACACACACACAAAAACACACATGCAAACTCAAATGAGGAAATACCGGAAAGCAAACTAACTTGATAAGCCAAGCTTATTTCAGCAAGCCTGGCTAATTTCCATCAGTTTCGATTTCACAAACAAAGCTAATAGAATGCTGGGGATGTTTGTATATCGTGTGCACGAGCATGAGCCTCGACTGGCAAATTCTGGCTTGAAATAGTGGAAATAATTCGTGGATGGAACATACTGAGTCTGGATTGGCTTGTTGCACTAAATCAAGCGAGGCTATTGCAAATAAGCCCTTCTTTTATTACCTCACTTCGTGGAATACCCTCTGGGATACAAGTGCACAAAAGTGGGTTTTTTTTTTTATAATAAACATATAATAACAAAAAACTTGAATACTAGGTAAACACACACAAGGTAACTAGTATGGCAAAAAAACATGAAACACAGGAACACACAAAGACCAGGAATATAAACTGAAATATACCCATAGTGTGAACTAATAACAAGACACAGGTGACCTACCTAAAAAGACTGAACTAATGGAAAGCAATGAACTAAAAGTGAAAAGTAGCCAAAACAATAACAACAGCACATCGAGATCTGAGAACGAAACATAATATGCAGACAACCGTGACCTTACCAAGAGGGGGAATTCCTGACAGTAAATATTATCTGCTTGCAGGTCTGATCTTTGTGGTGGACAGTAACGATCGAGAGCGAGTGAATGAAGCCAGGGAGGAGCTGATGAGGATGCTGGCAGAAGATGAGTTGCGTGATGCTGTTCTCCTCGTTTTCGCCAACAAACAGGTTCACCCTCTTTCTCTCCATCGACCCTACCTGGAATCGGTTACCTTTAGGACACATACATCTAACAATCTTCCTAAATCCAATATTAACAGTATATAATAACAGTAAATACTCTTGTTTAATCATTTAATCAGGGTAACATTTGTTCTCGGTGTAACACTGTGCTGTCTCTTCACCTTGTAACCTCAGGACCTGCCTAATGCAATGAATGCAGCTGAAATCACAGATAAGCTGGGCCTCCACTCGCTGCGTCACCGCAACTGGTACATCCAGGCCACCTGTGCAACCAGCGGCGATGGCCTGTACGAAGGTCTTGACTGGCTGGCCAATCAGCTGAAGAATAAGAAGTGAGGGGTCTCAGGCAGGTGTGGAGGGCTTATTTAGGGCAAGGGGTGGGGTCACTTGGGGTTATCGTATTATTTGGTTTGGTTTCGTTTGTTTACCTTTGATTTTTTGCAAACGTGTGGTTGTTAGAGCCTTCAGATGGTCTGTGTAAATGGACTCATCACACATGTTCACACATCAAAATATATATGGACACATGGACACACATACACGTGTGCACCTCGACAAATACATGAGCACACAAACATTAACGTCTCTGCTCTTTGGTGGCTTCTCTGTATTCAGTGTAAAATGGACCTCAGAACATACTGTCAGTCAAGTATACAGTATAATATAGCATCCCAGAATAGTCATTATCTCTCCATGCACTGTTTTTCTGCCCTTTGGTTTCTCTGTATTTTAACTTTTCACACAAAGATAAAGGCTTTCTCTAAAATATAGTGAGCTGAAGCAGTTTCATCTGTTTGATGTTTCATTTAGATTTTCTGTGGAATATGTTCATTAAGATCGTAATGCAGTTTGTCTCATCACACACACACTCACACACACACATACACTAACATTAAGCAGCTCTCTCCTTCTCCTGCTGGTCAGTAACTATGTTAGTCAGAGTTGAGTATGCTGTGTAAACATGCTCCCCACTGTGTCCTCCTGCATGGCTTTGTCCTTCACTGTGGCTTTGGAGAGTCTTGTGGCTCAGTAGACAGTAGACTGCATGTATACGTGTTGTAGAGGTATAGAGCTGCTCGGTGTTGCATGCTGCTTTGTTGTGATGTTGTGTTAGAAGGCTGGTATCATGAATGGCTAATCATTTAGATGTAAACGATGGAGTACACGGATGAGTGGAGTAGTAGAAATAGTGGAAAGTTGTGAAAAATAGTCTGAGAACCCCAATAACACGGTACATATGCTACTGTTAGCTGTTCTGTAGTTGAAGTGGTACAAAAATGATGGAGTTCCATCAGTTGGGGAGAAGAAACAGGATGGAACATTGTAGTTTTATGTGTTCACATCAAGCTTTTGTCTGCATGGCATGCATGCTGCATAGATAGATAGATAGATAGATAGATAGATAGATAGATAGATAGATAGATAGATAGATAGATAGATAGATAGATAGATAGATAGATAGATAGATAGATAGATAGATAGATAGATAGATAGATAGATAGATAGATAGATAGATAGATAGATAGATAGATAGATAGATAGATAGATAGATAGATAGATGCAGAATGTCCCTGTTGCAGGTGAATGTTTGTTTATTAATTTACGTTTTATATGCTTACTGAATATGTATATTTGTCTCTTTGCCATGTGATTTTGTTCACTAATAGACAAGATAAGAAAATGAGCTTTTGCTTTTAGTGCTTTGAGAAGCTGGATAATGTTAGCAAATAACAGAGGAAACTACCACTACGCACGCACGCACACACACACGCGCGCGCACACACGTGTGTGTGTGCTTTGAGACAAACTGCATTATGTTACCTTTCTTGATATCTTTCCCTGTGTTGCCTGTAAGTATTCTGTTTGTAATACACAATGTGAGGATTTGTAACATATCACTCCCACTGAATGTGAATTCTGTGTTATTATTTATTTGCTTATATTGTGTCATGTGTTCTTTATTTATTGTATTTATTTGAATATTGTCTTCAAGTAGCAAGAATGATTATTTGAATATCTATGCGTCAGGGTTGTTTTCGTTCAGCGTCGGGTAAATTGGTTTTCATACAGCACGTATCCATTTCATAGAGTGCTGAAACTTTATGTAAAATAAAGATATTGTGTTTACCAAGGCATCTGGCCGAATGGTAGTGCATGGTATTTTGATAGCAGATCTTACATTAGGCTACAGATGCTGGACTAATGTATATTTTGCTATAAAACTCAGTCTACATTACTGTAACATAAACGCTGCTGTTCTGACATGAAATATTAAGCTATCCTACAAATAACATTCATAGTACTAATGCCACTGTGAGTCATGTGCACGTCTTCAAATCCTGTAGATTCCCAATAAACAGCTGTCAGACCAAGAGAATCTGTTGATGGTGAGGACTCAGTCCGAACTCTATTATTATCCACTACTAAGTGACTACAGTGTAGATCTTTCACAGCTATAGGACTAACATATTCTTTCACTATATTGTAACAGAAATAACCTCCTCTTCAACACTCACACACGTTTTAATACAGATGCTTTTACAGCATTTCCATATCTATACATATATTATACTGCTGGTGCTTTACAGTACTGTGTAACTAAAGCTGTTCCAGATCAGTGGAAATAAAGTCATAGTACAAGCAAAGCATGGCTGTTCATCCACAGAGACATTACTGCCTTTGATTCTTTGTACCATTTACACAAAGCATCTAAAAGTCTAATTCTACATTAGATCATGTGTCTGTGCTATCCACACATACTGTAATGTGTGATTCACATCCTATGTGTCCAGTTATGTTTTGTGGCCTTATATGCTGTATTACAGAAAAAAAAAAAAGAATAAATACTCATATAAGTTATTGATTTAGTGAGTTACTGAATCGATTTTTGTGGGTGGAAAATAATTGGGAACACAACTAAGCTGTGAGTTTTAATAAAGTTTAATTGAAAAAAAAATCTTAATGTTGAAAAGGTTTTTGTGCTTGTAGTTGCACCAGACATACGTTTTGGAAAGTAATTTATAAATCTTTCGTCTGTGTTTTTATTGTTTCTGTTTTTGATTACAGAAGTGCGGTTTGGCCTATCCATCAATTTTGCTTTAGTTATTTTAATGATTTATACCATGTCTCTGAAATTAAGGAGAAATTTGAAATGTCTCTGAGAAACATTTCATATAAACTGTGGGTCAAATAGTCCATGCGTGGTACACTGACTGTACTTTCGACCCCAGTAGAACTCGTAAAAAATGAACTTTTACCATCCGGTTTGTGCCCACAATAACAGCAAACACCTTTCCATGGCCTTCTTCTGGACAATCAATATTTTCCAATACCGGCACATAAGGGGAATATTATTTATCTCATTTATCTTATTTGCGATTAATTTTTAAAGTATGTCATGAAGAAAATCTCACAGTAGTATGATCTTAAGCTTTTTGTCATTACTTATGCTGCAATTGTGAAAGGTCTGATAGTATAAAGGCTTTTTCTTCCTTTAAGCCTGAGGAGGGAGCCAGATTCCCACAAGGAAATAACTGCATTACTGCAGGGCCTGACTGACATTTTATAAAACAACAAAGTAAAACAAAATAAACTGGAGATTCGGACTGGGATTTGTATCATCACTACTTTATCAAAATGCTAACACTGCACTTATCATCTGTTCCTTCTAGATTCTAGTGCACATTTACCCATTCCACCCACTATGCGAACTTAAATAACTTAAGGCTTGGATCATATTTGTGTTAACTTACAGCCACTTCCCTAGAAAAGTCCTTCAATAAACATTAAAGATAAAGAGAGAAAGAGGTACATGCTGAGCTTTGAGCTATTTCCTGGTGAGATATTAACTTATTGGGAGCATACTTTAATGTGCAAGATTTTGACTCCTTACCTGTCAGTGAGCTTCTGAATTTGTCACTGATCTGTTTTCTGGTAAGAAATTACTGCTAATTTTCAAAATGGTTGGTAAAAATATTTTTTGCTCTTCATTGCTGTCGGCCAAAAGTGATTTAATTATTCATGATTGATTGAATGTGTATAGTTTGGCACTTTGTCACTACAGTATTAATACTTCTGTCAGCGAAGTGTTTTCAGAGTTGAGCTACTCATCATGCATGAAATAAAATGTTGACACTTCTAGAGACGTTAACTGATTTCTGTGAGCGAATCATCTTAGACATCGACAGGAAGGGAAGTCTGTGATAGGTGTGTGTGTGTGTGTGTGCCTTGTTTTCAATCAGTGCTTTGCTAAAAACCGGTGATGCAGGAAGTGTCAGTTTTTATGAACCTGTTTATCCACTTTTGCACTCACATATGGCTTCTGTTTAAAAGGAGTTCAAGCAGCGTCTTAACAAAAGGCCAATTATCGTGTTGTGTACCCAGTTACCAAAGCAATAATGACCTCAAGTTTAAACTACAACATGCTGATGAAGAATCTTCATCATGCATTTTATTAAAAAAAAAAAAAAAAAAAGTTTTTGAAAAACAAGTAACACATTTGAGAAAAACAGCTATATAATGCAAACAAAGAAATTTGGTTTATGGGTTGTTAGAGTGAGGCAGAGTAAAGTAAGTTGTTTATGTTGCACAATAGGTAATGAGATTTTCATCATTTTTATTTATTTGTTTAGTTTGCTAGGTAGACATTTAACACCCTAAAGTGACACTGATGAAAGCTACACACCAATCCTGGAAGAGTTTAATAACTACTTAAAAGTACATTAAAATGTTTTTATTAACTAAAAATAAATAAATTAATTGAACGTTTGTACTTTTTTTTTATTTGCATCACTGACTGTAGCACACTTTTGCACTCTTTGTGTAAAACATTTCCTTGTACTTGTTTACTGAGCATCTTGCAGAAGCTGCCACAGCTCTTCTGGAGACTTTGACTGTCGACTCGCTTCCTATTATTGTAGCGAAACCCAGCAGCCTTCATTCTGTTTTTGAAAAGTGTCTCTTATGTAATCTGCTGCTTTCTTTACTGACATACAAACATTTTTCTGTAGCATTTAATTTTGTGCTGGAAAACTGATGTTTGGAAATCGAAAATGTTTTTGTACTGAATCAGTAATGTAGAAGTCATAAAATAAACATCTATAACAAAGTTTGTACTAAAAAATATAGGGTGCCTAAGACTTTTGCACAGTACTGCATATATATATATATATAGTATGTATATTATATGGTGTTTTTTTGTGGATACAAAATTATTGAATAACAATGAAGAGGTTTTTTGCGTGTGTGTAAAATAGCATTTTTACATAAGATTCCCATAGGTTCTGGGTTCATTTTAAATAAATGTTTATTAAATCAATAACTAATAATAACTAATTAATAACTTAATAAATTATGAATGATCATTTACATTTATTTATTGAAAATAGACAAAAGAGCCCAAATGTTCATGTTTAAGTGACTAAAGCATTCGAATAAACCGAAAATGGACTAAACAATCAGATTTTATACACTCTGGGGGAAATGTTTTGAAGAAAATTCGAATTATTTATACAATTACTTGATTTTTTTGAAAACCTTTCTCCTTTAGAAAGAGACTGAATTGTATCACACATAATGTGTGGGAAGAAATTCTACATGACCAAGTTTCTCAAAAAGTCATTCACTGGAAAAGAGTCTTGAATATTTATGTCCTCGAAGTTAATCGTGACATTATGGGCAAAATGTCCCAGCTTTGCGCAAGTGTGTGTGTGTGTGTGTGTGTGTGTGTGTGTGTGCATGTGTGTGTGTGTGTGTGTGTGTGTGTGTGTGTGTGTGTGTGCATGTGTGTGTGCAATTGCAAATATTAAATGCTGATAAAATAAAATAGACAATGTCTCTGTTTGCTGTTGACTACAGGGGACCAAAGTCTTCAACAATGTACTAATTCATTATTATTAATTCATATTTTTTTCATCCACAACATTCAGACTAGTAACTGTTTGAGTATGCTAAATGTTTGGACATTATATATACTGTTCCTTACATGGACCCTTCGTTATACTTTGACTCTAAGCTGAATGACTTTTGTGTTTGAGTGACGCACAGCAGAGTTTTTGACAATGTCTCTGTACAATGTGGCCTTTCTAAAAATCCAGGGCTTTCAGAAAAACAGCGGACGATATGCACACACAATGACGCTGTTGACTTCCAGTGTTCCCCCCTCAGCTATTACCAATGCTAATCTGTAAAGACAGGGGAGGGAGAGAGAGAGAGAGAGAGAGAGAGAGAGAGAGAAATAGTAAAGTTATTTCCTCTTTTGCTATGTAACTGACTCCTATTTTCTTGTAACTCTGCTGTTTAATTACCTGTTTACCATTTCGGCGTCGCAAGGTATAGTACACAGTAATGGAATTTAGACGCTCGCGCTTTTGATTGGTTCATTGATCAGCCGAAGAGCCAATCAGCGTCCGCAGGATTTTTACACAAAACGCTGTAAACAGGTAGGTCAGTTTAAGACGAAAGCTAAGCTACCTGTGCAATAGTCGCTCGGTCTCTTTACCTATCCTCAGGTTTGTTTGGTTTTTCTGGTTTTTAGAAGTCAACTTTTTCGCTTCTTTTGATTTTTTTTTATCAAGGAGGAAGTAACTCAGCGACAAGCAAGCGCGCCGGCTAAATCACTGCACATGTAATTCGGGGCAGAGGAGCGGAAGGTCGGACGTGCGATACCACAGAGCTGATTTGTTAAAATAGCATTGAGCTCCTAGGTTATGCTATTACTCGGACATTGTATTAGATGTGAGAGTGTCGCTCTGTCTGGGACATGAGTAAGTGATGTTTTTGGAGCGCAGAGAGAGGATGAGCGCTTGGGGAGTGCAGGTGTTGGCGCTGTGTGTGGCGCTGCCGTGGCTCTGGCTCCCTTCACCTGCCCGCGCACAGTCTCCGGATAGCAAACAAGGTGCGTGACTCCTGACACAAATACACAACATGACAGTATCGTGTCCGACATACTGACACTTCCAGCATTTTATTTAGTTTATGTTCTCTCTCTCTCTCTCTCTCTCTCTCTCTCTCTCTTGTGTGTGTGTGTGTGTGTGTGTGTGTGTGTTTGAGTAGGTGTAGCTAAGATTTAGCTGTTTTCGGCTTGACTAAATCAGTGCTCGCCTCTGGCAAGTGAATAAACCGGTTAAACCTGTCTTCTGATTGCACGAGCTCCACAACTAATGACAGTCTGTCAAATGTTTATGTGTGTGTGTGTGTGTGTGTGTGTGTGTGTGTGTGTGTGTAATTTTACAACTAGGTGGGGACAAAATATCCCCCACAAGGATAGGAATTGTTTTGACCTTTTTCCTACGAGGCTACCTTTTCACAAAAACTGCAGCTTTTATTTAAAAACTAAAAGAGACAAAAGATTTCCTTTTACGTCAGTGGAAAGTCCTCACAAGGATAGTAAGACAAATGTGTGTATGTGTGTGTGTGTGTGTATGTGTGTATGAGCAAGAAGGACATATGGGGGAAAAAATCTCCATGCATCCACTGCAATGCAAAACACGGTATTTTTAATGGCACCTTTGTGGTATTAAACATTCTTTAAAGCAGTAGATACAATAGGTTTGCTTTGCAATCTGCTTACTGAGGAAGAGAGGGAAGGGGCCAAATGAAGTGAAGTGTCAGGATTTCTGCTAGAGAAGTGGCGCGTGATCTTTGGCCCTGTGTATAGTGTTGCTTAAGTAAGGTGGAGCAGCGCAGGTACGACAACAACAACAACAGGTGTGTAGCCCTGCTGATGTCACACGCCGCAGGTGGCACCGCTGGCAGGACAGGTAACAGTCTGGAATTCCCAAAACACTTCAGTCAGCCTGGTGCACAACTACTGAATATTGACATGTGGAAAATATTTTGGGTTTTGCTTTATTATTATTTATTATCATACATTTGCCTTTAGAAAATGATCAGCCAAACTTTCAGTTATTTCACAGGATAACTATGGCTAAGCTTTTTTTTTTTTTGCAATATCGAGTGGCTATCAGAGAAAACCGTGAATTATATTTGCATATTATTATGTATAAACATTGCCTGTTTGGCATATACAAATGAATTAATAGACATGTTGCCTGACGTGCACAGTTTTTCTCACAGCATGGAGAATTTAGTTCAGAGCTAGACTGAGTTGCCGATGTATTAATTATCAATCATTAACCTAATAAACTGATAATTCTGTGTTTGTGTGTGTGTGTGTGTGTGTGTGTGTGTGTGTGTGTGTGTGTGTGTGTGTGTGTGTGTGTACGTATAGCATTCTAGGGCCACTCTAGCTGCATTATCTAACACAGTGGTTCTCAAAGTGGGGTCCATGAAGCATAGCGAGGCAGTCTGTGATTTCCAATTGAACATTATCAAAGTTATATTTGTTATTGATGATTTGAATTTAATGGCTCAAAAACAATTTGCCTATAAATAATATTAGCTTGGACGTAATATGTCAGTGGATCGATCAGGAATAAAAAGCTCTACGGCTCTAATAAATAGACAAAATAGTATTGCATTGTATTGTATTTAAATGATATTTATAAAAAGAATTTGTGCTGTGAGGGTATGTGAACTTTATTTTACCATCGCTGCTCTAACATAGTCAAATTCTTGCTCAAGATATTTTGTGCTGGAATATGGCCAGTTCAGAATTGCAATATACACCAGACCTAAATCACTTAGACAAGATTTCTTAACAGTGTTTTGATGCAAGTCCCCAAATGCTGTGCTGGTTGTTTTATTTTTCCTCCGTGAAGTAAAGCGATTGTCCCTCACTAGAACATTCGAGAATGAAATCCGCAGGTGCTCCTCTGAAAAAATAAACTGACAAGAGCTGAGTCTGTATTGCCAACAGCTAAGTGACAAACAAGACATGTACTGACATAAAACTAGGTATCGTACGTGTGGCAATAAAAATAAAGACCTTTGGTTAATATTATATAAGAGGCAGCATGTAAGTACTGAAGACGGGAGGACCAAGGACTAGTCTGACGTTGTGTTTGTGTTTGCCAGTGGCAACAAAATTGTATACACAAATCTAAGATCTAAAACTGGTAAGAGCTGAATCTCTATTGTCAAGAGTTACAGGGAGGAAATGAGTAATCTCAATGCTGTGCAATGTATGAAAACCAAACCTTAGTGGTGCAAAACAGTTGCTGTTAACCAAGTTGTGAGGTTGTGAAGGTACAACACTTTAGGCAGAAAAGGATTCGAGATGGGTTGATAATTTTCCAGTAAAACAGGATCATGGCCAGGTTTCCTAAGACTGGTGTTGACAAGAGAAGTTGCAGTAGCAGTAAGAACAGTGACAGAGATAAATAAGAGAATGAATTGACAGATGGGGCAGAGATGTCAGAAAGACATTACTTGAGAAGTTGTCTGGGGGGCAAAGAGCTGATGATGAATAGGATTTAGAGCTTAGTTCAGAGGGAAAAAAAAAAAAAAAGGGTTCCAGCAGCAGTTTCAAAGATTTATCAAGGACTTTTAGGAGTGTATTAGTGTGGTGGAGTGAAGGAGTAAAGTTGAGGGTGAAGTGAAATATGGATAAATTTTACAGCATAACTTGGGAGAAGCATGGTAAGATTTTGAAAGAGTTTGTTAATGGTATTAAAGAAAAGAGTATTGGGCTTATGACCAGGTCCCTTGATCAGGCGTATGTGTGTGACAGAAAGACGTCTTTTTATGTAGGCACTCAAAATTCCAGACGTTGCTTTCAATGTATGGAGATCATGAGTAAACAAAGGAAAAGAAGGGTAATATACAAATAGTAATTATAGATCCAGAAACAGAGTAACTGTGGAGGGGATCAAGTCCCACACACGACTGTGAGAATATATAGAGTTAAGTACAGACATGAACTCAGGTGAGAGAACAATACACATGGATGTACCACAAGCCAGACTATAGCTGGTTACAGAGTTGTTGTGAGTGGTTCATTCCAGACAAAGAGATTAGAGTCGATTTCGCTAAACAATACATATTGCCTTGTATTCAAATAGTGTTACATCATGGAAATCACAGAGGTTTGTTCTTTTGTTCTTTTCCTTTAAACCTGGGTTTAGATATAACTAAATGACGACGAGTACATTCTCACAATCAGATATCTTATTGGTGAAACCATTTTACGGCTGTTTGCTGGCTGTAAATAATCATGAAGGTGTGCTTGTGACTGGTACTTTAGGGTTTTTTTTTTTATTCTTAATCAAAAACGGTGAACATTTGTATGCTATCAGCTGCATCTTAAAAACATGTAATATAAAATGTTTTCATGTTTAAAGGCTTACCTCCTTTGAAAGATTCACTCAAGACAAAGGGCTGATGGAGTGTATTGGCAAGCAAGTATTCTTATGCTGTTTTGCCATAGAGGAAAATGAAGACGTGACTGGACCTTTGTGCTGTAGCTGTTATATAAACAGATATATTCAGTTGTCAGTAGTCATTGTGAACATGGTTCTGAGTGAACTGCATTGTGTGTTAGAAACTCCCACTTAATGTTAATGCCATTCCATTAGTCATGTAAGAGAAGACAGCACGTACTGTCCAAGCCTCCTCATTTGCCTCTAGACTAAATGGTCATTGTAAAAAAAACAGCCTTTACACACAACCACATTCAACACTAAGAGAGTTTTTACTTTCGTCCTCTGTTTGTTGTAGGATCCTTGTGCTTGTTTATCTGAATTCACCCCGACTGTTGCTGTTTTCCTAATTCTGAGTATTTTCTCACCTATTTTGCATTAATTCCACAGATACATGGCAAACTAAAGTGACTGTGTGTGTGTTGGGTGAGAGTGGGAGAACGACAGCCAAAGAAAAAGAAGAGAGTATTTGTGTGAAAGCAAATCAGTGCAAGAATCTTTATGGTGTTGTTCATTTGACAAGTTTTGTGTTACAGCAGTTATAGCTGACCTAGCCTTACTGAGATACACAGATTCCACAGCACCTGTAGTGCAGCTTAAACATTTACAAGCACACAGAACTCAATTCAAAGTAAATCCGTCTGAAATCAGTTGAAATAAATTTGGTCGAATTTTTAAACTAATAGAAAGGGTAGGCAGCTGCAAAAGTCAGATGTGTGGATCCGCCTGCAGCTATTGGGAATTTAAGGGGTTAAGTCTGATGGTATGCTTCTTGTGCATTTTTTTTTTCTCCATCTGCAACAAGATATGCACTCAGAAAAAGACTAAAACGACATGTACTCGAACCCAGTTACCCAGTACAACAAACACACACACGCCCAAGCATGAATGCATGCATGCAGACACACTCACATGCATACACTCACACACATGCACACACACAATCGCATACCTGATAAACCACGAGTTATTTGACCACACC